>VCHN02000014.1:35655656-35997344 GCA_007115665.2 Sequoiadendron giganteum
TAGTATGGCTAAATGCTGATTTTTTTTGAAAATAAACTCACTATGGAATGTAAACAAAGAAAATGCAAACTATATCTACACTAAAATAAATGACTTAAATGTATGCAATCTAGAAGGAAACTGGAAATTATAGAGATAGTGCACCTAGGAATGGAAAGTGTCAAAATAGGAGCTTTGGCATGTTCTGGAATTTGCTAAAAATATACACATGGACACTTACGCTAGAATGGATGACCTAGTCCTTCTGCTGAGAAAATCTGCCGAAGTGGGTTTCTGCTAAAAGGGTATTTGAAAATGTCAAAACCCTTTTTCAGGCCTGGTACAGGGACAAGGTCACCAATGATAGTGACCTAGTCCTCTTGGTACTTTTAGGAGTCTCAAGGTCTGAATTTGTGGGTCACCACTTGCACTTCCCTTTCTGACAAATACCCATGTCTTAATCTTCAGAAAATGATTTGCAAGTTGTTGTTTTGCTCCTCCTAGGGTTTGATGACTTTATTTTAATTAGAAGGAATGATGGCACCCTTTTCAACACTTTATTCCTTTCCAAATCTACATACAACCTATGAAATACACATGCAAAGAAAAGGAAAATGTTTGGGTTAGAGAATAAGGATTTGCCTTAGTCAAACCCCATTGATGGTAATCAAACCCAAATGAGATGAAATGGAAGGAAGAGATGATTGAGTGATAAAGAAAATATAAAAAATCACCAAATCCTTTTTTGTTGAAGTCTGCAACATGCAAGAACCAACTCCAATGGAGGTTACTTGAAGTGCCTTGTGCTTGAATGCTTGATTGAGAAGATTGACTGCAAGAGTGCTTGGGAAGATGAAAAATGATCTTAGGGGGGGTGAAATGAAGGTGAAAATCATTATTTATACAAGATATGCCCTAATTTACCAGAAATGACACATGATAGGCCGACCTTAGGGCTTTGGAGGAAAATTCCCATTAGTTTTTTGTTTTAATTTTGAATTTTATACCAAAAGGGACTATGTTGCCCAAGGTGGTGACCTAGTCCACTTGTACAAATTCAAGTGGTGGTCAGGAATTAAATGATGATTATCAGGCTTACCTCCTGAAACACACTTAAGTTGGGCCTAAAATTACATTAAGAGACCAATTTAACATAAGAAAGGGTTAATTTGTTGATGACAAGCCTAGGAAAGTGTGAAAATACATTACAACACTTTGGCACAAGGCTTAAAAAGGGGTAAAAAGGGGTTGTTTAGGTGAATTGTGTTGAAAGGGTCTTAGAAAAGTGGGAAGGTGTGTTACAACAATTCACAACACCTTTGTAAAACACCGTTATATTGTTATTGATTTGTAAGTGTTTAAGGCCTGATCAAGGCAAACCAAGGCCAAAATCTAAGGGAAAAGACCCAAATGAGTGAAAAAGTGTCAAGGCTACACTTTTTGGTGACACAAGACCTATATTTTTATCATGTGAAATGTTGATATCATCACTATGTTAGCAGTGATGTCAGCATTTAAAAAAAAAATTGCCCCCTCTCCAATGAGATTTTTGATTTTGTACTTCAACTTCAAACGACCATAACTCAATTGTATTGACTCCTTTTTTTGAGTATTTTTTTTTGATTTGGGATAATTTTTCACATTCTACATGCTAGTGTAGATGGCTTTTTATTTTGATCCATGATATTTTTAGAAAATTCATTTTTTCATAGGTGTTTCTAAGTAGTCTTCTTTTTTGGAACTTTTGGGGCTCCATTCAAGCTCATACAAACTCTTTTTTAGGTGCAATTTTTTTAAAAGTGCATATTTTTTGAGAAATTCATAGTGGTGCTATTATTTTATATTCATTGTGAACAAAAATTATACTTTCAACACACAACCTTATTTGGCTCATTTTGGCATTTGTATTACCTAGATCATAGTTTTATCTTTTACATGTTGATCATAGTTTGATCTAGATTTATTGTGGTAATTGTAATCATTGAAATCAAAAGACCACTTAGATAATTTTTTCAAGTGGAAATTGTAACCGCACTAAGTATAAGGTGCCAAATCATTTTCTTGGGGGGAGGGTTCTTTGATTGAGTGAATTTGGGGGGTTGTGTTGTGTGATTGTGCTTTAATTTCTGTCTTGTGCTCTTCATATTTTAGGTATGGGTCATCCTAAGTTTAATCTTTTAACTCCACAAAACTATGCAACATGGAAAATAAATTCATGAAGTAAACTAATGAAAAAATGATTAATTCACTACTTTGATGGATTCATTCTAGAACCAACTGATCCAAATTTAAAAATGGAGTGTAAATCAACTAAGGAAGTTTGGAATAAACTTAATCAATTGTATGACAAAACTAATGAGATTAGGAGATACAAACTTGATAATGATCTCACTAATCTAGATCCAAATAATTTTGATACAATCCAAGAATATGTAACTAAGGCTAATGAACTAAGAGAAAAAATAAAAGATTATCTAGTATTGATAAGAATGATGCACAATTAGTATTCAATTTGTTGGAAAAGATTCCTTCAAAATATGTAGCTTTTATTTCTAGTTTTCAGACCCATTGGTTGACTGTGGGAAGTGCCTATACTATACCTTCATTTGATTCATTTACAAAGATGTTGATGCTTGAACAAAAAAAGTTGATCACTATGGGTATTCTCAAGTCATTGAAGTCACAAGATTTGGTGGTAGGACATGGGTTAGGATCTAATAAGAAATACAAGCGATCAAAGAATAAGCCACACAAAGATCGAGCACAATCCTCTTCTCCTTAGCAAGGAGACTCTACGTCATCTTCAAAGAAAGGGAATTCATAAAAGAAGGAGAAACCAACTTGTTCATATTGCAAGAAATTTGGTCATGATGAGCATCATTTCCATGCTAAGAAAATTGATGAACTGACTAATCTCCTCAAGAAGAATAACATCAATTTACCCTCTTCCTACAAAAAGGAAGCATCTCCTTCCACTTCTTGACAATCAAAGAAAGGAAAAGGACTGGCACTTCTTGCAACCATAGGATCATCACATTAATGGATACTTGACTTGGGTGCTACACATCACATGGGTTCTAATAGAGAACAATTTTATTTGTTAGAGCCTTGTTTAGTACCTCACATTCTTATAGGTACCTCACATTCTTATAGGTGATGATACTCAGGCAAAATTTGTTGGAAAAGGTTTAGTTGACATGGATGATGGATCATTTGATAATGTTCTTTGTGTTCTTAACTTGTGTGCCAACCTTCTTTTAGGCTACCAAATCACTCATCTTGAGAATGGTAAGAAATTTTAGTTTTCTCCAGACATAGTTGTGGTAAAAAATCTTGAGGATAATTCCCTAGTTGCTATGGGAAAGGAAAATAATGAGTCTCAGCTATATAAATTTTCTCACTTTGTGCCACGTTCTTGTACAATATTGCTCACTCTTTCATATTCAATGAGTAAGTTATGGCATGAGCAGTTTGGAAAAAATAACTGCAACTATTTTCAGTAGCTTAGCTCATAGGATATGGTCACAAGTCTCCCTTGCATCAACTTTTCAGATGGTGTATGCCTAGGTTGTGCTATGGGTAGGCATCTAGAAGAGAAGTTTGATAAAGGGATGTCTTGGAGGGATTTAGAAGTTCTTCAATTGGTTCACAATGATCTAGCAGGCCTATTTCCAGTTTTTTCCTTTAGCAAGGCTCACTATGCAGTCACCTTAATTGATGACTACTCTGGATTCACTTGGATCTACTTTCTTTGCTAAAAGAATGAAGTATTTGACAAGTTTCAAAATTTCAAGTCTCATGTTGAGAAGAAATATGGGATGCATATCAAGATTCTTCATATTGAAAATGGTTGAAAATATGTGAACCATAATATTGTGCAATTTTGTACTCTTGAAGGGATAGATCTTCAAAATTTAGTTTCATACACACCACAATAGAATGGTGTTTCTGAAAGGAAAAACATGACACTAAAGGAAATAGCTTGTTGCATGATTCATGCTCATTCTACTGGTCCAAAATTTTGGGATGAAGCCATTAATTTTTCTACACACATTCAAAATTGGGTTCCCCACAAGGCATTGAAAGACATGACTCCTTTTGAGGCTTGGTATGGTAGGAAACCAATTGTGCAACATTTTTGAGTTTTTGGCTCTCCATCTTGAGCAGACATTCCTTCAAAGAAGCACAAGGCTTTGGAACCTCAAAGAAATCCTTACATCTTTGTTGGATATCTAGATGGTGTCAAAGGGTACCAACTCTTGGATCCAGAGACACATGAGATATTCATTGAGAGGAGTGTTCACTTTGAAGAAATATCTCCTAGTTTGACCTTTGATCCTCCTTAGCCTTCCTCCATAGTGGAATAAGATAATAGTGACTCAGATGATTCTACCTCACCTCCTACTCACAATATTTCACCTTTGCAAGGTTCACATTCTGAGGTTGAAGATTCTCATCCTTCATGCCCATCATCTTCACAACCTCAATGGGCTTGACATAATCTCGAGTCAGTAGGAAATCTTGTTGGGGATCCTATAGACACTCAAAGGACTTAGTCACAACATCATCATCTTCCACATGTCTACATTTATACTGCTTCAGATCCACAATCCTTCAAGGAGGCATCATGAATTACTGAATGGGATTAAACGATGGAGGAAGAGTATAGTTCCTTGATGAGGAATCACACATGGGACTTATTTCCTCTTCGTAAGGGGAGAAAAATGGTTCGATGTAAGTGGATGTATCAGACCAAATATATATTAGATGGAGTAGTGGACAAGTTCAAAGAACAACTTGTGGCTAAAGGTTTCTCACAGGTTCTTGGTATTGATTACACAAATTTTTTTTCCCGTGTTGCTAAGATGAACTCCATTTGCTTGAATCTTTCCATTGTAGAAGCTCATAGATGGGTTGTCCATAAAATGGATGTGAAGAGTGCATTTCTTCATAGAGATCTTGTAGAGGATATTTACATAGAGAAACCACAGGGATTTGTTCAAGATTCTTGTTTGGTTTGCAAGTTGTGGAAATCTCTTTATAGCCTCAAACAACCCCCTCAGGCTTGGTATGCCAAGATGGACTCCTTTCTTCTCTCGACAGGATTCTCTCAATGCCACTCAGATTCAAGTGTCTATATTTTGTGACAGGATGAATCTCACTTGCTTCTTGTTCTCTATGTTGATGTCTTGATCATTAATGGGAGTTCATCATCCATCATTGGTAGAGTAAAATCTTCTCTGCATGACAAATTTTCTATGATTGAATTGAAACTCTTGCACTAATATTTCAAGATTGAGATCACACAATCCTCTTTTGGGATTACTCTTTCTCAACCCAAGTATGATCTTTAACTTCTAGCTCAGTTCCACATGTCTGATTGTAAGGTTTCACCTACTCCCTTTTGTGAGGAGTTAAAATTAAGGCCAAGTGTTCCACTCCACACGTCGATGCCACTTTATATCGTCAACTTGTTGGGAGCCTCATCTACTTGAATCACACACACCCTGATATTTCTTTTTCTTTTGGCATGGTTTCACATTTCATGCATGAACCACATGAGATTCATTGGAAAGTTTCCAAACACATCTTGCATTACATCTAGGGTACACCACATTATGGGTTTCACTATGCAGTAGGTACAAGACTCAACTTAGTTGGATATACAAATTCTAATTGGGTTGGCAATATTGATGATTGTAAGTCCACTTATGGCTACAAATTTCACCTTGGTTTTGGCCCCATTTGTTGGCAGAGTAAGAAGAAACATGCTATTTCTATCTCTTCAACTAACGCTGAATATTGAGGAGTTGTTAATGTCGCTACTGAGGCTATTTGGCTTCAAAATGTTTTGAATGAGTTTGGCTTCACAATTCCACGACCCATGATCCTCCACTGTGACAATCAAAGTGCCATCCAAATCTCGAAGAATCGGGTTCAACATCAGTGGACCAAACACATCAAGATCCAAATACACTACATTAGGGAGCTGATATAGGAGCAAGTCATTGATTTGCAATATTATCCTATAGTAGAGCAAGTTGCAGATATCTTCACCAAACCCTTCACTGAGAGTACATATCACCATTTGCGAGCTCTATTGGGGGTGCAAGATGTTTCTTCAGGGAGGTCACTTGACCTTCTTCATTCTCTCTTTTAGGGGGGGACTTTTTCCTCACTCGAGGTTTTGTCTTCTCATGATTTTGAGAGTAGTTTCTTGTTTCTCTCTTTTGTGGAGGAGTTTTTTCCCATTGGGTTTTCTTGTTTTACCTATTTGTGACGAATTGCATTGCATTTATACATGGGTACCTAACATGGCCTAGTAGCCATGACCCATCTTTTCATCTAGGTGTCATTTGAATAATAATCTCCCCCCTAAGAGATGAAGGATTGGGCTTTGGAATATAAGGACCCAAAATAGATTTAGAGGATGGTGAATGCGGATATTTGGATTTATATGGAAGAATTTTGGATTTGGTGTGGATGAAAGGAGTACCAACGTCTAGAGCCTTATAGCTAAGGCCATGATAATTTGGATTTGATTTGATATGGAGGGGTTCTAATATGCCTTCCTCATGGAGGCCTAACCCTTTTCCTTGATAATTTTTGGTGTGAATAAATGTCTTGTACCTAGTTATTTCACATACTAGGGACTTAGGGGACATATTCACATGTTAAGTTTACTTAGGTCTTGAGGTTATTTCTAGAAGACTTAGTTGCCATTATTTGTTATCTTATCCTTTTATTTTTAACACATGTGAGCTAGGTATTTGTGATAATTTGTATCATGTCATAAGATTAAGACACTTGCCATAATCATATAAAATCTTATGCCTCACCTTGGCTATATAACCAAGGGTCTCTCTCACATTGTACATTGATTCCTTTTGCATTCATTGATAGGATACAATTTATTATTGTCATATTGATCTTCTAAGTATTTTGTGATTTCCATAGGCATTTAGATCTTGGGTGGATATGTCTATAGCCAAATCTTACAATAATTCATAGTTTGAAAAATCCTTTTCCAATGGGATACTTATTGGTTTGGAAACAAGGCGTGAGTCTTTCTTGAGACCATATTTGATGAAGATGGAAGAAACCATTTGATAGGTGTGGGGTTATGGGATCTTGGGGAGGATTAGGATCATGACATGAAAATAAAGGGATTCTCTGATCTTGACTTGGGTTAGGGTCATGGGATGGAGGAGTATCATAAGATGGAGTGGAAGGAAGAGAACCATGAGGGGGATTAGAAAGGATGGTGGAATATTTAGATTGGTTAGGATTATGAGATGGAGATGAAGGGATTTTGGGATCTTTATTTAGAGAGGGATCATGAGATAGTATGGAAGGTATGCTTGGATATTGATTTGGGGTAAGATCATGGGATGGAGGAGGATCATAAGATTTTGTGGAAGGGAGGAGATTGGATGAAGGGATAATTTTATCTTGACATTGAGGAGGGGATAATTGGATGTGATGGATGGGGTATGTTCTTGATTTGAAATGGGATCCTTGGTTGGAGTGGAAGGTATACTTTGATGTTGATTAGGAAGGGAATCATGAGGTGGAAGGGGATCATGTGATGGGGTGGATGAGATATCTTGATAGTGATTAGGAGGGAGATCATTAGATGGGATGGAAGGGAGGGGATAATGGGATAGAAGGGGATCATATAATGGAGGGGGATCATTTTGGATACCCTAAAAAAAAAAAGATCATGATCAAATATTGAATTATCAAAGATATCATGATCAAACATAGGATTATCGTGGAGATCCATTTTTTTAGATGCGGTAGATGGTGGTGTTTCATATAAAGTGTTTTGGCCATGGACATGATCTTGATTTAGACTAGGGTACATATGGGTACATGTGTTTGATCGAGTTCTTGGTATGCATGGATTTGTGTGGATGGTATGATAGGGGAGGACGGATGGATATATTATTCAACTTGGGTGGGTGGAGGGATGGTAGATTGATGTGGATGCATGAAATGGGAAGATTGCACAAATTTATTGGTGCTTGGGTGATAAGGATCCTATACTAATAGACCTCAAAGGGATTCATGAAATACATGGGATGAAATGGATTTGTAAGATTGGGGTGATATGGATTTTGAGGATTTGAGTGGGATTTGAGGGGAACTTTGGATGGGGATTTGATTTCTCTTGTTAAAGTAAGGTTTGGCATGGATAATAGGAGATGGATTAGAATTAGATGGAGGTAGGAAGGATGAAAGTTGTGCACCAATACTAAGTAAGTACCCAAGCATGGCATCTTTGTCATTGTTGGAGTGGTGAGTGAGGATGAAATTGGTAATGGTGGATGAGGATGATGTGGATGGTAAGGATATGGGTGGGACTTGAGGGAAAATTTGGATGGGAGTTTGATTTACTTTGTCAAAGGAATGTGTAGCATGGGTAATAGGAGATGGATTAGAATTTTGTGGGGTTAGGTATGATGGAATGTTTGCACCAATACTAAGGATTTATTTAAGCATGCATTGTTTATCGTTATTGAAGTGATAGGTGAGTGAAAAATTGGTGAAGTAATGGAGATTGGAAAATGGATGGGTAAAGTCTTGGATATATGAGGATGAAATGGATGGGGAGGTCTCATCTTGGTATACAAGAGTCACATTATCATCATAGGGATCATACTCAGGTTGGTCAACAAGGCTATCCTCATCATCATCATCAAGGTAATTTGGGTTGACCTTGAGTGTGATGTTTGGTTTTGTTTGGGTATGATATGGGTTCATGATGTTGGATTTGGTTGGAATGGATTAGGTTGGATGGAGGATAGATTAGATGGTTAAGCATGACAAATGATTGATTAGAAGCTAAATTTTTGGGATTGATTATTGGATGAGAGTGGGAATTAGGATGATTGCCTATAAATGGATTGGGGATTAGAATAATAAGACTCAAGGATGAATATGGATGATGAGATAACATTTGGGATCAAATGTCAAGACCTTCAAATGATTTGATTTAATTAAGGATGATTATCTATACTTAAGATAGACTAACCTTCTTAAGTAATATTTAATTGGATTTGAGTTATACTTAAGATAGGAAAAGTTATTAAGTAGGAATTGATTGGATTTGGTAACTATACTTAAGATAGACTAACATTCTTAAGAAATTTTGAATTAAAGATGAAATGAGTCTTAAGGTCTTGATTTTTTATTGGGAGGTTGGATTTAAAATGGATGATAGTGGATTAAGGATAGGATCCTTAGGTGAAGGATTTGGATGATAATGAAAGGATATGGGGTATGAATAAAATTAATTCCTTAACCAATTTTTGATGTTCAAAGGATGATTTTTGATTAAGGATTAGGGATTGGATGTTTGGTTGAGATAGATAGATGAATACATGATGATTAGATTTTGGATGAGGATAGATGGATTATATTAGGATTTTGTTGGAATGGGATTAGGTTGACAAGGGGATTGGATTAAGATGATAATGAAGGATTTAAATGAATGATATGGATTAAGGATGATGATGGATATGGGATATTAAGACCAAGATTAATGATGAAATTATATCAACAGTAAGGAATTTGATGTGGATTATTGGAGGATGATTTGGATATGGGTTAAGACCTTGATTGGATTAGTAAAATTAATTAGGATTAGGGTCCTAAATGATGGGTTAGGGATGGATGAGAGGATAATAGGGATGATTACGATATTTTGGATGAGATGGATTAGATGATTAGGGGTGATTGGGACAAGATGGATGATTAGAAAGATTAGGGGGATAATTAAGAATATTATGGATGATTAGGATGTGGTGATTAAGATTAAAATGGTTATGGATGATTAGGATAAGGTAATTAAGATGATTAGGAATTCTTACAACAAGATAGATGATTATAATGATTAGGGGGATGATTATGAGTGATTAGGATGAAAAAGGATGACTAGGATGGAAAAGGATGATTAAGATGAGGAGGAATGATTAGGATAGAAATGATTGATTAGGATGAGGTGATTTGGGTGCAAATGAATGATTGGGTTAGGATGATTATGATGAGACAAGGAATGATTAGGATGAGAAGTGATGATTGGGATGAGAAGGGATAATTAGGATGATCATGAATGATTATGAATGATTATGATGAGGTGAGGGATTATTAGGACTAGATTATGATGACAAGGATATGATTATTAGGATGAATATGAATGATTATGATGAAAAGGATGGGATTATTGGTTTGAATTGGATATGATGTGGATAGCTTGGTCCTTGGAGGACACCTAAACTTGTTTATTTATTTTTTTGATGTTTTTGGGTTTTTTGTTTTCTATTTTTTTTTGGATTTTATGATTAAGAATGAAAATGCATAAGAAAATAATGTAAAAAGAAAAAAATCCTATGGCTCAATTTGGATAAGTATCCCCTTTTGGATTCAAGTGGGGAAGGTGATCTAAACATTCAAGCACATAAGACATATGGAAAACCCTAACTCAAGTGGGATTATCAATCCTTGTAGGCACAAGACACCACAAGAAGAGATGGCCAAAATTTCTCAACTAGGCTTTACAAGCTCAACTAGGGGTATCCTCTATATATCACAAGGGTACATGAGGCCTAATCCGTAGATGAAAGGAAATATTACCAAACAATTGGGAGGAGAGGGTAACCCACTCTCCGCCTTAAATTATCTAAGGTATAAAGTTCTTAGAGTCTTAGCCTATATTGACAATGATGGAGAGAGACTCTCCCTTTAACACAACCTTACATAGATACAATTTTTAGAAGCAACTTGTAAATTTTATTATATCTTTTTAAAATATATTACAAGCATACAATCAAATACATTACCATGATATTCTCACAAGATCGATATTACAAAATATGGGCTAGAAATACTTATAGAAAATTAGACATTCCAATATTCAAATGACAATAATGGCCACTTAAGTCTCAACCTTCACTCTACGCTAAAAAGAAAGAAAAGTCTACTCTCTTCTCATCTAGAATTATTCTTTTTCCACCCATGACCACTTTATATGATTTTTCCACTTTCCAAAAACTGTGACTTCCAATTTGGTGCCAAACCAGTCCAATTGTCCTTTTTTTTCAAAATTAATAAATTTCCAAATTTTTAGTCCAACTTTCGAGAGACATAACTTTTGGGAGCCATAAAATTTGAAGTTCAGATCTTTATTTCACCATTAGTCCTTTCTAGATCTTCAAATTAAATTATGAGTTATCCATTCATATCAACCATAAAACCTTCCTCTATGAATCCAACAATAGGAAATTCTTTTGGAGGAGTATGATATCTTCTAAGATCCATGTGTTCAACCTCCAAGATCTTCCTCAAGTGGTTAAGATTCTTCCAAGGAACCAAGATCTGATACCAACTGTTGAACACTTGAAATACTAAGAGGGGGGTGAATCAGTATTCTCTGAAACCACTTAAGCATTTAAAAATTCATTCCATGTATAACATATCCAATTTGCAATAGGAGGGGAAAGCATGAAAGAAACCATTAAAGAACATAACACATGAACACCGTATTTTAACGTGGAAACCCCAAAAGGGAAAAATCACTATGAGGATTAGCTTGCAATGTATTATAAATGATTATAACATATTACATAAATTATTACTATAGCTCTAGACTCACTATCCTAGTGGACTCACTGCCCACATAATGAAGAAAATATAGAAGAGAGGGGTGGCATAAAATCAATATTTGAACTATTACAATTGCATCTATAATATGCATGAATTATAGCTCGACTGAAGCTCAATATACAAAGCTTACACACTTCATACCAATTTTCTCTAACACTTTTCTTTGCTTTGCACTCACATCACGTTCACATAATTCACATAATTCACATAAAAAAACCTTGTATATTAACTATTATCATCATCCAATACCAAAAAGATTTTATACTTATACCCATTACATTCTCAAACCCTTGCAACATCAATTAGGTCATCCTAATTAGATTTAACACGCAAAATAATAACTTTTCGGCCCAAAACATACTTCATGCCACAATCAAAATTTATAACATGTCCAAATAGGTCAGCATGGACCTATAATATCTCCCACATAACACATCAATACTTTTTTAAACTCCACACAACTCAAAACATTTTAGGCCAGTACTGCTGGTGACATAACATCAAAATTAACCAATACATCATCCTCAAATTGAAATGAAAATCTCCAAACTTCACGCCACTTTGAAATTAGGTGCACCTGACACCTATACAAACCTCCACAAATCTATAAGACTAGATATACTTGCATAGTAAAGTGCAGACTAATCAAAACCATACTCTGTATTGGAAAACACTATTACTGACAAACCTTATATTTTGTTACTTATATCTTTGACACCAAAGGGAAAAAGGACATGAAAATTTGGATCTAGACTCCTCTGACATCCATCAAAATTTCCTTATCACCACAAAGTAAAATTATTCAAGATGGACCAATACTTGAATCAAAAACCGGATGTCCTGTACACTAGAAATCTATATTCTAACACTTAGCCAATTCTTCAACTTATTTGTCCCAGATCAAAACTTCTTGCATATATGCATTGGATTATCTTTCTAATACACACTCATGCTTTATGAATTGTTCTACACATCAATCTTCAAATCTCACAACATTTTTGACATAAATGAAAACACTATATCTACACTCTTCAATTTTTCTTCATGTTTTTATCTTGTTGCTTTATTTTCTCCATATTTTGTAATAGTTCATTTCCTTAGATTCAATTTACCTAGTTTACAAAACTTTGCATCTCCATCATCACATCCACATTCAACCAAAAAACAAACAAAAAGGGTACGAAAACCTTTACCAATTATTTCTAGCTCTCCCTTAATGATAACAACCAAATAGTTTCTTTTGGTTAATTTTGTGTCCCTTGATATTTTATGGTGAAATGAGTGATTTAGCTTAATAATTGGAATTATTTCCATTTCACAATCTCACAATTAGGTTCTTGTCCAAAAAACCACCCCTTGGACATCCTAAGGGTATACAATTTCTTTCTCAAGAAAAAACATTTACCAAGGATTTAGTTGATCAATATCACCCAACTTCTTCCATTAAGCTAAAATGATGGCTTCTTCATATAAATTTAACATTATAGAGTTTTCCAAATAGATCTTAATGAGACCCTTCACTTTTCCATTAATTTTGTTTTTTTTGTTTTGTGATAGTAAATTTTTTTAATCTAGATACTATAACCCATAGATCTCCATCCATAAGCATATACTCTATATTGAGCTTCCAAAGATGAAATTTTATGGCTAAGAAATTCTCCACTTCTATCATTGGTTTGCTTGAAATTTTTCCTATAACAAGATTTTTTAAATAAAAACTCCTACCCAATCTAAGAGTAGTACAAAAAACCTTGTCTCTAATCCCTAGATTCCAAGTTCACTAAGCTTTTATACTAAATGAAAGTGAAAAGGTATAGAATCCAAATTTTACACTAATTTATAAGATGAGGTATATGCAAATAGTTTAAATCTTTATAGTTACAAATAAATAAATATCAAACAAATATACAATACCATAGTAATTTCCATAGGGAAAAGCCTTTGGAGAGAAAAAACCTACACTTTAAAGTGACTCAATATAGTATTTAGTAATCAAAGGTTACACTAAACTTGTAGATCACAAATATTTATAGGAGTATCACCAACAAAAAATCTAAGTAATTCTATTAGCATAACATTGATTGCAAAACTCACTATCTAAACCACCATCTCAAGCACAAAATAAATAAAAGAAACAATATATCAAGCCATCAAATAGTAGTTAGGAAATCATGAGCTAAAACCACCCAAAATATACTGCTCAAATCCCTAGTTAAAAAATTCACCACCCAATCTCTAAGATGATTCCATTTGCTAAAAAAATATATTCTTTACACTTGTCATAAGTTTTTCAAAATCCACTAACCAAGTTAGGCAACATTTTGGCTCCATTATCTTCATTACAATATATCTTATGATGTATCATAACATGCATCATAAGTGATTCAATAAGTGTAACTCCTTATAAAGCATAAATATTCTTACATTTCTAATGTGGAAGTCCAACTTTAAGAAGACATAAATTCAAATATGGGAAGTTGATTGAGTCTAATTTTTTAAAATTGTAAAGATCAATTATTTCCATATCCCAAACATTAGAAACCAATGCCAACCATTTGAAAAATATTCAAGTCCAAAAATGACCTCTAACCTAAACATAAAGTTTTTCTATTCTATGGCCTAATTTTTTAATTTTGTATTCTTCACATTAGGCTCCAAGGTTAATACACCTTTCCTATAAAAAAGACCTCTAAATTTTTCTATTCTATAGCCTTAAATTTTTAATTTTATTTTCTTAACATTAGGTTCCAAGTTTGAGATGCTTGAATTACAAAAAATAAATCTCTAAAGCACCAAACCAACATGTTTACAATAACATTACAATTACATTACAATATTATGCTCAAAGCTTTAATATGGAGGTCAACACCTTACTACTCTGGAGAAAATCCAATACCATAACCCCTACAATATGATTTCTCTCTCTAACAACACTATAGTTGAGGATAAAAGATAGAAAGACATAGGTAATTTATTTAAAACCATGTACTAACTCCCCAAGTCGAGCATCTAACTTATCATTACACAAATTCCAATGTATATGTCTCATGATGAGTCTCCAATCTAATTTAATATTATTGTAACTCTCATCATACCAATAATGACTTGTCATAACCTATCCAACTTGATTCCTCAATTTTGGCATAATTCTCTATTTCAGATATATTTTATGACATATGTTATAACTATCATAAACTTGGCCAAGATTACAAATTCACTTTGTAACTACTTATAATCAATATCTTACATTATATATAATATATCATAAGTAACTCCCACACTTTATAATGTCATAAGATGTTCTTACACATCATGATGAGATTAGATGCTCTTACAACTTGTTAAACACATGCAAAGATAGTTGACATGTGTTAATAAAGGCCACCACAAAGTGGGATGCCTAATTTCCTTAGTGAGAACAAAATAATTCAAAAATATAAATTACAAATAGTTCAAATGTTAGGACTTGTAAGGAGTAAGAAACGTGCAATCCCAAAATTCGTATATTGGAGCTAGATGTACAAATTCATATTAAAGCCTTCCAAGGTTCTCTACTAGGAATTTCAAGGTGTATAAGAAACATCTAGTCCCAAAATTCATATATTGGAGCTAGATGTACTACTTCATATTAAATCCTTCCTCTACTAGGACTTGCAAGGTGTATAAGAAACATCTAATCGCAAAATCCATATATTGGGGCTAGATGTACAGCTTCATATTAAAGCCTTCCAAGGTTCCCTATTTACTCAATTCTTAGTCTAGTGTATTTTTCCTATATTATTTAATTGCTAACACATACAACAATCAAATAATATTGTAGTGTATTTTATTATTATATAAAGAAAATTAATATTGAATGGAGGATAATAATGATGGATGGACATATAATATTTAAAAAACCCAATTAAGAGACAATAGGTTATTTTTCACAAAAATTGTAATTCTATGGAAAATAAGATTAGTAGTTAAATATAACAATAATTCAAAACTTCAACATTTAATGGATTGCCAAAATTGTAATGTTATTTTTTAAATAAGTAGACAAAATCACAAGTTTATTTGAAACACGCATTCATTTTAGTGAGTGTACTAACTAGTAAGTCTTTGTGTTGTAGACCAAAAGTAAATAAGAGAGACTATACCACACTCCCTTACCATTAGAAATGGACTCTTGAATATGTCTTACCTTCGTATATCATCGAAAAATGTGATCAATAATTAGTTATTAGTGTTAACTTTCTTGTCCTTTATAGTATTTTTTTTTCTTCTGTTAAATTGAAATTAATTTCATGTTGGATTCATCTTACTCATCTAAGATTCCAAAATTAAAATTAGTTTCATGCAAGCTTCAACTTGTTCATCCAAACTCAACATATTGATATAAAATAGGTAACTTGTAAGGTACAAGGTTTTTTAAATAATAATTAATTGATTATCACCTTAAAAAATATGCATGTATTATATCTAGACTAACAGAGATATTTTTTTTTCAACATTTCTTCTATCTACTCAACAGAAATATAAGCTAGATTAGTTTCATGGTAAGTTTTGCTTGTGTATCTAAACTAAACAAAATAAGTAAATTCTGGAACTTTTAAAGATATAAGATTACCAAAGAAAACAACTAATTGATAGACAATTTTTAAAAGATCATAGTGTTAAGTTATAATAACACACATATTTTATTTTAAATTATTTTATATCTATTCAAAAGAAAATATAATGAACATTCAATTCTATCGTATTTTGTACATATTTTAAGACAACCCCTATTATACAATCTTACATTAGTAATATATAATTTGTTTGTTAATTGAATGATTAGAATTCATGATAGATACAAATATAATGTAACTTTAAAATACCAATTATAAATATGTGCATCCCATAGATTATATTTCAAAACAAACTAAAATATACTATATTAAAATGAATACACAAAAATAAATTATACAATTTTTTTCATAAAAACAAACTCAACTTTCTTCAAATATATCTTTAAAAATACGTTTTTACTATAATTAATATGCATAGAGAAAAAGATCTGAAAAGCAAGCACGATAAAACTTTTCAAAATAAAAAATAAAAAATAGAAAACAAGTAAACACATTATAATATTCTATTATACTAACTGATAAAATACTATTTCTTATCTAAAGATGGTCTCATAATCTCCTTCTCCCAATCATTCAAATGGTCGACATCTGAATCAACGTAGTGAATGGTTCCTTCGACGTACTCTACACGGTAGATGGAAAAGTGTAACTCCTGAATTTGTATGGCATTTGTGATGCTTCTATGGGAATGCTTTTCTGTTCAAATATTTTGTCGTCACACTTTACACTGTCATGAAATTTTGTCTTTCTTGTGACGCCTCTTACCTAAACAAGTTCCTCCACCACCTTTTTCATTGACGGTCTGTTCGTCCTTTGCAAGTGGAGGCATTCTCTTGCTATCTGTGCCATATCTTCCATCTGTTGTAGGTTTCCATCCTGCAATACTTTGTTATCCAAGATTCCTGTGAGGCGATTGTGGTTGAGCCTCGATAGAAAAAGACTAGATAAACTCATCTCCTCGCTATCCCTTTCTGAAGAGAGAGGTTTCAAAGCTGTTAAGAGCTCAACCAAGACTACACCAAAACTATATACACCACTCTTTTCGGTGAGTTGAAAGGATTGGAAGAATTCAGGATCTATGTAACCCCAAGTCCCCTTTATATTTTTTGTGGTGACATGTGTGTTATTGGTAGCAGAGATGAGACGAGAAATCCCAAAGTCTGCAATTTTGGGAGAGAGTGTCTCATTCAAAAGAATATTAGACGATTTTACATCCCGGTGGAAAATGGGTTGGGATGCTCCAGAATGTAGATATGCCAAAGCCTCCCCTGTCTCAATTGCAATCTGCAAACGTGAAGCCCAAGGCAAACACCCTTCTTCGGAGTGTAAATGCTGAAAGAGTGTTCCATTCGGAACGAATTCAGATACCAACAATGGGAATTTTGTTTGGATGCAGCACCCTAACAATTTCCCTATGTTTCTGTGGTTTATTTGGGAGAGAATTGTGACTTCATTGAGAAACTCATGGTCATCCTTTAGATCAATAGCTTGGTTGGACTTTTTAATGGCCACAAGAGTATCATCTAATAGAATGCCTTTGAACACAGCTCCGAAGCCACCACTTCCTAACACCATTTCTTTTGAATAATTATTAGAAGCTCTTGTCAATTCTTTGGCAGAAAAAATTCTCAGGCTTTCTCTCCCCACTGTAGAAGCTATGTGTTGTTGCAGCAGCTGAAAGTACTTGGCCTCCACAAGTTTCAAGCGGCGTTTCTTTAGCCACCAAACCAAAAAAGACGCTGCTAAGATGACAAGCATGAATAAAGAGCCGGATCCTGTGTATTTTACCACATCAGGCATTGAAATAAAAATATATTTATCCTATACCTATTCTCGAATATCTTTGAAGCAAACAATTAAAATGACACAAACACATGCAATATATTTAATATTTAGTTACCTATGGTTGCAGTTAAGACAAGGCAGTTTGAACTTGTGGACGTGCATGCTGTCCCATTTTTATAGCCATCTCCGACATAACCTTTTGCACACGAACAGTAGTAGGAACCTGCTAAATTATGGCATATTCCCCCTTCCTTTGCTCCAACGCATTCATTCGAGTTTGTATGATCACATTCATTTATATCTGAAGATTCATGATCATTGTGGTTAGGATGAGATTTTAAAGAAAAATGATTATAAAACATAGAGCATGGTTATAATAAAGAGCAATGATCATAAAACAGAAAACATACCTCGACAATATGACCCATTTATAAAGCCATCTCCCACATAACCTTTCGCACATGAACAGTTATAGGAACCTACCAGATTATGACATATTTCCCCATGCTCTGCTCGAACGCACATGCTCCAGTTTTTATGACTACATTCATTTATATCTGAAGATTCATCATCATTGTCGTTAGGATCTATGAAATATTTAAAGAACAATGATAATAAAACAGAAATCATGGTTATATTTAAGAGAAGAGCTGAGGTCTTACCTGTGCAACCAGTGCCATTGGAGTAACCATTTCCTACATATCCAGGGAGACATTTGCATACGTGCCCAAATCGTGAAGGCGAGTTCTTGCATTCTGCATGGAGAGAACAAGAATATTCGCCCGCTGCTTTAGCGTTTGAACAATTCTCCATGCCGATACCCCAGTTAAGGCGGAGACCATAAGAAGTCTTCTTGCCTTCTTTCCGAAAGGTAGAGGAGTCCATTACAATGGAGGTGGCACACTTGTGATTATTGTCGTTAGACATAAAGCCGGCCGTGAAATCAACTACCGGCGTATTACCTGGAAGGTCAAGTTCGCAACAGCCATGGGGGCAATATGGTCGCGGATCACTTTGAGAGTCACATATTGATACACATCTCACCACTCCCGAATCCCCACTCGGAAACCGACCCACAACTTGCTCATAACTGTAACTGTAGGTACCAAATGTATCGCAGCCGAAAACCACCAATCTATTGGAATTGGAAAGAGTAAAAGGCGAATCTGTAAATTGTGTAAAAAGTTTTCTCGCAGTAGCGTTTGGATTACACGAGTAGGCCTTGATCGAAGAAGAATTTATGATGAGTTGACCCTCATAATCGATTTCCATGATCCTGTAATAGTTACCATCACTAAAGACAGTATTGTTAGTACCTTCAAAACCTTCGAAGAACAGAGTGATCATCCCAGTATCTTCATCCTTCCTGCATTTGAGCGAAAAATCATAGTCCTTTGCTCCACAATCACGATTCTGAATCCAAAAAGGGTAGCTCACATTCATGGAACCACACTTTTCAGGAACACATTTTGCAGCGCCAGTAAAGCCCACCAAACTGATACAAATTAGAAAGCGAACTACTCCGCTGTGCATTTGCGTTTGCAACAACATTTTCTGTTTGAAAAAAAAACCAGCTACTCAAATCACCACAGCAATAACAGCAAAAATAGTGAGGAGAGGTGGGTCTACAGTACAATATGAAGCTTAAAGTAGTTTCCTATGTACACATTTCACAGCTTTTTAGCAGCAAAGTCCACCAAAGGAGACGAATTCAAAAAGTGAGAAAGAATCTTCATCTCTAACAATATTGTTTTTTAGGCAAATGTGTTCGGAATCAGTTAGTACATAAACATTAAACAGTTATTCAATTATTATAATAATAATAATGTAAGAGTAGATAGTGACGAATTAAGAGGTAGTAGGAGTTCGATGGTAGGTTGTATGTTTTATTAGACAATCAATATGTGATTTATTGTTGCAAATTTATTAGAGTTATTAATCTTTATTAAATATTTAGTATTTAAGGAGTTGATTTTTTAAGATATTTTTAGGGTAGGAAAGAAATTTAAATTTGTACAAAATGTCATTTTTCAATATATTTAGGCATTAAAGCACTTTAAAAAATAAAATCAAGCAAGTAAAGAGAAAATTGCATGGATATATTAATATTATCATAATATCTTGCACTCATATTGAGGTCTAAATGATTTATAAATTGATCAAGCATTTAAAAATGTGCTATATTCACAAATAGATATGTAAAATAAACATATTAGACATTCAAACGATATGACCCTAATATGCATATTAAAAAATCTAGCTATTTGGCAGCCATAGATATGAAAAAAATGGGAGGTACACTTGATGGCCCCTTTCCACCAATTAATCTGTCATATTTGTTAAGAAGGCCTAGCCTCAAGGACCCACACTCGGCAAATATGGGTTGACATGGGTTGATGATTCAATAAGGAGGTATTATAATAAAACTATGAGTTAGCATCCTTGGAAAGAGAAATTTACTACTTGATGTAAAATCGGATTAGAAAATGATCAGAAAGAGTGTACTTTGGCGAGGACTCTATTAGAAGAAGAAAATAACTAACAAAGGGGAAAAAGGATTGAGCATAAATCATGGCACAATCAAGTTGTTTGTACACTCTATTATGGAAAACCCAAAAATTATTTCATATAAATTATTGTGAATGATTGAGGAAGCATCCACATATTGGGATAAAAAAGACCCAATTTTTGGTGCATGAAATAGCCAACCTCCCTTTATCCAGTTCTCTAATGCATGTAAAGATAGTAATCTTCGCCATACACCTTCTCAAACAATATTGAAGTCTCTGCATAGAACCCAGGTTGTGGTAGGTATTGAATCAATGGTCCATTGCTACAAAAGGGATCTATCAATAACATGATTGAAAGCATAAACATTAATAATACTAAAATAATTTTTTTCAATACTAAAGAGGGTCCAAATCACTTGGCTAGCAGGGTCACATCCATGATTGACCAAGTATGGGTGCCACTTAGGATCTAGAGAAAGGTGACAACCCCTCCATGACCTGCATCATGATTGTTATGAAAAAATTAGCTTAGTAGCCAAATATCATGACAAGAAACAAAAAAAACAAAAATTCAATGATCTTAACCTCTTATAAACAAAGGATATCTAGAGCTACAAATCTTTGACAAGATTCTCTCACAACATATTTCTTGGAGAGGTCTATATGACCTCGAACATTCTAGAAGAGAAAAATAATTGGAAATAGACAAAAGGTATGTCATCACTATCCAACTCATCAAGAGAAGAATAACGATTGTATAAAAACTCATTTAAAAAAACTACCTAATTGAGTCTTATGAATTTATATCCTTCTTTTTTCTATAAAAAAATCTCCTTCTTTCAGATGTCTTAGTAGACTATGAGAGAAAGCCAAGGCCATGGGAGGGGAAGGAGAGAAACTATGATTCTTCAATTGAAAAGATAACACAATATCAACTACAACATCCCAAAGAATTTAGGACAAGTAGAAGGCTCACCATTGAAGGATTTTGTCACTTTCCCCATTTCTAGAGAGTTAAAGGACAATGACTAAAATGACATGAGAATTACACCAATTTCATAGACTATTGACTATTTAATTCTATCATCTTGCACTAATAGGGGAGACATAAATGAACAAGAATTTAATTCTATCACCAATACCTAGAGCTTGTCGACCAACATTATCGAATCCATGAATAGATAGAGAAGAAGCTCTAAGAGAGATTGGATCGATTTTGATTTTAGGTAAAAGATCAACAATACAAACATTGAGCATCGAATTGGTATCAACAAGAGTGCATCTAATACCAATATCATTTACGAATGAAACTATCATTAATGGATTGTCTTGATTTTGTACTTGAAGAGATGGCTGTTCATGCTAATGTAATGTAATGCTTGAAGTATCATAGATGAAATGTTGGAAAAGGGATACCCTAGATCTACATCAGATCTATAAAATACCTAGTAGAACAGTGGCACCCTCAACACCAACATCTTGACAAATTGAGCTAAAATTTATATCATAGGTGCCTAGTATCCCCCCCTTTATGTTTCTAGTGTCTGATTTCCTCTGTGACTTAGATTTTTTGTATTCTCATTAGAACACTAATTTGCATCATTAGGAAAATTACATTATTGCATTTCATCCTTAGGATATTTCCATATTTGGTTAAGGGTTGGTTGACTCACCTATCAGGTTGTAAGTTAATCACATACCTTGTCCAAATCCACCAAACACCCATTACAAACCTTTACATCCCCTAAAACCCTTGGAATTAGGAAAAGGTAGGTAAACCATAAGGATTAAATCTTGGGGTTCCCCTTTTCCCACATTTCAACCTCTAATTCAACAAATGAGATCTACAAAGATTCCCCTCTAAGCGATATTTAGAATTTGAATGTTGGATATCCTCTCTCCAAATTTTAACCAACATTTGTGCAAACTATTTTCTTGACTCTCCATCTTGTTTCTTTATCTTCTTGCTCTTGTTTGAATTCCCAACAATAATTCTGATGTCTGACATTTAATGCAAAACTCCAACCTCCTTTCAGCTTCTATAATCATATTCATATTTGGGAATGAAAAGTAAGTAACTTCCTCAAATTATTTTATGAGTGAACTATGTTACAAGTATGCATATCTTAAATTATTTTATTTTACTTCTTTTTAAAAAATTTAGTTAAGAATAATTTTATTCTTGTATGTTTCAAAAATGATATGATTTACTATTTTCATTTTATTTTTGAAAATAAAATAAATGCTTTATTTATATATTATTATTTAATAATTTTATTATAAATATTAATATATACATTTTAAAATTATATTACCTAAAATTATCAACAATACAAACATATTTTAATATTAATTTATTGGTAAATATATATTTTAATATTAAAAAAACATAATTTTTGAATTTGGTAAATATATATTTTAATATTAAAAAATCATAATTTTTGAATAAATTTTTATAATATCTATTATAATAAAGAAATATTGGAATTCATATTTATTTTCATGTCTAAGAGATATGTCATTACATAATTTATCTAGACGATTCTCATACAATTTGTAAGAGAATTTATGTGGTATTAATGTATTATTAGATTTAATGATGTGATGAAGTAAGTCAATGAGAATATGTTTAATCTATCTTGGTATTCAAAAATGTACTTTAATGTAGCAATAGTTTTTGAGGATTTATTATTTTTATTTAATTATAAGAACATAATTTTAGAGTAATAAATATAATTATTTATGCAAATAATTATGTCGATTAAGTATTAATTTCAATGATATTGGCTATAATTTTAGTTTGTAATTTAATTATGACATATATTTATATGTGCATGTGTTTTGTTTTGATTTTTAGGTGCTAAGATCTCATTGGGTTGACCCATGATATAATATCCCATTTCTTTCATGCTCATGTATGATTGATATACATGATTCTTTTTGTATCCCCTTTGTCTAGAAGCCTCCCATAAATATTGAAAATGGTTTTGATTACTTCAAAGGTGTTAAAATTATTATGTTTGATTAAGGCATGAATTAAGACCTAATAAATTTGACTACTAAGACAATCATAACTAAAATATTTGAGTAAAATATCCCTTTAATTATACTTTTATGGTTATCTATACCGTATTCCAAAACTCTTATTTTCACATAGATTTGAAATATACTAAAAATGTGAAATTATCTATATTGGAGTCTTATTTATTTCTAACCACTACATAATAGATAACCACTATGGATGCTTCCTATTCATTATACATTATTCCAACTTTATTTGGTTCATTGATCCTTCAAACTTCTTTAATATACTCATGGCACACTAAAGTTAAATGGTCATGTGATTTGAAGTATTCAGATATATATCACATACACAGTATGGATGCATTCACTATGCTAAATACATGCTACCTCATTTATGCATATTCCACCATTTATGTATATTAACCTTCAACTTTGAGGAAATGGTCTATCTCTCTAATACATATAATAAAATAACTCTTAAATAGTTTAAAATTAAAAAAAAGCAATTCTTTAGTAAATAAAATAATTTTAGAGATTTTTTTCCACTTATGTATATTAACCTTCAATTTTGAGGAAATGGTCTATCTCTCTCTCTCTCTCTCTAATACATATAATAAAATAATTCTTAAATAGTTTACAATTAAAACAAAACAACCCTTTAGTAAATAAAATATTTCTAGAGATTTATTTAATTTATTTTTATCAGGACACAATTTTTTACCTTGGCCTAAGCAAGGTGAGGTCACAAATGGGGGACCTCATCCTTGGCATGAACATACTACATTAATGTGAATATTTCAAACCTATGAGTTTAGTACTCTAGTAGGAGCACAAAGCCCATAAGTATACAAGCTTAGTGAGGATTTTGAGCACAAAGTCACTAACATGAATGTCAAGACCTTGAACATGAAGGTTCAAACTTGTGAGCACAATGAATCAATAAGGACAAAAATTCTATGAGCACAATGATCAAACGACAATTTGAACCTTGGTGGATACAATAACAATGTTATGATTTAACCATCACATTAATTAAGAAAATATGATAAATTTGTGTGTAAATTTATATTTTTTCTTAAATTAAATATTCATAAATTATCACATATTGACATAATATATATTACAATAAAAAAAATTGAGAGTTCATATTTACTTTCACATGTAAAAGATATATGTCATAGTATATATCTAGAAGACCATGTTTTGGATAATTCATTAGCATGTGTTCATGGTTTACTAGATTTTATGGTGTGATGAAGTCAATGAAAATATATTTAATGGATCTTGAAATGCATAATAATGTAATATTAATTTTTGAAGATTCATTTATACTTTGATATTCAAAAATCATTTATTATTATTTTTGCTAATTATAAACATATAATGATAGAATTATGTGTATATTATAATATTAATTTTAATTTTATTATTATAATTTTTATACCATTTATAATATTAATATTAATTTTATTATTATAATTTTTATACCATTTATAATATTATGATTTAATTATGACCGATATTGATGTTTGATGCGTGTATTTCATCTTTATATTCAAATGCTAACATCTCGTTAGATTGACTCATGGTATAGAATGCCTAGGATGCCCTTGCATGCTTATCCATGATTGATCTCTGCAAAGGCCCTTTGCATAAGAGCCTCCTACCAGTATTGAAAATGATATTGATTATTCCAAAGACATTAAAATAAATCTAAGACCCCGGAAAATTTGGCTGCTAAGAGAAACGCAACTCCTACCTACTCTGTTCTGAAACTACCATTTTCACCCAGCTTTGGAGTACGCTAACAAATGTGAACTTGAGAATATTGGAGATTTGTTTGCGGCTACCCATTATGGGCGCATATTCCACCACGTGATCTACTCCTCGTTTGCGCATATTCCATCACTTGCGTGTTTTGGTCTTGGAGTTTATGGGAAGGTTCTCTCTTTTTCGATATCATAAAGAGATCTCTTAGGTCTACTTGTAATGATTCCATAATGTGACTCTGTTCTGAAACTCCCGTTTTCACACAGGCTTTGAGTACGGTGACAAATGTGAACTTAAGAATACTGGAGGCTTGTTTGCAGTAGCCATTGTGGGCGCTTAGTAGCTACCAAAGTAATGTAAAATAGAGAGACACAGAAGGGGCAGTGGGTCCTGGATGTAATCCACCAGACTAGAATCGTACGAATGGCAGTAACGTGTTTTCAGGGTTACTCAGGGAGTATGACGTTTCTGACTTGAAAGAATTGACAATCCACTAGGTAATTTCCTGTGTACGCAGCTTTTAGCAGAAAAGTCCACCAAATGGAGACGAATTAGAAGAAAAGTTTCCTATATATGTATAGGAAACTACATAGGAAACTTTTCTTCTAATTCGTCACCAAATATATAGGAAACTACATAGGAAACTTTTCTTTTAATTCGTTTCCATTTGGTGGACTTTTATGCTAAAAGCTGTTAAATGCGTACACAGGAATTACCTAGTGGAAACAAATATTCCAAATAGGAAACTACATAGGAAATACAATCAGTAATGGACAACAAGAAGTTAACAGAAGAGCAGCTAAGGGTTCAATTAGAAGAGGCCAAATCTTGGGCTCATGTAGTAAGAGGTCCATCGGATACACAAAGAGACATTATAGAAAAGCAGGTCAAGAGGCAGTTAAGAGAGGAAAATGACAGAAATGATAGGACCCTGAATGTCATTGTTAAAGGGCTAAAAGACTATGGCGAGAAAGAAACTACAAAATAGTTGACAAGGGATTTCTTTAAGGACAAACTTCAATGGGTAGGGGCTATTCAACAAGCAAACAGGATTGGAAAATGGGTGGAAGGTGGTAAGAATAGGCATGTAAGAGTTACTTTGGGGAAATTTGAGGACAAAAACTTGCTACTAAGGAACAAGAAGTTCCTCAAAGGTACCCAAATCTACCTTGATGAGGACCTAACCATAACACAACAAGAAGAAAGACGAAAAGAGTGGGAAAAAGTAAAAACAACAAGAAATGAAGGTAAATGGGCTTGGCTGCAAAATGGAAAGGTCCAAGTTAGTGACAAAATTACACACCAAAAATAGGAACTCGGGGCCCCCAAAGATTTTTTATCTATAGTAAGTTGGAATTGCAGAGGTTATCTATGGAGAAGAGGACCTGGTTTAGGGCCCATAGCAGCAGGAAAAGACATTATTATTCTTACTGAGACTCATGAGCATGATGGGTGTAAAATTCCAGACTTTGAAGGATATAAAAAGGCCTCAATTTGGAATGAGAGAACAAAAAATGGCAAAGGGCATGGCGGTGTTGCAATCCTAATTAAAGAATCATGGGATAAAAATATAAAAGTAGAGAAAGAAGATCCGAACAAACAATACATATGGCTAATTATAACAGAAAATCAAACTACAATTAGATTGGCTGCTTGCTACTTCGCTCCAAAAAGCTCCAAATCATATAAGAAAAGGAGTCTAGATCGTGAAGACCCCTTTGCCTCTCTAAAAAATGACATTTCAGTGTTTAACACAATGGGGGAAGTTATATTGATAGGTGATTTTAATGCGAGGATAGCTAACATCCAAGCTCTTAACCTGAAAAGTAAGGTTAAAGAGAAAGATGATCCGTTATGGCTGGAAGAAGAGAACCATCAGCTTTGGGAACGAACCTCTCAAGATAATAAATGTAATGTCACTCATTATGGGGCTGAATTGTTGGGAATATGCAACTTATTCAACTTGGTAATTTGCAATGGTATGAGATCATGGCCGAGCTCGGGCAACATCACGTGCAAGACCTATAATGGGCAAAGTGTGGTGGATTATGTCATTTTATCTCGTAACTATACTACTAGGATAATGGAGCTAGTGATTGGTAAATGCCCAATAGAGTTGAAATCAGATCATAATCCAATAAATGTAAAACTTGACATTCACATAATCAAGCAACAAGGGGAACAAGACCTTATCAGCAAGAAGAAAGCCCCCCCACAGGGTAGAATTCTCATGACTCAAGAAAATCAGGAAATTTTCAAGGTTGCTCTCAAAACTCTTGTTCAAGAATCTGAAAACAAATCAGCTATCATAAAGAAGCACCCAATAAACAAGGACACTTTGATTCCTTTAGTGCACAAAGCCTTGGGTGAGTGTAAGAGGTCTAGACCCAAGAGAGGAAATACAAATACTTTCCAGCAAACTCATGGTTCGATGAAGAGTGCAAGTTAACAAAAAGGAAGCTCCATGAGGGTGGAATGTCAATGGAAAACAAGAGAGAATATGAAAGGGTGATACGAAATAAAAAAAGAAAAGTATGTAAGTACAAGAAGAATGGAGCTGATTACCCTTGGAAAGAAAAACCCCAAAAAAATTTGGAAGGAGCTACATCAGAAAAGAAAACAAATGGAAAATAATATTACGAGCTCACAATGGCTTGAATATGCAAAACTACTTTATGAACGTGAGCAGGATAAACATGGGCCACCTATAGTCACTGCTGCCACCGATCTTTTCACTGTGGAAGATATCAGTCAAGGCATTAGAAGGCTGGCAGGAGGGAAGGCACATGATATTGATGGGATGCAAGCAGACCATTTAAAGTGGGGTGTTGAAGTCCTTGCACTGTGTATTAGGGGCATCTACAATAGGGTTATTCAAGAAGGCTTCCCGGAAGGTTGGACTACTAGTGTTGTTATCCCGTTGTACAAAAGTGGTGACATCGATAACCCATCAAACTACCGCACTATTATGATTAATCCTCTTATGGGAAAACTTTTTGGAAGCATGATTGAGCGCAGGATTAGCAGTTGGGCTGAAAAAGAGGGAAAAAAAGCTGAAGGGCAAGCTGGTTTTAGGCCCAAACATTCCACTATTGATCATGGAGTTACCCTTAGATTCTTGATTGAAAAAACTTGGGATATTCAAGGTAGTGAAGCCTATTGCTACTTTGTTGACTTTAAAAAATCCTTTGACACGGTTCCTCGGGACAAGTTATGGAAGAGAATGGAGGATTTGGGTGTTCCTCATGAGCTTAGAGCGGCTGTTCATAGGCTCTACGAGATGGTTAGAGCTAAAATCAGAACCAATGATGGTATGTCGGAATGCTTTAGCAGTGGCATTGGTGTCAAGTAGGGTTGCCCGCTTTCCCCAACGTTGTTTTGGCTTTACATCGATAAACTGGAAGAATGGATAGACAAGGCTAGTGGGGAAGGCATTCATCTGGCCAACTTTGTAATAAAACTACTCTTATATGCCGATGATCTCATATTAATTGCTAAAATTGTGTTTGATTTGAGAAAACATTTGAAAGCTCTTGAAACGTTTTGCCAAGAGGTCGGGATGCAAGTGAACACTAGAAAAACCAAAATAATGATCTTCTCATTGCAGAGAAAAAAAAAAAAAATTGAATTCCTCTTCGAAGGCAAGCCGCTGGAAATTGTAGATGAGTACAAATATCTTGGCCTTGATTTCCACAACAAACTCAGTTGGGAAACATGTAGAGCAAAAAGAATACAAGGAGGCTAGAAAGCGCTATACTCTTTGCAAAATAGATGTAGAAATGCTGAATTATGGGATTGGAAAACTAAAAGAACTCTTTTTGGTCTTCTTGTCACCCCGGTGATTCTCTATGGGTGTGAAATTTGGGGTAGCAGCATGTCAGACCAGAAATGGAGACAGGTGGAAAGAATACAAAAACATCTAATTATATGTAGCCTCAAGCTCAAGACTGCAGTGCCTTATGAGATTTTATTGGCTGAGACTGGTACTTTTCCCTTGGAGGCTTCGGCGATGACCCGGTTATTAAGCTATCTAAAGAAGGTCCAAATTATGGAGAGTCACCGTTGGCCTAAGCTAATTGTGAAGGAAGAGCTAACTAGAAGAAAGAACACCTGGATGAAACAAAATATCAAATGGATGAAAAAGTGGGATGTGGAGATGCTTGAATGCCCAAACACAAATGAAGAAATAAAAAATTATGTGAGCGAAAAATTCAAATATGCTTTATGGTTGAAAAAAATAGGGCATAAAAAAGATTATTATATCAAAGAATTCAATCCCATGAAGGACCATGAGGAAAAGGCATATATAGGAGCGAATATCAAATGGAAAGCAAAAATGTTGATAGCTCAATTGCGAACTAGCTCACATCATCTTAGATGTGAAACGGGCAGGTGGGTTCTTCCTAAAGAAGAGTGGGAAAACAGAATATGTCGTTTTTGTAACAAGGGTATGGTGGAGACGGAGTGGCACTTCATCATGGAGTGCTCAGGGTATAAAGACATTCGGGACAACTATGGGGACACTGTGTAGGTTGATAATCTGAATACCTTGTTTGAAGAGTCAAGGTTAGACAAAATTGCAAACTTCATCATCAAAATACACTGCAGAAGGACTGATCTCAACCGGTGTTTACAAACTGACTAGGGCCTCTTTGTGGGGGCTCCTGTGCTGTTCTTGGGTCCCATAGGCTTCTTTGGCCTCGTGGACGTCATTAAAATATTTCATTTCGTGGACTTTTCTGATAAAAGTTGTGAAATGTGTACATAGGAAACTACCTAGTGGAAACAAATTTTCTAAACATTGTACTATTATAATCTGGCGGATTGTTAATTCTTTCAAGTCAGAAACATCATACGTCTCGAGTAATCCTGAAAACACGTTATTGGCATTCGTACAATTTTAATCTGATGGATTACATTGAGGACCCATTGCCTCCTAAGCAGCTTATAATGGTTAGCTGCAAACAAATCTTCAGTATTCTGATGATGGATTACTGAATGTGATTTGAAAAGTTGATGTAATTAAATTTCACACAGTTAAATTCAGAAAGAATACACTTAAATAATTTTTTTTTTAGACAAATGTATTTGAAAACAATTAGTAGGGTCAGTAGTTGTGCAGTGTCCAATTGTTGTTATAGCACAATCTTGCCACATATTTATACTATATATTACCTATATAAATAATTAGTCTACATGTAAATAAAAAAAAATCAAATGTTGGTCAAGATGGACCCATACTTGAACACATGGGAAACTTTGAATGTTATATAAAAAACTCATAAATACATTCATTAACAAGTGAAATAAATATATTTTTATTTCAGATTAAATATCATAACTATCCACTATAAGTGTGTCATTTATAAAATAAGGCGATCATTTAAACAAGTATTCTTGTTATATTGAAAAAATATTATTCTTATGTGTACAACTATTGGGGTAGCAATGTATATCCATTGGAGTTTTTCATATTAATAGATTGTTCTATCACAAATCTAAAATGTGAGCACAATAAATACCTTGTATTTTTCCATCAAATGTGAAGGATTTTCAAAAATTTTTAGTGTTCAACTATTGGTCCATTTGTGTTGGATATAAAAGATAGAGATAACAAAGATTTATGGTTACCAATAGGTATTTGGTCCATTTAGGTTTCATATAAGATATTTTAAATGAAATATGATATTCTACTAACAACATATGATATTTTTTTGTTCAACTACCTAAGATACCATGATTAAGTTTCAGTTGAACCTTTAAAAATTCAATTTTTGGACACTTCTTACTAGATGTGCTAATGTGGCAAGTTGTGTGATGAGTCACACCTCCAAACCTTAGTTGTAGATAGGTAAGTGACCAATTCATATTTCTAAAAAGGTGGATGTCTTACAATATTCCATGCAACTGCTACATGCTCGCAAAGTTATCCTACACAACTAATGGTCCCTCTCCCCTAGATAAAAATTAAACATTTATTCAACTATATAATAATAATGTAAGAGTAGATATTGATGAATTAAAAGGTGGCAGGAGTTAAATTATAGGTTGCATATTTCATTAGACATCAACATGTGATTTATGGTTACAAATTTATTAGAGCTATTAATCTTTATTAAATATTTCTTGATTTTTTAAAATAATTTTAGACTGGAGAAGAAATCTAAAAATTGTACAAAATGATATTTCTCAATATATCCAGATATCAAGGCACTTTCCCTAAAAATGTCAAGGAAGTAAATAGAAAATTGTATAGATATACTAATTTCATCATAATATTTTGCACTCATATTGAGGTCTAGGTGATTTCTAAAATGATCATGCATCTAAAAATGTGTAATAAAAGAAAATGTAAAATAAACATATTAGACATTCAAACAATATCACCATAATATGCATATTAAGAAATCTAGCTATTTGGTAGCAATAAATATGATAAAAATGGGAGGTACACTTGATGGCCCCATCCCACTAGTTAAACCATCATATTTGTTAAGAAGGCCTAGCCTAAAGGATCCACACTCGAAAAATATGCATTGACATGGTTGATGAGTCAACAAGGATGTATTATAATAAAGTTATGAGTTAGCATCCTTTGGAAGTGATGACCGCCTTATTTGAACATAGCCAAATAGAAATACACATAGATCAATAAAGCAAAGGTTGCACATGCATTCAACACTACCCAAAGATCGATTAAACCAAAGATTATTCAACTTAGTCAAAGCTTTATTACCTAAAGGTATTAACGTTGCAAAAGACTCATCCTTTATTCATTCAAAATAATAACATCCATTAGAAGGTGATTTGAAAAGAGAAACAAATACTAGCACATTCTCATTGTACCATAAACATCATCCATCAATAAGGAAATCGAGTTCATTAGTTTTGGAAACTATAAAAGATTAAACATAAATAAAGGCAAATATAGATGGAAAAGTCAAGTAACTCCCTTGTGCATTGTTCGTAACTTCTCATTCCCTACCCAAACGTCCTCTATTCACCTTTTGTCTATTGAGCCTTAGAACCGTCTGCTTCCCCACTCACATACTTCAAAAATCATCTTCATTCGACACCAATAAATCAGGGATCTCATTCTTTTCCTCCGACTTGCCCCACTTTTCCCTTCTCCACTATAGAATCAACCTCTTACAAAGACCATCAAATACCTTCCACAAGCCAATGCTCCTCTTTTTCAAAAAAATCCCCTTTTATTATGCATTGCACATTCTTTTCTTGATCAATGCCTTGAAACCGTTCCTCTGTCCACTTCCTCCCAACTATTTCTCCCCCTTTTTCCCATTCTTGGATCGAGTTTTTATGGAAAAAACCACTCTTGTTTTCTTTCCACCAAAGGTGGTGATGTCTCTCTCCCAATTACCAATAAAAAATTCCCAAAAATAAAACACCAATGCAAACACAGCAGAAACCATCTGTGTCACCAAAAAGTGTATACCTTGGCACTTTTTCACTCATTTTGGCCTTTTCCACTGGATTTTGGCCTTGTTTGCCTTGATTCAATCTTGTAAGCTTGCAATTTGAAACAATAACTTAACGATGTTTTACTAAAGTGTTGTGAAGTGTTGTAACGCATTTCCTCACTTTTCTAAAACCCTTTCAACATAATTCACCTAAATAACAGCTTTTGACATCTTCCTAAGCCTTATGACATAGTGTTGTAAAGTGTTGTAATGCATTTTCACACTTATCTAGGCTTATCACCCCTAAATTAACCCTTTTTCTATGCTAATTTGTCCCATTTATGTACTTTTAATCCTGACCTAAGTATCTTTCAGGAGGAAAATCTGATTAACTTCAGTAAACACAAATTAATTACCGACCACCACTTAAATTTGCCCAAGTGGACTAGGTCGCCACTTTGGGTGACCTAGTCCCTTTAGGCATAAATTTCAAATTTAAAATAAAATTCAATGGGAATCTTGCCTCCTAAACCCTAGGGCAGGCCTATCAAGTTGCATTTAAGGAAAATTAGGGTTTTACATGTACAAATAAGGGTTTTCATCCTCATTTTTCTCTCTCCCAAGCTCGTTTTTTACATCTCTCTTCACAAGCACTCAAGTATCCAAGTCTTCACAAGAAAGCATACAAGAATTAGGGTTTTTCAAGCTATCTCCATTGGAGCTGCTCTTGCATGTTGCAGATCATCAACAACAAAGGTTTGGTAAGAATTTTCATTGAGTTCAACATTCAATCTTACATTCCTTTGATTTTATCTCATTTGGGTTTAATCACCTACAAAGGGATTTGACTTAGGCAAACCCCTATTTCCTAACCCCAAAATTCTCTTGGTATTTGCATGTGTTTGTAGGTTTTTATGTAGATTTGGTAAAGTACAAAGTACAAACATTCTCCTCAAGCCACATCCAAGCATCAAACCCTAGGAAGGACAAGAAGACAAGCTACAGGTCACTTTCGAGAGTTTTTGTCACGAATTGTTGTAGAAAATGGAAACATCAATCGGGACCCACAAGATCAAGCCTTAATTCCTCAGAAAGCCACAAGAGGACTAGGTTGCCCCTATTGGTGACCTTGTTCCTGTGGACAAGAAGACAAGCTACAGGTCACTTTCGAGAGTTTTTGTCACGAATTGTTGTAGAAAATGGAAACATCAATCGGGACCCACAAGATCAAGCCTTAATTCCTCAGAAAGCCACAAGAGGACTAGGTTGCCCCAATTGGTGACCTTGTTCACGAATTGTTGTAGAAAATGGAAACATCAATCGGGACCCACAAGATCAAGCCTTAATTCCTCAGAAAGCCACAAGAGGACTAGGTTGCCCCAATTGGTGACCTTGTTCCTGTGCTAAGCCCAAAAAAGGGTTTCAGTATTTTTGGGCACCGATTTCCCCGAAACCTGTTTTGGCAAAGTTTCCTAGTTGGAGGACTAGGTCGCCCCACTTGGCATAAGTGTCCTTCTGTTATTTTCATACATTTTCCACAGGATTCTGGGACCATTCATTTGCAACATCACTTTTCCAGGTGCACACCCTCTATCCTTCTCTGTTAATTTCTAGATTAGTCACATTTAGGGCATATAGTTTAGTTAGTTTGCATTAGTTTAGATTTACTTTACTTACATTGCATACATTAGTTTAGCATCATTTTATTTCAGTTTTAGCCACACCATACACACACTTATCACAACCTTCATCAATCAACCTTCCCCCTTTGAATGCAACTACCAAAAATTCGGTAACCACCTAGAGGCAAGAGTGCAATTCCTACCCACCAAGAGCTCCTAGAGTGAAAAACCCTAAGGGCCTAGTAGAGGGAATCCTTTTTCCCTAGGTCTAGTGTTAAATTTTTGGTGGTTCATTTTGGTGAACTCGACTGTAGACCATTAGCTAGCTTTCTAATTTTTACACTTCATCTTAGAGATAGCTTGCATCAAGCATTGAAAAATTTGCATTGTTTGCATCCTAGGGTTAGTGAACAAAGTGCATTTAGTGAAAATTCATGATAGAATTGCACATTGCATTGCATTTTTAGCAAGAAAATACAAGAAAACTATGCATTTCCAATTTTTGTTTTTGTTAGAAAATCAGAAAAACCATAAAAAATAGCTAAAAGTTTAAATTTTTTTCAGAACCAACACTATCAGGACTAAGTCACCACACTGGGTGACCTAGTCCTCTTGCACTATTTGCCTCACAGTTTCTATCATTTTTAGCACCTTGTTTGTATTTCTGGTTTATGTAATTGTTCCTCTGTTGTCACTTCTAGAAGTGTTATTTTGATCCATTTACTATCATTACTCAAACCTCATCATGGCCATGTCTTTCAAGAAGTTATGGACCTCCCTCACATCCTTAATGGATATGTCAAGTTGCACCTTTGTCACTGATCCTAATGACCTAGAAACCACTCCTGCTCAACCAACTCCCCATGAAAGTCCTCCTACGGTAGTAGAAGTCATTGGAGATGATGATGCTAGCATGTATCAGTTTCTTAATGAGTGCCTTGACAACCTTGAAGCCAATACTTCTTTCTACCCATCTATGAATCAGACTGTGATGCCTAACATGTCACCCCTTGACACATTTTCTTATCTTCATCTGAAAGTACATAATGAATCTAGGCTACCTACTCAAGGTGAGCCTAGTTCCTCTCATTTGGTTCCCCCTCAACCCTCTTACCACAACCCGGTCACACATCCTTCCATTAATTTGCAACAAACTTATGGAAAATGGTTTACCATTTTAAGCAAACAAGGTGGTGATCTTGCAAATGAACATGAGATTCATAAATACTATGACCAATTGCAACCTGATGAACACCATACAAGCATCAGTTATCACGATCCTCCTCATCCTTGGGTGCATCTTAGAGAGTGCCTTAAGCTCCGTAATGATGGCACGGTAATCTTCAATACCCATCCCAACTTGGATGTTCAGCTTCCTGAGGAAAAGCCACCATCTCCTCCTACCAACAATGCTAAACCTCTGCTCATTTCAGGACCTCTTGCTCCCATCCCATCCTTTGAAGTTGGTGAATCTAGCCGATGCAAGAGGCCATATAAATTATAGAAACTTAAGTTTCCTCTCCATCCCCCACCTAAATGTGAGAGATAATTATACATCATCTTAAACAAAGGCCTCATCACCTTACCTCATTGTAATAAGTTGGTCATCCGTCCTAAAGATTCCAATGCCCCACATTGTGCTTATCATCATCTTATTGGCCATAGAAGTGATGAATGTCTCCATCTATGAGAGATACTGAGTAAGTATCACTTCATTGGTTCTAAGTGCTACCCTATTGACTCCTAGTCTACTATCGTCTATCCAATTCATGTAATAGTTGTAGAACATACCCTTCTCACTATTACATTACCCTTCTCATCACCTACCTCAGCTCCCTTCTGCCTTGCACTCAGTGGGGCAAGAGGTTGCTAGCCTTGTCCTAGTAATTCCATTATCTTTGTCCCTTAGCTTTGTTGTTCACCTCCCACTTTTCCCCACTAAGATGGGAAGGTGGATGACTTGCTTCACGGTTCACTTACAATTTCCTTACTAGTCTTGTGTTTGATTGTGTGTTGTGTATTCCCTATCTTTTTTGTTGTTCTCCTACTTCTTGTGACATTCTTCTATATGTCTCTCCCTTCTTCTATGTGTCATGCATGCCTTTTCACTTCTTGCTTTTCTCTTTTCCTTTTCCCTTTTGCTTTCATTTGGGGATTATGCAAGGCATTGAGACCGCAACGTCTCCTTCATATTGACCCAAATAACCCCCTTTTTCTTTTTGTTTCCTTTTTTTCCCTTTCATCTGGGGATGATGCAGGGCATTGAGACTATAATGTATCCTTCATTTTGACCCAAATGATGCTCTTTTCTTTTGTATTTTTCCTTTCATTTGAGGATGATGCAAAGCATTGAGACCGCAATGTCTCCTTCATGTTGACTAAAAAATAAGGCTCTTTTGCATTTGTCCTTTTCTTTTGTGCTTTCTATGGTCCTTTTGGGGATGATGCAAAGCATTGAGATACCATACATCTCTTCCATGTTGACCCAAAATGACTCTTTCTATTTTATTTACTTTCGCTCTCTTTGTGTCCTTCCTCCAATTCTATGTATTTGGGAGAATGATGATAGTTTCGTGCTCTCTAAAACAAACATTGCAGAAATGAACATACTAACCCCAAATCCATAGATCCCTTATGTGTTTGGTCCTTTTCATTTTGGGGGCATATCCCCCTTCTCTCTTTCTTTCTTCTTCTTTCACATGACATAGCCTTTCTGAGATACCTATCACTTGACATTGGGCTTTTTTAGTAGGCTCTCATGTCCCTTTTGTATTTTCCATTTCTCTACTTTAAAGAAATTGCTCACATAACGGTGTGTAGCAATCCCTTTAAAGTGGGGGCATACATTGGCACTATTTTATTTCTATATTTGCATTTTCTTTTTCTTTGTCTGTGCTTGCCAGTGCAGCCTTGTCACTTCACATGATGCGTTTCTCACTTTGTGGATGACATTCAGTGTAATGTCCTTCATAGATGTGACTTATCTTAGCATATTATATTCCTCTTAGTGGCCTGATGTGATGCACTACATCCCCTAAGTTTTGAATCTTCTATTATTTGATTGGTCCTCTTTTGGAGATATTGCATGCAATGTTCCCTAAGTCAAAGATCTCATAAGAACTAAACAAGACTCCTTCAAACACTTTCATTTTTTATTTTTTGCATTTTACATGTTGCACTTTTGCATTTGTGCATACATGGCCACCTTGCATAACACAACTTGCATGTCTATGGTGCCATCTTGCACTTGTTCATGGGTTCTAAGCATCAAAGGCTTTGCTTGTCTCATGAACTGTACCCCTCTCTTTTGTGGCGCCTTATCAAAGTTATCAGGAGGTATAAATTTGGTATGGTTGAGTGGGAAACCCAAATAGCGGCATGAATTTTCCCATAGACACCCTTTTGTGTGTGAGTGCATACCAACCGTGTTTATGTATCTCACCACCTATTGGCATTCTCATCCGACAGACAACAGAAGGTCTTGTCGACCCAAAGTGAGTACATCCTTTCTCTCAGACAAACAACCTAGATCTGATCCACAACTAGATGGACAAACGGTCGAAGCTTGATTGGAATTTTTCTCATCACTCCTTGTGTGACCTATTATACTTATGTTTAGTTTGCCATGGGATCTTGATCCTAAGGGCTTGATCATCCCTCTTGATCACAGTTATCTCACCTTACTAGCACAAGTACATTAGATCTTGCTCGACACACATGATTCAACTACTTTAGTGTGAGTTTGAAGTAAGTTCATACTCTCACTAAAGTGGAGGCTAAATGTGTTGCCAAAAAGTGTATACCTTGACACTTTTTCACTCATTTTGGCCATTTCCACTAGATTTTGGCCTTGTTTACCTTGATTCAGTCTTGTAAGCTTGTAATTCAACAATAACTTAATGGTGTTTTACTAAGGTGTTGTGAAGTGTTGTAACACATTTCCTCACTTTTCTAAAAACCTTTCAACATAATTCACCTAAATAACACCTTCTGACATCTTCTTAAGCCTTATGACATATTGTTGTAAAGTGTTGTGATGAATTTTCACACTTATCTAGGTTTATCATCCCTAAATTAACCCTTTTTATATGCTAATTTGTCCCCTTTATGTAATTTTAATCCTGACCTAAGTATGTTTCAAGAGGAAAAGCTGATTAACTTCAGTAAACACAAATTAATTCCCGACCACCACTTAAATTTTCCCAAGCGGACTAGGTCGACACTTTGGGCGACATGATCCCTTTAGGCATAAATTCCAAATTCCAAATAAAATTCAATAGGAATCTTGCCTCCTAAACCCTAGGGTCGGCCTATCAAGTTGTATTTCATGAAAATTAGGGTTTTACGTGTACAAATAAGGGTTTTCATCCTCATTTTTCTCTCTCCCAAGCTCATTTTTTACATCTCTCTTCACAAGCACTCAAGCATCCAAGTCTTCACAAGCAAGCATACAAGCATTAGGGTTTTGTAAGCTATCTCCATTGGAGCTGCTCTGGCATGTTGCAAACCATCAACAACAAAGGTTTGGTAAGCATTTTCATTGATTTCAACATTCAATCTTACATTCCTTTGATTTTATCTCATTTGGGTTTAATCACCTACAAAGGGGTTTGACTTAGGCAAAGCCCTATTTCCTAACCCCAACATTCTCTTGGTCTTTGCATGTGTTTGTAGATTTTTATGCAGATTTGGTGAAGTACAAAGAGTTGAAGAAAGTAAAAACATTCTCCTCAAGTCACATCCAAGCATTAAACCCCAGGAAGGACAAGAAGACAAGCTACAGGTCACTTTCAGGAGTTCATGTCACAGATTTTTGTAGAAAATAGAAACATCAACCGAGAACCACAAGATCAAGCCCTAATTCCTCAAAAAGCCACAAGAGGTCTAGGTCGCCCTATTGGCGACCTTGTCCCTGTGCTAAGCCTGAAAAAGGGTTTCAGTATTTTTGGGCACCCATTTCCCTGAAGCCTATTTTTGAAAAGTTTCCTGGTTGGAGGACTAGGTCACCCCACTTGGCGTAAGTGTCCTTCTGCTATTTTTAGACATTTTCCTGAGGATTCCAAGACCATTCATACGTAACATCACTTTTCAAGGTGCACACCCTCTATCCTTCTTTGTTAATTTCTAGATTAGTCACATTTAGGGCATATAGTTTAGTTAGTTTGCATTAGTTTAGATTTACTTTACTTACATTGCATACATTAGTTTAGCATCATTTCATTTCATTTTTAGCCACACCATACACACATCTATCACAACCTTCATCAATCATCCTTCCCCCTTTGAATGCAACCACCAAAAATCTTCTAACCACCTAGAGGCAAGAGTGCAATTCCTACCCACTAAGAGCTGGGTGATCCCACAATAGTGGTTTACAATTTTTGGGCAAACTGGACACTGCAATTATTATTTTTAACTAAATCTTCACTTTCGGGCTCTTGTAGTGGCTAAACCGTGAGGAATTTGAAAATGATACAAACTAGAGTCTCATCACATTGTGTATGTAGATTCTAAAAATATTTTTTTCAAAATTTTTGGAATCAGATTACACTTTTTTTTTCATCTCCCACAAAAACTGTTTTTTTCCAGAAAACAACATTTTTAAAAAGTGACGCTCACCGTATACAACATAACTTTTTTTTATGAAGGATAAAATTCTAATTTTTTCGAATTTAGATTTGTAACTATGATATATAGCACTTGCATTTGGTCTCATAGTTTTTTATTGAATATTTTTTCCTTAATCAAGTTTCAAAGTCAAACCAATTGCAATTCAGACATATGCGGACTGTATACAACATAACGTTTTCTGTATGAATCGAAATTCAATTTTTTTTTTTTAATGGATCAAGGACATCAATACCTAGTGTTAGCGTATTTTTAAATTTTTTATTTTGATAATCTGCTATTTTTCCACATGTGCAGACCATAGATTTTGATTTTCAGTGAAAAACCTATGTTTAATAAAACTAAAAAATAAAATACATAATAAAAGAAAATCATATTCGACGGATAGCTCATTCGGAGAAAAATCATTATCTAGCTGGGTTTATGAAGTTTTATGCATTTTCATTTTCAAATTGAGCTTCAAACGACAATTTTTTACAAAAAAAATCATTTTTTTGAGGAGCTAGGGTAAAATGGGTGTTCGACCGAACCTCTTAAAGGGGTTTGGCCAAACCTAGTTCGCTCGAACCCCTTTAAAATAATGAGGGAAATTTAGGGGGTTCGGGAAAATGACATGATTTTTTTTATTAAATCACCATTAAGGGGGTTTGACTGAACCCTAGTTTGCTCGAACCCCTTTATTTTAATATTTTTGCTCACATGTCAATGGGGTTCGAGCAAACATAGGGTTCGGTCGAACCTTGTGGTTCGACCGAACCATGTTAAAGGTTCGGTCGAACAATTTGGTTCGGCCGAACCCGTTCACTTTGTGTAGAGGGAAAAAATGACTTTTCCCTTCCTCCAAAAAAGTGCTCACCACTTATGTGGGTTCACCCAGCTCCTAGGGTGAAAAACCCTAAGGGCCTAGTAGAGGGAATCCTTTTTCCCTAGGTCTAGTGTTACATTTTTGGTGGTTCACTGTCACTCCCAAAAGGTTATCCCAGGCACACAAAATTTAAAGAAAAACTAAAGTTCAAAACATTCAAATCAAACCAAAATTGGTTGGTCAATCCAAAGATGAATGCCCTTGCATCAGGCTCCCCAAGGGACAAAAATTTTTCTCTCGCACAAGAGGGCATCAACCAAAGATAATTTCTCTATTCTTTTCTTTCGTGTCTTCCAACATCGTTCCAAAATAATTTCCATGTTTTTAAGTTGTTTTCATTTATTTGTATTTTTCTATTTGTACCTTCTTCTTCATATGTCTTTTTCATGAAGAAGAAATAATTGATCATTCTGAATATTTGATTCCACATCCTTTTCATCTTTTAAACTCTTTCCTTCAACAATTTCATTCAAAGATTCAAAACACCATAATTTAAATCATCCACATCAACTTGCTTACCTTTCACCTTGCAGGTGTTCTCCTCAAGCTTCTTCCAATCTGCTACCTCATTCTCCTTCTTTTCCCTTTCTTCAAGCTCCATTTTCATGAACTCTTCATGGAGCTCTAATGATTCTTATTTCTTCTAGAGTTCTACATAAGTTCCCACTTATTGTATACCTTGTTGTAATGTACTCTTGTCATGATTTGTTGGATTCCTCATGATTCTTTGTTTATTGGACTTGTCCTCTTCTTCACCTTGTCTAACATTACTGCATTCCTCTACTGTTGTCCCATGCTTCACTACCCACATTTTGTTTTCCATCTTTTTGGGCTGATGTCTTTCTATTTTTGCACTTGGCCTACCTTCTTGTCTACTTGAAAAATTTATCATTTCTTCCATCCTTTGTTTCAGTTTGTTGTCACAAACTCTATCATAAGCCACCCCCTATTTCCATTTTATCTACTATCCTTCTTTAATGGGTTTCTTCTGCCAACTTGGCATCATATATCCATGGTCTTCCAATTTTCTTTTCTCTTTTTTAACTTGCACGTTTACATTCCTATTATCACATATATAATCCAATAATCTTTTTTACTAGTGTTATGTTGAGATGTGTTGATGAAGAACATGAAGAGATGCATGGTGGAGTTTTTGGAGGTCATTACACAACCAAAACAATTGCCCACAAGATCCTGAGATCTAGGTATTGGTTGCCATCTCTCTTTTCTAAAACACCCAAAATGGTGAGAAAGTGTGATGCTTGCCAAAGGTTCTATGGTAAGTTGAAGTTTTCTAGTGCTTTTCCCCTTAGAACAAAAAATGTTGAGGCTCTTTTTCAGCAATGAGGCATAGATTTTATTAGTGAGTTCAATGAACTAGTGGTGGTCATAGTTGGATACTGGTTGCCATAGACTACTTCACCAAGTGGGTGGAGGAAATTCCTACAAGGAGGGCAACTAGTAACATTGTCATTAATTTCCTATAGAGAGACAAAAAGGCATATGCTTCGTTTGAACATATTCCACCATGTGACCTACTCTTCAATGTAATCCACCAGATTAAAATCGTATAAATGCCACTAACATGTTTTCAGGGTTAAGGGCGTATGGCATTTCTGACTTGAAAGAATTGACAATCCACTAGACTATAATAGTACAATGTTGGAAAATTTGTTTCCACTACCCACTATTTTCCAAACAATGTTGGAAAATTTGTTTCCACTAACTAGGTAGTTTCTTATGTACGCATTTCATAGTTTTTAAGCAATTAAGTCTGCCAAAGGGGGACAAATTAAAGAAAGGGCCAAGTCGAAATAAATGGTTTTTTTCTTAGTTCTTTTTATTTCAATGATGGGTTAGAAAAGTGTGATTCTAAACATTGATACAAATAAATTTCACATAGTTAAATTTCGAAAGAACACACCTAAACAATATTATTTTTTAGAGAAATGTGTTTGGAATCAATTATTAGGGGAGAGGGGTCAGTAGTTGTGCATTGTACAATTGTTGTTATAGCACAATCTTGCCACATATTTATACTATATATTACCTATAAATAATTAGTCCACATATAAATAAAAAATAATCAAATGTTGGTCAAGATGGATCCATACTTGAACACATAGGAACCTATGAATGTTATATAAAAAAAACATAAATACATTCATTAACAAGTGAAATAAATATATTTTTGTTTCAAATTAAATGTTATAACTATCAACTATAATTGTGTAATTTATAAAATAAGGTGATCATTTAAGCAAGTATTCTTGTCATAGTGAAAAAATATTATTCTTATGCGTACAACTATTGGAGTATTTCATATTAATGGTTTGTCCTATCATAAATATACAATGTGAGCACAATAAATACCTTTGTACTTTCCCATCAAATGTGAAGGATTTTCAAAAAGTTTTAGTGTTCAACTATTGGTCCATTTGTGTTGGATGTAAAAGTTAGAGATAACAAAGATTTATGGTTACCAATAGGTATTTGGTCCATTTAGGTTCAACTATTGGTCCATTTGAAGAGAAACTCCAATCCCTTGTTAAGGAAGGGTAGACCATTAATGGCCTTAAGATTCTTGGTGACCAATAGCTAGTCTAGCCCTTGGTTGGTTTTTCTTTGTGTTTTATTTTTTTTGTCTTCACTGGTGTCTATGTAATTGCTCTTTTTTTTACATTTTGGGTGTCTCATGTCTCATGAACCCTGCCCACCCCCCAACCCCCTCATTTGGCCTCTATGGCCATTTTGTAAATGGGTACGAGCCCTTCCCAACTTTAATATAATAGAAATTGTTGGTCCATTTGTGTCGGGTATAAGTTGTAATTTAAATTATAACATGTTATTTTTATAACAACAAATAAGTTTTGTGTTCAACAATTGGTCCATTCGTGTTGGATATAAAAGTTGGAGATAACAAAGATTTATGGTTACCAATAGGTATTTGGTCCAACTAGGTTGCATATAAGTTATATTTTAAATAAAAATATGATATTTTACTAACAACACATGATTTTTTGTTCAACTAGGTATCAACACAAAGCTGTGTCACACTTTCAGCCAACTTATCAGCACAAGTGAATTTAAGTATTTTTAACTAAAAAATGATTTTGGTTAAACATATGATCTTGCAAGCTTCATTCTAGCTAAGTTATATATGTCCACAACCTTTCCAACTAAAATTGTTGGCTAAATGCATATTTAGCACCACTTTGAGTCCAATTTACCAAAAAAATAAAATTATTTGAAAAACTTGATGTTTCAGCAACTTCTACTCGTGTAATATATATATATATTTTAAATATAAAAAATACCTTTTTGTAGATCCATAAGTTTAGTTTTCAAAAATGTATATATTTTAATAGTTTAATTATTATTTATATTTTCCTTTTTATATTTTTACTAAATGTAATTTATCAGCAAAAACAATTAGGTTGATTACCTTGTTAAAGAAAAATAGTAAAACTTATTAGAAAAAATTGAAAAAAAATATGATGCCCTAGACACAAGAATCTATATCAAGATGGTATAATTTTTTTTTCTATTTTAGATAATTAATTAATATGAAAGTTGACGTTGACTAGATTTACAACTAAGTTTAAATACACACATTTTAATATTTATTAAAAAATACATATTTATCAAAAGAGGAAATAAATATATCCATGCCCTAAAGTTTCAAGTTATAAATACACACAAAAAAATTGAAAGAAAAAAAATTGCTATATAAAGATTGATGACTCATGTAACTACATTTTTCAACATTTTATCAACAACTAAATTATAGTGTTAATTTATAAATAATATATTCAAATAATTTTTTAATTTTAAAAAAAAAATATAAACATAAAATTTACTAAAAATAAAATGTTTTATTAGTTTACATCATTTCAAAATTCAAAACATATATATATCACTTTCTAGTGATTTAAGTTTAAAAGTTGGATCAGTGTTAGTCAGTTCCTTTTTAAAGTGTGACACAACTTTGTACTTTTACCTAACTACTAGGGATACCATGATTAAGTTTCAGTTGAACCTTTAAAAATTCAATTTTTGGACACTTCCTACTAGACGTGTTGATGTCCCAAGTTGTGTGATGAGTCACACCTCCAAACCTTAGTTGCAAATAAGTAAGTGACCAAGTCATATTTCTAAGAAAATGGAGGTCCTACAATATTCTATGTAACTGCTACATGCTCGCAAAGTTAGCCCACATGACTATTGGTCCCTCTCCCATAGATAAAAATTAAAAATTTATTCATTAAAATAATAAAATGTATGAGTAGATACTGATGAATTAAAAGGTGGTAGGAGTTAAATAGTAGGTTGTATATTTTGTTAGACATCAACATGTGATTTATGGTTACAAATTTATTAGAGCTATTAATATTTATTAAATATTTCTTGATTTTTTAAGATACTTTTGTTATAAATATGAAATAGATTGAATAACCAAGATCTTTAATGAGAGAGATAAGCTATAAAACTATAAATGAAATAACACAATTATGGACTCAAGATTCTAAGAGATGTGCTAATGCCAAGATGACAAGATTACATTAGAAGCTTGAAGAAATTTTATAGAATAATGAATGCATGCATCAAGGTGCATATATTTCAAAGTATGCAACAATGAAAGAGTATGAATTAAAATACAAGCTAGGGAGTGAGTATATATAGAGGCAGGGAGATGAAAAAGGTGAAAAATCCAACCAATAGGGTTGAACCCACAAAAGTGGTTTACAATTTGAGTGAGGAAGGAAAACTTCCAAAAAACTCACCCATGCAAAAAAAATCGTTTTGAGGGGTTCAAGCGAACTCAAGGTTTGAACGAACCCAAAAGGGGTTCTCTCGAACGGGTTCGAGCGAACCCCTTTGTATGTGGGAACCTGCATTTCCCATTGTGGAAAGGGGGTTCGGTCGAACCCTAGTTCGAGCGAACCGGGTTTGAGCAAACCCCTTAGGTTCAGTCGAACCCCGCTTTTCCCACCTTCCCACCCTCCGACACAAAAAGACTCCAGATTTTTTCCCTTCGAAGCTCGGGTTGAGGATGAAAATGGAGGAGACTTCACAGACCCAACTGGAAGATGTTAGTCCTTTGAACGAGCTATCCGACGAATATAATTTTAATATGTTTTGGTTTTATTATATATGCGTTTTTTTAGTTTTATTAAACATAGGTTTTCCACTGAAAATCAAGTTCTTTTTTCTACACATGTGGGAAAATAGCAGATTATCAAAATAAATTTTAAAAAATATGTTCGAGTTGGGTATTGATGTCCTTGATCCATTAATTTTTTTTTTGAATTTCGATACATACAAAAAACGTTATGTTGTATATGGTTTGCCTATGCCTGAATTGTAATTGGTTTGACTTCAAAACTTGATTAAGGAAAAAATATTCAGTAAAACTGCTAGATATCATAGTTACAAATCTAAATTCAAAAAAATTAGAATTTTATCCTTCATAAAAAAAAAATTATGTTGTATATGGTGAACGTCACTCCTTAAAAATGTTTTTTAAAAAAAAAACTAGTTTTCGAAGGAGATGGAAAAATAAGTGCAATTTGATTCCAAAAAAAATATATATATATTTTTTTAGAATTTATAAGCAAAACATCACAAATCACTAGTTTTCATCATCTTCAAATTCCTCACGGTTTAGTCGCTATAGGAGCTCGAAAGTGAAGATTTAGCTAAAGAAAATAGTTCGGTGTTCAGTTTTCCCAAAAATTGTAAACCAATATTGTGGGATCAGCCATCATGAATTAACAACTAAAAGTGGATATGGACCACCAAAAGTGGAGATGACTACCAAAAGTGGAAATTTTCCCACCCTTTAAGGAAGGGGACACCACATCACTTATCTCCTAGTTATTAAATTATATACTCACTTTATTATCCTAAACAAAATTAAGTGTAGGAAAAACCAAGGACTAAGAGAAAATAAATTAACCCATGAAGAAAATAAAAACCTACACCAACACCCCCCTCAAGTGCAGCTTAAGAGGATGCAAAAGATGATGGGTCATAGGAATTGAAGCCATGTTAGGTACCCAAGTACATAAAAAAAATCCACCTAAAGAATTAGTCCCATCCCACAAAAAGGAAGTACATCCCCCATAATAGAGAGAAATGAATTGGAAGGACAAAGAAGCCCCCAAAAAGAGATCCAACGGTAGATGCTCGATACTGAATGTAGAAGATGGTCCACGATCATCAAACATTCCTTACCTTAGGAATAAACAAAACTAAAGGTGTATTTGACCTATCTCCCCACTCTTGAAAGAAATATATAGGAAGGAAATTCAAGATGTATGGAGTCTCTAAACTTTGCTTAAGTGTCCCCATGTTGATGTTGAAGGCTATCACAATCATTCAGACGTTCTAGGCTACTCTGCTAAAAATGAAAACTCACAACCTTCTAAAGATTGATATAAAACACCACCCAAAGACTCAAATATCTACTCTGAAGATGTATCCTCTAAAATATCCACCCTCATGACAAATTTTGATGAATGATCATCTAGAAAATGAACAAGAGGGTCAAAGTTTTCCCTCACAACAACTAAAGAAGAATCAACTTCATCAAAGAGAAGATGAATACAATCAATAGTGTCCCCAAAATTTGTAAAATGTATCTCCATAAACAAGTCTAAAATACCTATTAAGAGATCATCCCACAAAGTTGAATTTGAAAGACAATGAATGTCCTACTATGAAGAATCATGTAAAATTTTGAAGAAGAAACACTGGAATTTTTAGTAGGAACAATAGATGGAGGAGATGGCATGCAAGGATCAAGAACTGGATCACTTGTAAGAATACCAAGGTTCAAGTAACCAAAATTCTCCTCAAAATCAAAATCCACACTAGAAGTCTGATCATAATCCAAAGGATTAAATCCATCATCAAGAACAAAATTTGAAAAAGAATACAACCGAGATGCATGATCAACCACCCCATTAGAAATTATCTCTTTGCTCTTCAAATATTTGATAAGAACTTAATCAAAGGTGAATTCCATAGTCTTCCTTGCTCCAATGTGAGTAGCGTGATAGATGAAAATAATATTATTAGGTAAATGAGGTATGCATGATACATCATTGAAAGTACCATCCCCTATATTAATAGATCCCTTCCTAGTTACACTCATATATGTATTGTTACCCATTAAAATAGGTGACATAACACAAGATTCAAAACAAGAGAATATGGATTGTGAAGAAGTCGTATGATGAAAATGTCTTGAATCTAGAAGCCATCTCATTAATCCAAGACTCACAAAGAAATTTTCCTTTATGTTTGTCTAATGTAAAAGCATAACTAGCACATGGATTTTTTCCTTTTTCTTAGTAGATTCTTGGTTTGATGAAGATGGAGATTTAGTGACCACTTTATTTCTCCTCTCAAGAAGATGTGCAAGGTGATCATTCTATTTCTTCATATATTTGTGTTCAAAATTCTCCAAGTTTCTTATAATAAGACCTTTAGCTTTATCTAGAGCTAGTACAAATACTACAATTTTAACTTCTTCCAAAGTGAATGGAGCTAGGAAAAACTTTTTTTTTATTTGGACTAAGCACCCTTTGAATGAAATTTAGAAATTCCTATTCTTTTCCATCCAAGTTTGGATCATAATTTGTTTGTTTAGTGAGGAGGTTAGAAAAGAATAGGACAACCTCATTTTGAATCTACAACTCATCTTGTAACATCTCATTAGAGGTATATTTTATAGAAATGGTTGTATTATTATTGCATCTAGCCTTGGTTGAGGTGTGGAAGAAATTTGTATTCCTATCTCCCTCTTTTAATAAGGTTTCTCTTGATTTTTGTTTCCAATCTATTTATTTTCTAGCAAGGACTTCTTGTAGCTCTTGTTGAAGCTAGTTATGTCACTAGAAGGATTCATTGTTATACCCTTTTGAATGACCTGTTCATTGAGTATATGGATTTTCTGTAAAATGATGTTGTTTTGTTCAAAGATATTCTTGAAGTGAAGATGATTCAATTTATTGATCTAAAATTTTATAAATTGGTTCTTTTTAGTTATTTGAAAAAATCTAGATCTTGCTACAAAAGGTTTATTTTCCCACCATTTTCTGAGATAAAGCAAGACGTTGTCATCACTGAACCACATATGTTCAAATTTAAAAGAATATTTAAATTTTCTTGGTAGAGAATTCCAAACTATGTCCAATTGGATCGAATAATGGTCTAATCCAATAAATGAGAATGGAAGAAGCATATTTAAGATCCGCGTTGGTCTAGATTATAGAGAGGAGAGACATATCTAAACTTTTTGTAATGAGGAGAAAATGTTTCCTTCTATTTGTCCAAGTGAATTTACCATTAGTTGGTAAGCAATCGATCAATGCAATATTTAGGATGAAATTAGAAAAGTCCTCCATTACCTTTGGAGGGGGAGTGATGCCTCCATTTTATCTTTCAAGGAAGTAATAGTGTTAAAATCGCCTCCTAATATGACCAAATCCTCCTTTGAAAATTAAGGGTTTTTGTCAAAGAGTCTCATACCCATTTCTTTCTAGCGGTTGATGTATATCCATATATATTAAATATCTAGAATGTGTGCTAACAATATTCAATCTTGATGATCATCCATTATTCTTGGGTTGTGATAAACTCATCCCAAACCTTACATAGATCACATAAGACAACCAGTCCTCATGATGCCCCTATAGAAGGAATATAAAACACTTCCCATTTGGTCCATCTATATACTTAGAATTTCTTTATTATGTTCATCTAAAAAAATTGTTTCCTGTAATAAAAAATATCAACATCACTTGAGTCAATATGGTGCTTGATCAACTAACTCTTGTTAGGGGCATCTAAGCCCCTAACATTCCATGGAAGTACCTTCATTTTTATTGAGGAGAGTGACAAACTCTCCTCAGTCTAACACTCAATTTTTTATCCAAGGTAGTCTATAAACCCGTGATAATCTATTCTTTTATTTTTCTTGTCTTTTACTTTTTGCTTTCTTTGTATTTCTTACAAGACAAGGTCATCACATCAAATTGAGTTTGTGAGATTGAGAGTGTTAGAGAGTAATCAAATTCATTTAGGTCCTCATTATTTTCATCAATAATTTTACCTCCCACTTCCACTAAGATATGTTTTTCCATTATTGATAGGGACTTTGAGGAGGGAACTTGAGGGTTAGGAAGAATATATTCTATAATATCTAATTTACAATTTTCTACTAGCAGATTCATTTCCATGTCAATATGCACCATATGGTTGGGATTAGGAGGAGTATTTAGTTCCAAAGCCTTAGCAATAATATTCTAAGAGAGAGCTCCATCATGATGCTTAATTGAATCTTCGACCAAAGTATTTGGGACTACTAAAGAAACATCCTTTGTCACTATTTCATCTACACATTAGTTCAGAATCATACTATCAAATTGTATATTCTAATAAATGTTTTCTAGTACATGTGATTCCCATTGTATATCATACGCCCCAACTAGCATATGATTCCCACTTTAACTTGGACCTATTTTAAATCAGATTCTTGGAGGAATTTTATTATCCTAGATCTGATGTCGGCTTGTAGTGTTGTAATTTTGAGAGATTTGGCATAAACAAGTATAAATATAAGGTTATCTCACATAATTTCTCCTAACAAGTTTTGAAGTCGTCTAAGCTTTCAAGTATTCAAGCATTATAGAAAAATTATAATCAAGAGTGATTACAAGAGCATTCAAGAGCTGATTATCAAGAATTTGGAGCTACATTCAAGGTTCAAGCATCATTTAAAAGTCTTCATGCATCATGTGTGTTTTTGAGCTAACATTTGTGATGTATGTTTCATGATTCAAGCAAGTAAGCATTCAAGTCAAGTTTCAAACATTCAATCAAGAGTCAAGATCCACATCTATTGGAGCCATTTCACACAAGTTTATAGCCTTCATCTCAAGGGTTTGGTGAGTTGCAATATTATATTTTTCCATTCATCAAATTCCTTCATGTTATTTCATTTCATTTCAAGGTTTAATTTACCAAAATGGGGTTTGACCATGACAACCCCCTATCTACTAGCAAAACAAAAAAATTCCCTCTTGATGTGTGATTGCAGATCTAAGTGAATGGGAGCTTGAAGATTCTTTGAAGATAAAGTGAAAAAGTTGCAAAAGTTGTCAAGAAGTTGTCATCTTCATGGAAACTCACCTACAAGCCAAAATTCAGACTTGAATATTGGACAAGAAAAAAGATACAAAAGAATACTAGAGGCTACCAAAGTTTAAGTCAAACCCTAATACTGGGACTAAACCACCCTTCTAGGTGTATGAGTCCTAGTATACCTCTTTCTACCAGTTTTTTGTAGATCCTGATTTGTCAGCAAAAGATTCTAGATTCTTCCCAAATTCCTGTAGCAGAACTAATCTTCCTACTTGGCGTATGAGTTCCAATGCACTTCAAGAACATCAATTTTTAGGGTTTCCAAAACTTGTTTAGACATCTTCAATCCTCCAAGTACTTTTATGTTTCTCTTTGTTTATTAGTCTGATTACATGCTTTCAAGTTTCTAGGGTTTTGTGCATAGAGTTTGTGTTTCTCCTTTGAAGCTTCACTTAATGGTGAACCCCCATTTAATCACACCCAAGGAAACCCCTAGTCCATCCCTTAATCAAATCACTTGGTTGAGGGATCTAGGTTTCCCAATGATTAAAGTGTGAAATAGGTCCAATTCCATCTCCCAAAAGGTGGAGCCCTATTTCCATTTAATCATTATTATAATCTATATAATGTGAAAATAAGTAGTTTACATCAATAGAAAAAGGCTTAAAATTTTTGTGTAAATTTAGTTGAAATTGGGTGTAATATTGATTAATAAATTAACAAGATTTTGTGGTTTTTTCTCAATATTTTCTAAAATTATTTGAGGATTCTTTAGAAAATATTTTATATTAGATCTACTATATATTTCATTTTTTTGAAAAATTTCCATAATATTTTTATTTTGGATATTACATTGTGAGGCTCATTTATATAGGTTTAATGGATTTTAGTCTTCATCAAGATCATCTATTATAGAACATGTTGATTCATTAATAAATTCTTGGCATGGATAGTTTTGTCACTTGAACTAAATGTATCTTAAATAGTTGAGCACACAAGATTTGGTAGTTTGTCTTCATAGGATTTCATCCAAAAAGGAAGTTTTTTGAGGTTATGTTTTGGGAAATAATTATTAGGACATTTATTATGGGTAAGTCCACTCATGCTAAAGCAACCCTAGAGTTGGTACATTATAATCTTATCTCATTTTTTACTCCCTCACTTTTAGGGGACATGTATGTGTTAACCTTTATTGAATAATTCTCATGATGCACATAGGTATATTTTGTTAGGTACAAGAGTGAGATTCTTACCACTTTGAAAATATTTTGAGAATTTTTTGAGAATTAGTCAATTATTTCTCTTTGAAAAATATGCATAAATAATGGGGGAGTATGTGAACTTAACATTTCAACAATGAGCATGATTTTCAATATTAACAAAAAATTCCTTGCACTCCTCAAAAGAATGGTATGGTCGAGAGGAAGATCAAGACTATGCAAGATATGTCAAATTACATGATTCAGTATGGCCCATGGCTCCAACCTTTTCAACTTTAGAAGTAAATTCTACCAAGTACCTTCCCAACGATATGCCTCACAAGGCAATTGTGGAATATAATTCCTAAGGAGTCTTGATCCAATGTTAGTCTTCATGATGCCTTCTTCAAATTATTTTGAAGTGAGGCTTGGGCATTGATTTCATATGGATGGTGTAAGTCAATGGAGAAGAAGATTCACCCTTTAATTTTTGTAGGCTATTATAAGAATGTGAAGGCCTACAAGGTATTTGATCTTGTTGCTCAAGATGTATAATTTTTGTGAGATATCACATTTGTTGAATCCATTACATAGATGGATATTTCATTCCCTAATTATTCAACACTATCTACTCCCCATTCTTCATCACTCGAGGATGTGCTGCTTATTAAGGGTAATTTTGATTATGATCTTGATCCACCTTCTCCTCATGCATAGTCTTTACCTCATTGGGCCTACAACACACATGAGGAGGCTAAATCTCTTGTTACTAATCCCACATATACTCCTAATACTTATTCAAAAAATTTAGGTGCTAATAGCTTGAGTAATGTGGTTTCAATTCATTCTTTTTTTAGATGAGAATAAATGTATTGATGAATAGGATAGTGTCATGGATGACGATTATTCCAGCTTGATAAGGAATTAAAAATGGGATCTTTTTCCTCTTACCAAGAGAATAAATTGGTTTAGTGAAAATATAGCACACCAAAAATATTATAGATGGTTCTATTGACAAGTATAACTCATGCATTGTTGCTAAGAGGTTTTCTTAGGTTGAGGGTATTCACTACTATGATACCTTTTCTCCTATCACTAAGATAAATTACATTCAAATTATAATTTATCTAGCTACATCTCAGTGATGGTTAATTTTTCAAATGGATGTGGAGCATGCTTTCTTGCATAATGACCTTCATAAGGAGATCTACATGGAGCAACCTCATATTTTAATATGGGACTCTTCCCTTGTTTCTAGGCTTCAACATTCATTTTATAGTCTCAAACAAGCCTCTCAATCTTAGCATGAGAAGATGGATAGCTTCTACTTGTCTTCTAGCTTCACATGCTACCATTCAAATACTACAATTGATATTTTAAGGCATGGATAGGATTTTTTATAATCATGTGTTATATGTGGATTATTTCATTCACATATGGAGTTCCACTTATGTGATCTAGAGTTTCCAACAAGCAATGATGGAGTAGTTTGATATGATTGATCTTGGTCTTTCTTATTTCTTCATTGGTCTTGAAGTTCACCAAGATTCGATGGGAAAACTCAATAGGCCCTTTTGAACCTACTAAAGATGGGCTTAACATCTTGTTTCAATCGGAATATACATTATTATGCATTAAGAAGATCATAACACTTTATATACCTCAATCTAAATACTTAATTTCTTAGTACAAAACATTTTTTAAATAATTTAAAATTTAATTAATTTAGCATTTCTCTTTAAAACTCTTTTTTATTATCTTGAGATACTAACAGTAACAAATAAAAATAAAATATTAAACTTTAACTTATATACATAATATTTAATTTATTCACTTAAGAATAAGAAAAACTCTGTAGACTATAAATTCTAAAACTAAATAGATTAATAGGATATCAACTAATCAATAATCACCTAGATGTGATACACCATAAAAATAATATTCCTCAGAATATAAATTCTTCTTTCTATGGAAGGAAAACATAATAATAAGAACAATTTTTTTTTTTTATGATGCGCTATTTCATTTTGTTTCAGCGAAAAAATCTCTTCCACGCGGCTTCCACCACCAACTAAAGTTGGAGTTTCCTTTAGAAATGTCTCGACTATTGACCAACTATAAAAACAAGTTACTTAAGTATTCGCCAAAGATATCATTGTTTTTTTTCCAAAGGAAATTGATACTTGTAAACTTTTGACTATACAATTGAGTAGCTGGCTGTGGGGAAAATAGAATGAATGACACTAACATCTTTTCCCCACAATTGGAAAACATGCCAACATATTGCAAATAAACAAAAATAAATAAATTAAAAAATAATAAAAAATAGTACAAATAAACATACTTTCCACGCAATTTATGGAAGACTTGTTGTTCAACAGTCAATTTACAATGATTTATACACGCACTATTTCTTTTGACTTATTTGATTATTTCATTACAATAATACTTACGATGGATGGGCATTTTATTTATTTTAAGCTGACTGATAGTATCCAATTATTCAAAATAATTATTTATTATACACTTACTCCCTAATGTGATTTCATCTTAACGCGGAATATGTTTTGGTGATGATCACTTTCAATATTTCATCTTAAAAAATATATGATGTGATGAAAGAAGCATCTCTAGAAATTTGTTGTAAGAAGTAGAAATGTGATTTTTAAATTTTTTTTTGTAAAATCAATTTTACAATTTGCATTATGACGATATTAGATGTTTTTATAATTTCTTACACAAATTTCAAGATAATTGACAAAAATGCTACTATAAAGTGAGATGTTTGATTTTCTTAACGAAGACCAAATAATTAATAAATACAAATAAATAAATAATTTAAATGCTAGGACTTGTAAAGTGCAAGACACATTTAATTTCAATATTCATATGTTGAAGCTAAATATACAACTTCATATTAAAGCTTTTCAAGATTTTGTATTTCGTTTTTGCTTAGTATAGTGTGTTTTTCTTGTATTCTTCAATTGGTAGCATATAAAACAATCAAACAATTTTGGATTATATTTCTGAACAAAAGGGAAATAAGGTAGGGGTTCCACCTTTGGGAGAAGGAATTGGACCTATTTCACACTTTAGTTCATTAGGAAACTAGATCTCTCAACCAAGTTACTTGATTGAGGAATGGCTAGTGGGTTCCTAGTGTAATTGGATGAGGCTTCACCATTAAATGAAGCTTCAAAGGAGAAATGCAAAAACTTATGCACAAAACCTAGAAAATTGAAGGCATGGAATCAAATTGATAAACTAAATGGAACATAAAAGTACCTGGATGAATGATGGAGTCAAAACAAGATATACAACTTTGAAAATATGATTTTTGGAGTATATTGAGACTAATATGCTAGGTTGGGTGTATGAGTCTTGCTATAGGGTTTCTGGGAAAAAATTGGAATCTTCTGATGACTGATCAGGATCTGCAAAAAGATGGCAAAAAGGGGTATACTAGGACTAATACCCTAGGTTTGGCGTATGAGTCTTGTTGTTAGGGTTTGACTGATACTTTAGTAGCCTCTAGTGATCTTCTGTAGCTTCATTCCTATCTAATCTTCAGGTCTGAAAGTCTAAATTCTAGTTTGTAGGTGAGTTTCCATGAAGATGACAACTTCTTGACAACTTTGACAAATTTTGCAACTTTGCCTTCAAAGGATCTTTAAGCTCCATTTAACCTAGATCTGCAAACATAGATATTAGAGAGAAAAATGTTGTTTTGTTAGAGAATTGAGGTTTGCCTTGGTCAAACCCGGTTTTGGTAATTAAACCTTGAAATGAAATAGAAAAGCATGAAGGAATGATGAATGAACAAATACAATGTTGCAACTCACCAAACCTTTGAAATGAAGGTTGCAAACTTATGTGAAATGGCTTCAATGGATGTGGATCTTGACTCTTGATTGAATGTTTGAAACTTTGTCTTGAATGGTTGCTTGAATCATGAAGGCATCACACGTGTTAGCTCACAAACACACATGATGCATGAAGACTTTGACATGATGCTTGAATCTTGAATTTAGCTCCAAATGCTTGATGATTTTCTCTTGAATGCTCTTGTAAACTCTTGCATGAATACTTGAAGGCTCTTAGATTGATTGATTGGATACTTGGAATTTCTAGGAGAAAATTAATGAAATGACCTTGTATTTATACTTGTTTATGCTTAATTTCTTGAAATTACAACACTACAAGCCGACATTCAAAAATTGAATCTAAGGATAATAAAATATTGCCAAGAATTTGAATTAAAATAGGTTCTAGGTTAAAGCAGGACTCATACGTCAAGTTGGGAATATGAGTCCTAAAGGCTTAAACCTAAGATATTTACTTCAAGAAGTGTTATGTTCAATGTGACATCTTAAATCAGGGCTCGAGACCTAGGGAGGACCCATATGCCAAAATGGGCGTATGGGTCCCAAATCCCTAAATCTAGAACATAGCCAAAAATATTAAATTATGTTTTTCTATTTATTACATGTCGAGATTATCATTAGAAAAATGTATTTAAATAGGCTTGTGGATCCAAAATAGGGCCAATTAAGGCATAAATAAGCTAAATTTTAATTGGGAGGATCCAAACACGTGTGAAAATGTAAAGGGATAGATTTTTCTATACTATAATTTCATTATCATAAGAGACAATTAATGTGAAATGAAGGATAATAATGATGGATGGACATATAATATATTGTAAAACTAATTAATCTACAATATGTTATTTTTTATAAAATTTTGTAAATATATGAAAAAGAATAATATTTAAGTATATCAACAATTCAAAACTCAATATTTAATGGGTTTCCAAAATCATAATGTTATTTTTTTAAAAAATAGACCAAATTATAAATTCATATTATACAAACAATCTTTTTATGGCTAGAACCTTAATGTTTCAAATCTAGAAAATCTCATAGACATTATACCCAATGTGATCAATGAATAGGACCATAACAATTTATTCTAGCTAGTGTCATACAAAGAGCTCAAAGAGGTTGTGTTCTCCTTTGGTGCCTTCAAGGCCCTGATGGTTTTACCCTACCTTTTCCAAGACTTTAGGTAAATTATTTTTGTTGACCTTTTGACTACTGTAAGGGATTTCTTTAGATTAGGAAATTTGTTACTGTAACTGAACTTTATTTAAATTGTGTCGGTCCTAAAAAATGAGGATGCCCTCACCATGTTGGATTATAGACCCATCAATTTGTGTAATACTATCAATAAAATCCTTTCTAAACTTATTGTCAATAGGTCAAAAGGGTTTCTCTATAAAATAAGATCTCCCAATAAAAAAGGTTTTATAGCTGATAGATATATTCTTGAAATTGCTTTAGTGATGCATAAGTATATCCATTCTATGGAAAACAACAAGAATTCTACAATGGCACTGAAGTTGGACATCTCCAAAGCCTATGTCAAAGTGACTTGGCAATTCTTAATGGTTTTTCTACAAAAATATGGGTTTAAAGGGAGATTTCTCAACATGATTAAAGCTAGTGTCACCTCTCCAAGTTTCTCTGTTTTGGTCAATGGAGTTCCTGAGGGTTCTTTCTCTTGTGGGTGTGGTATTTGATAGGGGGATCCCCTTTTCCCCTATCTGTTCATTATAGTGGTTGATGTTCTTGGAAGGAATGAAAACTTATTGACAAAGGGATTCTTAAATGCATTAAAGCTACTTCCTCTCCTGTTTGCATCCCACTATAAATTTTTAGATGACACCATCTTGTTTAGAGTAGCCTCAGTGGTGGAAGCTTCCTTTTTGGAAAATACGTTGGATAATTATGATCAAGCCTTGGGTCAATATATCAATTTCACTAAGAGTAAGCTTTACTTCCTTAACACTAACCAAAAAATTAAAGAGAAGGTCATTAGGATTCTTGGGGGATGTCAAGTTCCTCCACTCCCAACTTCTTACCTTTGGTTGCTTCTTACTACTAAGAAGCCTCCAAATTTTTACTGGAATGGTATAATAGAATGAATTCAAAATAAACATGATGGATGGAAGGGTAAGTTTATGAGATTGGTTGGGAAGCTTCAACTTCTTAAAGCCTCATTGTAAAATATTCGTGTTTATTTCTTGTCCTTATTTAAGGTTCCTACTTGTATAAGTTCCAAAATTGAACAAATTCAAAGGAATTTCTTCTAGATAAGAATGAATTAGAAGTCCAAAATTACCTTGGTGTGATGGGAGAAATTATGCATACCAAAAAAGATGGGGATTTGGGTATTATAAGGCTAAAAAATTTCAACAAAGTGTTTCTTGTTAAAATTGGTTGGTTCCTCTTGACCGAAGACAAACACTAGGCTACTATTATGAAAGAAACATACCTTCCCAATGAGTGTTAAAAAATTGTATGAGACTCAAATTTCCATGTTGCTCAGTTATATGGAATAACCTAGTGAAAATAATAGGTATTAATAAGAGTTGGCAATGGTCTAAATATTGGATTTTTGGGAGGATATTTAGTCTAAAGGCACTGCCCTCTCTTCCTTAAATTAATTCAACAACATCAAAATTAAGCTTATCCAAGCCTATGGTGACTCCCTCAACAACTATATTGATTGGAGTGGTGCTATCCCGAAATGGAAGAATTTCAAAGATCAAGTAGCTATGGGAAGATAAATGAGGGGTGTTGCCAGCCAAATGAGAAAGCAATATTCATGGATCTAAGGAACAAAATTGGAGAATGTACCTTCTTCTCCTAGAATAAAATGGATACTTGGTTTTGGAGTCATAACCCTTCAGGCATGTTTTTTGTCAAATCTTCTTACAGTATGATGGAGTAATTTTCTATTCCCAAAAACAACTTTGACTAGAAATAGGAATGAATCTATAATCTACTCCCCAAAATTATCTACTTCTAGTAGGTGATTATTCAGGGCAACATTATTACAATTGACATGGCCAATCGGCATGGGTTTCAATTTTTCAACAAATGTTGTTTGTTCTATTAGGATGTGTTGATGGTCAAAAGTAACACAACGTTAAATAAATATTTCTACTCTATTTCTCCTAAAAAAGATAAATGATCTAAAACCACCTATCTTCCAAGGTCTATGTAGTTCGTTCTCAATTGTGATGTTATCATTCAATGGTCCATGTAACCATAATATTCAAGGGGCCTACTGGTAGATGAGTACAAACTAGATAGTCCAAAGTAATTTAAGATTTTGGGGTTTAAGTAAATAGAAAAAAGATAGGTCAAGTCTTAGGATAAAAAAGCATGGACACAAATTCCTTTCAATTTAGACATGCAATTCTTATCATGAGCGCTTTTCCTAATTCACTAAAATTTGTAGAACAACACAATTTATGAAACAATTCATATCATTGCATTCATTCACAGTGCATATTTAAAGCATAAAACCATTCATCATCACTTTGTTTTAGACTTTTCAATAACAAAATCCCATAAGCTCATTACTAGAATTAACAGATCAACAAACATCAAGAAACATTATCCATAGATAATGCAATAAATTGGTTTTTAAATCCAGAGACTTCTATTGATTTTCATCAAATAAGAAACATTTATGGATAGAAAAATGCATTGGCATACGAATAACCATTGTTTATCAACATTATCATTAAACTAATAACTTTTGAAATAAAAATGCTTGCATTAAAATTGTAAAACTTATCCAAGTATCTTGCATAAAAGTTGTAAAAATTGAAAACTATCTCTAGTCTCTAGGTAGCCAATCTGACTTCAATTAGATGACCTATACTATAAGGAGAGTGTGTGTAGGTGAATTTTCCTAATCTAAAATTTCCAAAAGAAAGAAAATGCAAACAAGGAAAAAAACAAACAATACCTCAACGATTAGCCTAGTTGAACTTGAGCAAAAATAAAAGACAAAGAGAACATTTTACCTTGCCCAAGTTGATGAGTTTGTTGGCCTTTGTTGATCATTTGATTTGTGTGCTCTTTTTGATGGAAAATAGCATAAAGCCTAATTCTAAATGACTGGGAGATGGCGGGGAATGCAATGATCAAAGTGGGTATTGCAATGGATGCACAATATGGATGCAAAGGGTGCTGCAACAATGGTGGTTTTGGATGCTTGAATGCTTGAAGGCTTGTTTTCTCGATTGTGTGTGTGATAGAATAGTGATTGATTGATTGATTGATTGAATGCAAATGAAGGAAAATTCCTCTAATTTTAGGGGAAGTGCCACTAAAAAAATAGAGGGTCAAGATGAAGCCACCATGGACAAGATCAAGGGCTAGGGTGAGTTGAGAACTCACAAGCCCTCACATCTTGCCATGTGTCAAGTGAGGTTTCAAAAGGGGAGAAGAGGTGGAGGTACTACATAGTACCTTGGGAGTGGGACAAGATCTCCTCATAAAGGAGGTCCTTGTCCACATGTGGGTGGTAAGACATTTGAGGAATTAAAAATTCCTTAAAAGGACTAGGGGGAATAAATGTGAATTTAAAATTCACATGGGGAAGAGGTTGCCTTCTCCAAAAGGAGAAAGAAATTAATAAAAAGTTGACTTGGGGGTATGCCATAAATGGCATAAAGATTAGGTTGACCTAATTAGGTGATTAGGTTGTGTAAACAAGGGATTAGATGAATTAATGACAGATTAAGGGAAAGTGGACAATTATGGAGCATGTGACACTAATCTTGATAAGGGGTGTGCACATCCTAATCACACATTAATTAAATTAACCTAGATTAGAGGAGAATTATGGAGGATGGGACAAGGAGAGAGAAATAATGAATTTAAAAATTAATTTAAATTCATAAAAGAAAAATTACTAAATTAAACAAATTAGAATATTTATTTAATTTAGAGAGGAAAAGGGGATAAATGATAAAGTATTTAATTTTTTAATTAAATACCTTAGGGACCTTAGAGAAAGAGGAATATTAATTAAATAATAAATTATTTAATTAACACAAATGAGGGATGCAAGATAGATGAATAAAAGGGGAGGAATTTGATCATATGGGGGTGGTCAAATTTTGATGTCTACATTTCGCCCCTCTTCGAAATACTGTTAGAATAACAGTGTTTCGAAGAAAAATAAAATACAAACAATTCAATAGAAGAATAGACGAAAAGGTGATGCATCAATGTGGGAAAAGTTGTGTAAGCTGTCTAATCATAGAAAATGAAGGGAGATGCCCCAATGTCATAGGAATATGGACAGGACATAGGAACAAAGGAAAATAATAGGGTATGCCCCCTTGAGAGGGCAGATGGGGAAGAAAAATGGGCCTCAAGTGACTTCTCGATATGGAGAAAAGGAGGGTACCACATGATAAAGCATAGAAAACCATGAAGAATTTCTTTTGAACGGAGGAAAATGGACAAACAGGGTACAAATGGGAGCCCACGGAAGAAAAGGGATGGAGGAATTAAAAAGAGGAGGAGGTGCATGAGTTCTACCATGAGTGTGTGATACCATGCTAGGTAGGATCAAAAACCCAACTTTATGATTTTAACTGGATTTTAAATTTTATGCATTTTAATTTTGGGGGTTTGGGAGATGTAGGGCACGAACTCGCCACAACAGGGTGAATCCACCCATCTATATGACGAATTCACCTATCTAGGAGGGCCGTTAGGAAAGGGGGAAAATTGCCCTGTTCATTGTTGAATTCGTCAAGGAGGGGCAATTTTGAAATCACCCCTCCCCACAAACAAACATCTTTGCTTGACACATGGGTGGTGACACGGGAAAACATGCAACTTAGCAATCACCCCAAATGGGTAGGGGAAAATTCGCTAGTTGGACAGGTGATGTCACGGGTGGACAAAGAGAGGGGAAAATTTGCAAAATAAAGGGACGAATTCATAGGGTTGACAAAAGGGTGATTTTGCCAAAAGATAGGTGAAATCGAGGGCGGTAGAAGAAAAGACAAATTCACCACACAAAGGGATGAATTCTCCAATAAAATAGGAAAATTTGGGCAGGAGCTAGAAGAAGGGGTGAATTCGATAGTCAAAGAGGTGAATTCATGGGAGGTATGGAAAAGGGTGAATTCACCAAAAAATTGGTGAATTTGCGGGAGGATAAAAAGGGAAAATTCATCAAAAAATAGGTGAATTCGTAGACAGATGGGGAAGGGGTGAATTCACCATGTAAATGGGTGAATTCATGAAGAATGGCTAGAACAGGGGTGAGTTCATTTGCCACAAGGTTGAATTTTCTAGAAACTCAAGGTAGGGAAAAAAATGATAGAAAAAGAGGTGAAATTGATAAAAGACTAACATAACATTCTATGTGGACACATAATTTCAAGACACTGAGGACTCGAGAGAGACATTGAATGGTGTTGGAGGAGACCATCAGGGTGATGAGTTTCAAGGATCATGCAGTGTTGGCACATGCAGGGCTACTACATATTTTGGGGTACCACAACATCAGAGCACGTCGGGCATTATTAATGACATTGATGGAGAGGTGGAGCTCGAAGACCTTGAAATTCCATCTCCCGACAGGAGAGATGACAATGACGTTAGAGGATGTGTGTAGGATACTATGGCTACCCATCAGAGGGCACTTGGTTAGCTGGACACGAAGCCAAGGAGGAGAGATAGGAAAGATCCTATGAGCAGTCTTTGGACAAGCATATCTCCCTATCCAAGGAGGAGAGTTAGACATGGACAGATTCTTGGGATTGGAGGTGCCTACACTGCCCTTATACTTATGTGGCCTGATTAATGGGATTCTATTACTGGATAGGAGTGGACGATTTTGTAGTCTCAAGATCATTAAGGTTGTTAGACAAATTATGGAGAGGAGGGAGGGAGAGTTTTCGTGGGGTGCATGCATGTTGGCATAGCTATATTAAGGCATGCACATGGTTTGCTACATGAGGGCCCTCACCATCACACATGTGACCTTGCTTCAGTTATGGGCCTGGGAGAACATTAGTGTGGCGAGGTCAGGGATTTTGATATTGGGGGCATAGGATGAGATGCTACCAGTATCATACTGGTATAGTATAGAGTATGTCTAGTACCTGCACTACCTGAATGTGAGTGATTTGGAGGGATGGAGGAGGAGGTTGAATGATCTGCAAGGGGATCAAATCACTGGGAGACCCTATTAGCAGTGATGATTCGTCGGGTGGAGAGGGGATGAGAGGAGGCATATGGGCTACTTCTTCACAATGTGCTACCTTATCGAGAGAGACCCGCACATCATCGAGATCCACAGACCAAACATAGTGACGAGATAGTTCGAGGTATAATAGGATATCCCACCAAGGCCTCAAATATTTCAAAGGATTAGCCGAGAGCAGTTATGGGGTGATTCGATCACGAAAGACTTTGCGAGGTAGATGTGGGGGATGTACAGTTGGTACCGTATCTAGGGAGAAGAGGGGTGGTAGATGCATGGATTCCAGTGTAGTACTTTGCATGGTGGACAATGCATAGGCTAGGGTGGATCATGATGGTGCACCTAATTGTAGAGGCACTAGGCTATGGATCAGAGGATGAGAGGAGGTTGGTAGGGCAGTGACAGAGGGGTAATAGAGGAGGTCAATGGTGGAGGAGAGGTAGGGAGGATGTAGAGATAGAGGATGTGGGAGAGTAGCATCAACACATGGATGTGGATGCTGAAAAAGTGGAGCCACTCACGATAGTACCGTATGTACCACCACCTGAGGAGTTGACAATATTACTAACAGGAGCTCTTGAAAGAATCAAGATTGTAGAGCATAAGCTAAGGGAGTTAGAGGTAGATCGAGACAGATTGTAGGCATAGATAGAGAGGCTACAGGAGGCATTGAGGATGGCAGAGAGAGATTATGCAACCCTTGCACATGAGGCATCGAGGATGTCAAATGAGAGGAATTACATGCAAAGGGAGAGGGATGAAACATGACGAGAGGGATGAGTTGAGGAGAGAGAGAGAGATGAAATCTAGGACAAGACAAACTATGTAGAGGTAGTGATGGGGGACACATGAGCCATATTAGAGAGAGCAGAGGTAGTAGAGGCACAGGTGAAGACTCTGCAGGGTGAGAGGGATGAGACAGTGTAGGAGATGTCATAGATGTAGACACAAATAAACCATTTGAGGATGACCCAAGATGCATGGGATCAAGAGAGGAGATACCTAGCTGGGTTATGAGATATGTATAGGGTAGAGTGGGATACGCGGGCACAGGCAGTAGAGAGGGATGAGTACATGAGAGAGGTCAGCTACTACATGGGGGCTTACTTTAGAGAGGTTACAGATCCCACATGACGTGTAACTCCATATATCTAAGTGGTACTATAGATTCCATCACTGTCACATTCAAGAGGGACACACACACGAGGATACAACAATTACCGAGAGACTCCCCTATGTAGAGGATCAATGCTAGACTCCCTTTAGAGATCAGGTGGAGACAACATAGGGTAGAGAGGACAGGGGTGAAAGGATTCCGATTATGAGAGGTTCCAGGTATATAGACAGGGGATAGAGACAAAGGCTACAGGTTCCATAACATAGACCAGACATGGATCATTCTATGTATTGATATGGTTCCTATATTTGAGCAACACTTTGTACCTATATTTTATTCGATGATTGTTGATGGACATGTATTTATGATTTATGATGGAATTTATTATGGAATTTGTTATGGACATGATATTTTGACATTTATATAGTATGTGATAGCCCTTATTTACACTATGTGTTCATGATGTGATGGATGCTTATTTATGTATGTGTATATGGACATGATTTATTATGGGATATGCAGATGCTTATAATATATGTATGCATCTATAATGATTTATGTGATATGATTATGTGGATGATATGGATGAAATGCATTATGCCTAATACTTTGTGATGCAGGAGGTGATGTATGCGTGGAGACATAAAACTTATATCTGCAATGGATATGCTTAGGAATCCTTGTGATTGATTCAAAAAATGCGATGGATATTTATGTTATAGGATTATGGTTGGATGTATGTTATGAAAATCAAATGGATTAGATAATGTATGTATGCATAAGTACTAATGTTATGGATGAATGAAATGGATATGATATAAGGTAATGTATGCAATGCGATGGACTAATATGTAATGAAATGAACCTAACTTAAGATTCTTAGAATAACAAATCTGTGCCAATCTAAACAACTCAAAATGAATATGATAATGATAATGCAAAAATGAGATGAAATGCAGTTAAGATGCTTAGAATAATAAATCAATGTAAATCTAAGCAACTTAAAATGAATATGATAATGATAATGAAAAATGAGATGAAATGAAATGAATGGATTTGAGATGCAAGGTGAGATGGCATTGGCGTTGTTGGGGATGAAATTGTACTCTCCAAATTTAATATGACATTGATTAAGATTAATTAATGATTGGATTCTCCTATTTCTATGATTTCCATGCTTTTCCTTATAGTTATGTATCAATCTCATTTTATTTACTCATGTTATACGTCATAGACCAGGGATTTGACTGCAGAGATGAGCTTGGTACTTTTGATGTTATAAATGACATGCAAGTCTACATGAACGATGGGGGTAATTAAATTCCTTACAAGCATTAATATCTAGATCAAATTAGCATGAGAATGAGTGTAAATGAGGGCTTGCATAGTGACGGAAGGCCTTAAAAAGACTAATTTATTTGCATATCATGGTTGCTTTAGCTTATGGACAGTAATTTCCCTGTAATCATTATCAAAATGAGGGATGATGGGTGAGGTAGTAGACATGATACTGCACCTGTCAAAGACATATGAATCTTGAGAAGAAAAGGAGATGGGAGATGAAAGTTTGCACAACCACAATCAAATTTTTCACAACCACAATCACTAGTCATAGGCTAGAGGAAGATGAGGGGGATAAATGCAATGCAATGGGATGAGGTATGAAATGCAATCCTAATGATATTTTTCCATTTTGAGGAGCACTGATTTTTGCTATAGCACAAGACATTATACACCAGGCTATGAGGAACCAAGGTGGATTAATTTATAATGCATGAAAAAAACACAACATACAAGAAGGATATCCCAACACCTCAAAGTCAAGAGGACTTGGTCAGGCGAGGCATTGGGATAACCACAAGCACAAATGATACCCCAACATAACACAAGAATGCAGGGATCTTGGTGGGTACCATGCGGGACAACCAAGAAGACAAAAACAAACAAATAGATCAAGATATGCCCCTATGTTTACCAGTCAAAGCACACCATGACATGATGGATCATGGTGACCCTAGTGAGGTATAATAGGAAGCTCAAATGATGAACATAATGTCAAAAGTAACAAAAGATCACGATAAATTTCAAACGTCCTTTTTTCACAAGATCGAAAGGGTGGATGAGATTGATGCAGTTTGATTAGGAAGGATGCATCCTGTTAAGACCAAAGATGGAAACTAAACTAGGTGATCGACATGATGTAGGATATCTAAAACTAATTGAAACTCATGATACTAGTGAACTTTGTTTTTAAGTACCAACTGGATAGGGACATACTTGACAACATAACAAGACAACAAGACACACCTTAAAGACCTAGGGGCTTGGGGGTTGATCAAAGATCAACCTTGTCTACGTGAAAGTGCATAGCCCTCATAGTTCAATAAAAGATCGACAACTAACCATAAATGAAAGTGGAAAGAGGAAAATGGAGACCTCAATGGAAGACAAAGATCGGATGGAAAAATGCCTTGGGGGTTGATCAAATGATTAGCCTTGCCAACATGAAAGTGCAGGGGCAATGTAGTTCGACAAAAGGACCAATGATGAAAGATGAGACCACACAGATGAATGATGAGGGATTGAAAAGATGATATCCAGATCAACCAGTAGACCATACTATTTCATATACTTTCAAATAATAAGGATATTAATAACTTCTTGTGATGTCATGAACAATGAATCTGACTGCTCACACCTTAATTTAAACCAGATGATTGAAAGCGTAGGATGAGACCTAATGAGGACCAACATGATGAAGGACCCTAAGTGATGAAACAAGACCGATGATGGGACATGATGTACAAGCGATGACAAGCTCAAATTAAGGATAAAAGCTTAATATTTTAGATAGTAGATTTGGATCACCCAATGCTCAATCACAATATTCCAAGTGATGAATGGAAATGGGAGGATAAGATCGATGGGATGGTAGGATAGGACATGAGGATAAGATGGAGGGAAGCATAAAGTAACTAGGACAGAAGGCAGATAATGATTAAGCCCTCTACGAATGGCACCTGTTGCTAGGTTTTCACCAAATGTACTTATCAAAGGCACCTCGAAGAGTGGTTTTCACTATAGGACGAATTATTTCTATTTACAATTTTTTTTGGATTTTTGACTTTTTTGATTTTTTTGTATTTTTGAGGATTTTTAACTCTTTTTTTGTATTTTCTTAGGAAAGGATAACCTAGTTGACTTAGGCATAAAACCTTTTCTGGTGCATGATGTTGATAGCCTCTTCTAGGGGTTCTCCTTTAGGTGTAGAAAGCCTATATGAACTAGAACCATATTTAGCTATGAAAACATAGGGACCTAGCCAATTCTCCTCAAACTTTCCTTTTTTGTCTTGATCGTGCTAAGTATGCTGACTCTCCTTGAGAACTAGATCACCAACATTGAACTACCGAGGACATACCTTTTTATTGTATCTCCTCCTAAGATGATGTTGATACACTTGTAGATGATTGTATGCTTTGATCCACTTTTCATCTAGGAGCTCCAACTGACTGATTCTTGTAACCCGAGCATCTTCATCACTTATGAGGTTCTTCAGAGATATTCTAAGTGATGGGATCTCAAATTCAATCGACAAGATGACATCAAAAACATAAACAAGAGAGTATGGAGTGGCACCGGTGGGAGTGTGAATGGATGTGCAGTAGGTCCAAAGGGGGATGGAGATGGAGATGCCAATATTGACAAGTATAATTAACCACCTTTTTAAGGATCTCGATCAAGGTTTTGTTGGTAGCTTCTGCTTGACCATTAACTTGTGGGTAATAGGGAGTGGAGCAACGATGTTAGATGTGGTAAGTTTCACAAAGGTGTCTCATAAAATAATTTGTAAAAGGATTTCCATTATCAATTATTATGGTGGATGGGATTCCATACCTGCAGAGGATATGAAAAAGGATGAACTTGGAGATTTGAATACTTGTAATTTACGAGAGTGGAATTGCTTCCACCCACTTGGTGAAGTATTTAATAGCGTTGATGATGAAAGTATGGCAATCAGAAGATGGAGGGTATATCTTGCCAATCAAGTCAAAACCCCATTGAGAAAAGGGCCATGGCACTATGATTGGTTGTAGATCTTGGGTAGGAGCATGTATCAAATCCTCATGTTGTTGACAGGGGAGGCATCTCTTCTTGAAATCAAAAGAGTCATGCTCTATGGTAGCCCAATAGTAACCCACTCTAAGAATCATTTTAGCTAAGGCCATGCCATTAGAATGGGACCCATAGACACCATTGTGTACCTCCTCTAATGTAGTGCGAGCTTCTGATTCCTTCAGACACCTAAGGAGACTTCCATCATACCAATGACGATAAAGCATATCTCCTACGATGGTATAGTGAGAGGCACATTGGATGAAGGACTTACGTTGGTTTCATGTAAGATCAGATTGGAGGATATGATCATGAAGGTAGGTGTAAATGTCATGGTACCAACGGGATTCTGGACCCACGACGTCGCACACCATCTCACTCTCAAGGATGTCATATGCTGGGATTAGAAGCTATTTTACGGGGAACTTTTCTTCCATTCGATCCTCAGGTATATCAATAAGGGAACTGATTGTAGCCATCGCATCCACTGCGTTATTCTAAATTTTGGTGATCTGTTCAAACTAGATGAAGGTGAAATATCTTTTAAAGCCATCTACCATGTGTTCTTAGGGTAACAATTTTTCATCCTTTGTCTGAAACTCATCATTGACTTGTTTAATAATTAGTTGGGAATCACCAAAGACTTGTAGACAAGTGATGTTCCATTGAATGGAGATCCTAAGGCCAGGGATAAGAGCTTCATACTTTTATATATTGTTAGTGCATGGAAATGCTAATCTGAATGACTTCGGTATGTAGTCACCTTGAGGGGTGACAAATAAGACACCTGCTCTAGCTCCATTATGTGTATAAGAACCAACAAAATAGAGCATCCATGTATCTATTTCTTCTACTATGAGGAATTCTTCATCTAAAAACTGATGGGGTCATTGTAATCCTCATCATTTAATTTATCAATCCAAGGTAGTGTCCATGGTTGTATGCAAGAGAGAAAGTAGAAAACTTGCTTGACAGTCTATTCTACTTGCAGAAATAAATCATATTTGCATGAAAGTAAAGTTGCATGCAAGGGAACTAATCTAAGTAACAGTTGTAAGAATTGAAAAGGCTAAACTACTTCATACTTAAAAAATGAAAAGCTTGCTGGAAATAAAAAGCTTTCTTCTATTCAAATTTACTCTAGAAAGTTGGAAATACATTGCTAAAAATGAAACTAAAAACTGTCATATTTCTTGCTTGAAATGAAACTAGAAACTATCCTATTTCCTTAGGCCAGAACAAGCCTTTCTGTGAACCCCATTTTCATACCTGCACAAAAATGACAATCAACCACAATATTAGATCAAAATGCAAGGTGAAACAAGGATTCCCCATGAAATCCATTTACTAAACTTAGATAGAAAAGAAATGAAGAACAAGTGCAATAACCAAATTAAATATATCTAAACTAAGCAAACTCTTGATCCCATGGGGGAATTGGTGCCAATTGATGTGTCGAAATTGTCCCTTTCCCAACTCCTTAATTGTAAATGTTGATGATGTGTGGATTGATCAAATCTCCTTGATGAGATTTTGGCATAACCTAGCTATGATATTGTGAAAATTAGGAATACTTGAAGAGAATGGGCAAAATTAGCTCTCCATGTGAAGAGAGTAACTTTGCATGAGATTGTGGATGATGAATGAGAGGAAGACCCTTTCATTTATAGATTTCCAAAATGGAAAAAAGAGTGAAATGGAGCAATGTGGGATCATTGAACATCCAATGGCCAAGTGCCACTTGTCAAGATGTGAATGGTTGATGGTTGTGCACATTTTGGTTAAAGTGCCAATAAATGAAATTAGGTGGAATTTGAATATGAGGAAATGACATGTGAGAGGAAAAAAGGAATGAAATAAATGCCACTTGGCTCAATGCACAAGGACATGTAAGAGGAGTGAATTCCTTGTTGGAAGTACCCATCCACTTGGATTTTTGAATTCAAACTTGAGGGAATATTCCTTCCTTATTCCTTGTTGAGAGAAAATAGGCAATTAAATAAATCAAAGTAATTGATTTATTGTGCAAGTTGCATTCTCTAGAGGATTTTAGTGATTGAAATTAACTTAATCAAGATTTGATTAATTTAATGAGAGGTTAGGTGATTTGACAATTTTGACTCAAATTTATGAGGTTATTTAAGTCAAGAATTGAGAAGAAAGATTTAATTAAATAAATGATTTGATTTATTTAACTAAAGGGGATAATGTTAGATTAAATTAAATAAGGTTTAATTTATTCAATTTAATAAGAAGACTTTAGAGACTTTAATAAAATAAAATGATTTATTTAATTAAACCGAGATATAAGGTTAATTAAATTAAATTGATTAATTTAATCAACAGAGGAGAAATAATTAATCAAATAAATAATGATTTATTTAATTAAGAGACATAAGGTGATGATAAGATGAGAGTGTGATTCAAGAAGAAATGTTGTTAGTAGTCGGGATCAAGTGTGCCGAATCAAATTTGTACATTTTCCATGTCTACATTTTCTAATCCCCTCCTTTTCTCAAATGATTACATTTTATTTATAGAATTCATATTCTATATCTACCCAACCAATCCACTAAGAATTTGGATCCAAGATCCTATTTTTGAGGGGTCATTTACAAAACTCTTTAAAAACTGAAGTTGTTGTCCTCCATCATGCCACTTTTGTCTCAGTCGACTTCTAACATATGTTGCTCTTTCTCCATTGCAAATCATGCCAGATTTTTAGAAGGTTTTTTAGATATTCAAATCTACTTTCTAGATCATTTTGAATTTCTGAATTTTGTTGATAAATGAGGGAGATATCGCTATTTTACTGAGACTGCATTTTTGACAATTTCTGAACGCCTAATTTTTAGGAAGTCTTCAGGTGTTGAACGTGAATGAAGGAATTATTCTTCACTTCAGTTGACCAAATCATTGATTCTTAGCATGAATAACATTCTATAATCATGCAACAACATTTGAGTGATGTGTAACTTGAGTTATCTTTGGTAGAAAAAGGAAGCATGGAAATTAATAACTGTGAGAGATCTCAAAACTCAACATGAAACAAATACTCATCCCATTAATTTAGGAATGAATGATGCTCCATGATTTTGCATGAATGTAGAAGTGTGTTGGAAGTCTTCTCTATCTTCTCATTATTTCTTGAAAGCCTTCTAGAGCTATCAAGAGTTAACTTCTTCAAGTGTCTAGAGCTTTCTGCTGCAAGTGTCTATGAAGCTTCTTCTTACCATGAGTTATTTAATAACTAATTTATTTGCATTATATCATCTTAAATACTTCATGGAGACATATTAGAGGAAATTTGGATCACATTTAATTATTAAAAATAAACCAAACATTTACTTTATATTATACATTAAACAAATTAAAGAACTTTCAATCATTACTCAAATCCACTTTAACACTAATGCATTAGGAAGAAATAAATGATTTTCTTTGATAAAAGATGAGACAATTTTTGTCTCATGAAAAACTCATCTACCAAAGGATAAGCATCAACCAAGGGGGCATAGGCTAGCTGATCTTCTACAACTTGTCCCTTGATCACCTTACGATCCACATACTCTATCTCAAATTCACTTAGTAACATGACCCACTTCGCCATGCAAGCAACCAAAGAAGTTTTGGACAAGTATTTAAGTGGATCAACTTTTGATATCAACTTGATAGGATGACTAAGCATGTAATGATGAAGTTTCTGTGAACTGAAGAAAAATGTTAGACAAGCCTTATCCCTTAGGGAATAATTGATTTTATAGCCCACCAATGTTTGAATGATATAATAAATTGCAAGTTCTTTAGAAGAATCTTCATTTTGAACTAATAGTTCCCTAGCGCAACTAATGTAGTCGAGATGTAAAACAAGAGTGGTTTACCCGAAATAGGAGGCATCAAGATGGGTGGATGAGCCAAGTATTCTTTGATTTTATCAAAGCCTTGTTGACATTCAGGATCCCACTTGAAGGTAGTGTCTTTACATAGTAGATGTGTAAATGATTGGTATTTTTCAGCTAATTGAGCTATGAACCATCTGATGGATTGTAATTTTCCTTGGAGTCTTGTTAATTGCTTGAGATTACGCAATGAGGGCATTTCCATTATAGATTTAACCTTTGCAAGATCTACCTCTATACCCCTCCCGGAGATGATGAAATCGAACAACTTCCCAAATGTGACTCTGAATACACATTTCTTTGGATTCAAACGAAGCTTATAATTATCTAGATGCTCAAAGATTTTCTTCAGGATCATAGGATGCTCTTCTCTTGTTCTAGACTTCCCCAATAAATCATCAACGTAATCTTCCATTATGATATGCATGAGGTCATGGAAGATAACAGTCATGACACGTTGATAAGTTTCCCCCACATTTTTGAGGCGAAAGGGCATGAAATTGTAGTAGAAGGTGCCCCAAGGGGTGTTTAAGGTAGTCTTATGTTGATCCTTTGGTGCAATTTTGATTTGATTATAGCTAGAGAAACCATCCATAAGGGATAGCATCTCATGTATTGCCATAAGATCCACTGGCATGTCAATGTTTGGTAGAGAGAAATCATCTTTAGGATAAGCTTTATTGAGGTCCTGAAAATATATGAAGATTCTAATACTCCCATTTGGTTTGGTGACAGGCACTATGTTGGATATGCAGTCTGAATAGTCGATCAACCTGATGAACCCGACTTCTAGGGACTCTTCTAGCTCATTCTTAACAAGGAGAGCTACTTGTGGATGCATATTTCTTAGCTTTTGTTTGATGGGTTTCACATCTGGATGAACATCCAAATGGTGTACCACTAAGGTGGGATCTAGACCTAGCATGTCTAAATAAGTCCATGCAAAATTGAAGATTCCTTCTTGTAGCAGGTTGATGATGGTAGCATGTTCTTCCTCTAATAATGACTTGGATACATATGTAATCTTAGGATCTTCTTCGGTTCCCAAGTTGACTTCTTGAGTTTCTTTGATAAAAATAGAGGACTGTTCAGACAATTGAGTTGAAACAAGGGGAAGATGAAAATCCCCATCCTTCACCTCCTCATCGAGGTTTTCACTGTTGAATACACCCTTTATTTTGTCTTTTGATGAGCTAGGAAGTGCCTCAGAGAGGTTTTCACTAGATGACTCCTTTTTATTTTTTTTCTTCTTACTTTTGGGGTTAGGTTGTTCATCATCCCCCAATCCCATGAGATTTACATAGTTGTCCACTAAAGGAAAAGGTTAATAAGCTCATAATGGCGAAGGGAAAGGTTAACAAAAAAGATGGATAGGTATTCAAACATGGAGGAGATATCTATGCCATCGTATGCGAGTATAATGGACTCTTCTTTGAGTATTTCCTCAATGAGACCATTGCCCACCCTAATTTTATTAGAGGTACTCATGGAGGGTGTAGGACCTTTCTGTTTCCTATCATAGCCTAGGCCTATACGTCTTGGTCATGCAGATACTTTGATGGGCTATCATCTTCCTTGTTCTTCTATATCAAGACCTCCACCTTGATAATTACACTTTTTAGGCAACTTTGATGCATGTGGATAAACCTCCTAGAAGTATTGTACAAAAGGACGTGACAGTTCAGGCTCTTCTCTATAGAACCATTGGTTGATATCATCATCCATTTGATCCTGGAGTGTGCCCAAATCTCAAAATGTTGTTGAACCCATGTTCTTAGAGCTGAGGGTGATTGTCTTCTTTGTTTGATATAGATTAAGAAGGTTGACCATACGTACAAGGATGGTGGGATGGTTGCCACATTTAAAGTTGTGTGCATCTTGTACTCACCACAACCTTTTTCTATGATCTGGACCTTTGTGATTGTGGATTCAGAAGTGGAGGATGGGATGGATGGTGTAGTGGATAATAGGTTGGAAGATGGATTGGAGGATGAGACTTGAGATGCCCTCACTTCAACTCCTAGACAGTAATGAGAGTGGGGGAAGGAAACTTCCAAGTCACGACAATATTCAAATGGTTGTAGATAAGAATGTATGGTTACTTCCATCCCATTGAATGGGAATTTCAGGTATTGATGGTAAGTAGATGGGACAACCTACATGGCATGAATCCATGGGCGAAAGAGAAGGAGGTTGTATGGAAGTTATAGATCAAGGACATGATAGGTTGTGTATTGAACTATAGGGCCAACTTGAGTGGGAAGTTAGATAATTCCTTCGGAGTCCCCTTTTGCATTGTCATATGCTTTTATGGTGATAACCTAGCTGTTCAAGTTAGCATGGGTGTACCCAACCTATTTTATGAATTTCAATGTACAAAGGTTGAGGGCCAAGCCATTATCTACTAGGACCCGTTTTACCTTACGACGGGCTACGATGACCTTAATGTGAAGGGGATGATAATGATTTGAGTCAATGGAAGGCATATCATTTTGACAAAAGCCCAACTGATAGGTTGATGACATGTGTCCTAATAAGGATTGTAACTAAGTAGGGTCTATGTCATTAGGTACATGAGTACATCCTATAAAGCCTTTGTTAGGATTTATTGATGGGTAGGAGACGACTTAAGAAAATTCAAGATGGATATTTGAGCGGGCGTCTTTCCTAGGTGATCAAGAATATTAGACTAAGAACTTACAGGAGCTAGCTGGGCTGATGTGGAAGGACCAAGAATGGAGATACAGGTGCGACGAGTTGTAACAACACATTGTGGATCTTTTCCTTTAACATGAATCATGGATTTATGAGGTTCAACCTGGCTAATGCACATAACTATACTGTCATATTTATAAGACACATTTTTATTGTTGACATTATTGGTGTTGTTGTTTTGATTGTTGCTATTGTTTGACCTAGGATTAGCATTGGACGTACTAGCACCCTGATTGTGTTTTCGAAAGGTGTTTTGGTATATCTATAGTTGAGCATTGGATGACATTGCTTGATTAGCATCCACTAATATATCTCTACGATTGATGAGATCTTGGACATATGTTTTAAGTCCCTAACACTTGTTAGTGGAATATCCTTTGATCTTATGAAAGTCACAATACTCATTCTCCTTATACCAGGCTAGCTTTGGCTTGGACTTGTCAAAAGACTTAGTCACAGTATATGTGATCGGATAACTCGCTTGCAGAAGCCTATTGAAGATGACACTTAAGGGCTCTCCCAAAGCTGTAAAAGAGCATTTATTGTTGCATTGATTATTCTGATTGGACTGTTGAGGAGGACAAGGTACACCTTATGGCACAAATATAGTATTGGGGATTGGTTTTTGTTGAGGGGTATACTAAGGCCTTTGTGAGGTATTGGCTACTTGAACATGTTTGGTATCTGTGACACCATCATTAACTGTATTTTTGTTCCTATTCCAGTAGTGGGACTTGATAGAGCTTTTGAAATTGTTGCAAATCTTGGTTGGTTCTATATCTTGTCTGGCTATTACCCTTGTGTCTTAGGGGTCAAATTTTAGGGTTTAGGGGTTGAAAATGTGAAAATGTGAAGCAAGGGTAATAAACCCCTAAACCCTAAAATTTGAACCCTAAGACACAAGGGTAATAGCCAGACAGGATATAGAAGGTCTGCTAGGATGGGTACGAGAAAGTCTCAGGAGGAGGCGAAACAACATGGACAAAGAATCATTCCTAGAACTTTTGGGTCCAAGGAAGAAGGAACAAAGTCCCTCTTGGGTCTTATTAGGAATAATCCTCAACTCAAGGGTCAAGTTACATGAGCGGAGGTGACAAGTTGTGGAGGTGAGGAAGGTCTATCGAGTGTGGTGAAGGTTTAATGGATGAGCCAAAGTTTGGTCAAGGTTCTCTGGGGCAGTATGATTTGCCCATTGAGATCACTGGTGGCTCTAGTAGTGAAAGTTCTGAGACTGACTCAGATTATTGTAGCTACCTCACAGCCTTGACTGAATTGGTTGGTGTTGATGAAGAGGTGCTCATGGTATCTCTTGTTGTCACGATGACACCAAGTGTTGTTTCTAATCCTAGTTTTGGTTTTGGTATTGGTAAGGACAAGGTGGTGTTCTCACCTCTCACTGAGGTGAAAACATAGAGCGGTCGTCTATATTGTGGCCGTGATATTTCTTTGGGTTCTGGTTAGTGGTGCGATCTTTTGGGTCTTACAATTTTGTTCTGGTTCTGGTGTTGTCTCCTTTTTGCTCTAATGTGGATGAATACAACATAGCCTTGGTGGTGTTTTTCTATGACTGACTTGTTATGAAGGTCATAACTATTTTGATTCCCTTGTTTACTGAATGATTACATCCATTTGTGTGGGAATTGTGAAATGCAGATGAAATCCAAATTTTGAAACAAAATTCTGCTGAAATGTAATGGCAATGTGCATGAAGCTTGTCGCTCTCTTGTTTTATAAAGGAGATCTCAAGGCTCATTTTCAAAGGTTGGATTTTTGAATCCTAAAGGTCTAGGTGGTGTACACTGAATGCATATAATGTAGAGTTAGGGTTAAGCTAGCTAGCAAGTTGTCTTAGGTAGGGAATGCATATGGGGCAATCTTAATATGTTTTATGTAATTACAGATGTATACACCTAAAAATGGTCTATATAATCTAATTAATTAAATACAATTTATTTGATTAATTAACCTTTAATTTTTCTACTATTAAATAAATAGAAATATTTATTCATATAGTTAATCTTTTAATTCTTCAATCTCTATTATATTATTTCTTCTTAATTAAATAAACAAATTTAATACTTTGTTTGATTTAATTATCATTATTAAATTCTTCTATTAATTATCTTAATCACATCATCCCATCTAAATTAAATAAACAAGTTTTCTACTTTGTTTTATTTAATTACCACACTTTCTCCATATTTATTTAATAAATAGACTTCTATAGTTTGTTTTATTAAATTAAATGTCTTCTTTTCCTAAATTGAATAAATCCAAAAAATCAATCAAAGGATATTCTATAGCTATTTCCTCTTATCACTAAAATGTTGCACCTACCAAATTAGATATGATATGCCTAATTTAATTTATCTCAGCCTTCACGGGCAATTTTGGAGACAAATTGGAGAAAAATTTACAGGAAACTTCTTCATCTTCTTCCATTTATTCTTCCTATCATCTAGCCAAGTACTTTTGTGGGGATGAACAATCTCCATAATCAGCTCAAAATTCTTCATCTTTCACCATTGATTCTTTCAAATCAAATCTAGACCTTTGTTGTACTGCCCCTTCACAAATATGCTACCGTGAATCTATAAATACAACCTCATTCTATAGGAAAAGGATCCTAACTTTGTGCAAACTTACTCTGCAAGAATATCAATTGAGAAATCAAGCATCTTAGCAATAGTATTATCATTTAGCAATAAGTAATTATAGCATTTTAGAATAGTAATCATAATCATGGCTGCATCATAGTTTATTGTAGCTTCCTTTTATCATATTCATGTCAATTTAGATTACAGTAGCTTCATCATTATCATTTAGCCATCATTATATAGGATTGGATTATTGCATTTAGCAACATCTCATTCTCTAGATTGGAATTTTAATAGTCACAATGCTTACCAAATCTGAGAGCCCCGTGATTTAATAAATCTATGGAGATAGAGAGCAATATGATGCTTTCAAGAGTTTTCCTATTTGAATTAGATTAATTATTGTTGATTCTATTGATATAATGTCTTATTAAGAAGTGTTGATTGTTACTTTATTGATTACTTATTCCAAACTTACATTTTGGCACCCACCGTGGGGCCCAAAAACCCCATATTTTGATCATTTTCTGAAAAGCGTCCCTCCAGGCTTCTAACGTGTTTTCTTTTAGCACGATCGAGAGATTTTTTGGCCCATCCACCAAATATTCCAGTGCATCCAAGCACTGTTCTGATGCATATGAAGTTCATGTTTCACTAGTCAAGGAGTTTTCTTTTGGCACATAGACCTATTATTTTAGAGCATCCATCAATTTATTTAGCGCATAGATCTTTTATTTTAACGCATTGACATTTTTTTTTGGCGCATCTAATAACTGTTATGGCACATATCAATACTTTTGTAGAATTTTAAAAATCTGAAGTCTAATTAGTTTTTTCTGTGTTCTAGGTGTGAAATACACTTGTTAAAGACAATTGTTGGAAAACATACGCCGGTCAAAGACAAAATTCACATAAATTACTAATGGTGTTTAAAGGGATTTAATTTCAATTATTTTTTTTCCTTTATTTAAAATAGTGCATCTAGATTAAGTAAAGGATTAATTGAACATCTTGTCTACTGTGGTTGAAGTGATAGGCCTATGCTCTCCCCTTCACTGGGTGATCAGAATGCTAGACTCACTTTTTATGCTGTATTAAATCCTTTAGAAGGCCTATCGTAGTGGTAAAAAGTACTCACCCTACAGGAACGACCTAAGTGGGAACAACCAAAGCCAGGTTTTCCAACCCACTATAATCAAAAGTATTCAATGGAAGTGTGCAAGATAATCATCCCCAAAATATTTGTTCTAAAGATTGGGAGGTCTCTTGAGGGAGTTTATCATTTTTTGCTTTGAATGGATACCCTATCTACAAAATTTAGTGTATAATCCAACTGTGTTAGTTTCCAAACACTTTTTATATCACAGTGCAAAGGAAGGGAAGAATCTGCCCCCAAGAAGCTCACCATATAACTACCAGATACCCTTGCCAAAAGTGAAGGATTTAACTTTGGTTAAGACTTGGGAGAGGAAAAAACAAGGGAACCCTCTAGGGGTTGACAAGGTTGTGTGAGCTAACAGAGTTGCAAGCTATGGGATGTGATATTCTAAGTGACCTACTTGAGATAGAAAAGTGCTTGAACTATTTGTATTTTTGTCAAAACCAATGGAAATTGAAAGAATTGGACCAGATTCTAGAGCACTCACTATATGTTTAATGCATAGAATCTGAAACAACTGTTTATAGTATGGATTTAGTGTGTGAAGTTATTTTCAAAGGTATCATCCATATAGATCATCAAAATATGATATTTACAAGAAAAATACTCATCCACTATCTTCATTGGTTAGAAAATTACACCCTGGAACTAATCATCTTATTGAGAAAAACCAAAACAAACATATAAAACTGTGAACATCCTGACAACTTCTAGTTTAGCGCATCCATAGTCTGTTTTAGTGCATATACCTTGTTTGACAACACATAAACCATATCTTGTAATGCATCCATAGTCTATTTTAGCGCATATACGCTCTGTTATAGCACATCCACAAGAAACAAGAAAATAGAGAGCTATTTGAAATTGATATGAGACTGTTGACATCCAAACCTGGATCTTTGTCAAAACAAAAACATTTTCTCATTCCAAACAGTGTCTTAAACTTGGAAAAATAGGACCTTACAAGTCAAAATTTATCAAATTATACCAAGATCTTGCAACCTTAAAGTGTCTAAACCATCAAACACAGATTCTGGATTATTACGTTAAGTTTCTTTATTAGGATTTTGTGATCCTACAATCTAGAAACAAAACAAAATAATCAGTTTTTTAGCTTAGTCTCATCAATAGGATTTATCATTCTATTCAACTCAAGTTAATACTCTTGACACTCATCCAAACAAAAAGATCAAAGTTTAGTGAGAATAACAAACACTTGTATGCCAATTTTGACGAGGCTACAAAGACAAAAACTTAGAGAAAAGGAAATTGAAACACCAAACACCATGGCTAAAGAAAACCCCTTTCACAGATTCCATCAAAATGAAATGAATGAAATAACCTAGGAGGACATTCAAACAACACAACAAGATCCCAATTTCCATAAATTTATGGAAAAATTCTTAGAACAAGATATAGAAAAATACATTTTGATGCTAGCTGAATGAGGTGAAAAACTTCCAAAAGACTTTGATATCAATTGATTAAAAGAGACACCTAAAGCAGTTGACACTGAACCACACTATAGAATTTGTCAAAACCAACTTCAGAGTCCAAGAACACCTGCATGCAGATGGATACCTGTCACAGGAAATAGAATGGAGGAAAAAGAAAACGAGGGTTTGAAGCTCTAAAATATTGAGATTGTATTATCAGAATAATAGAATAAAAATATACAATGGATCAATCCTTAAGAAAGGAGATCATGCAAAACCTAAAAGTAACCCTAATAGGAAGACATTTAATAATTAATATAATTATTAAATGTCACATTATGCAAACTAAAGTGAAATCTTAAGAGAGGAATAAAGGTAACTTAATTAACATAATTAAGTTAACACCTTTACTCTAACACCCCCCCTTAAGATGAGCAAGAGTGCAACTACAAACATGTGCAAGAAAGAAAAAGGTAACTACAATGTAGGAAAGCAAACAAGGGTCCCAACAACTAGGCCTGATCAAGTACCTGAATACAACCAAATCTCTATAAAGTGGAAAAATAGAGAAAAGCTCATGGGAAAAACTTTACTCCAAAAAAGGATGCAAAAAGAAAGTACAAATGGAATGTCTCAAGAGAATCTCTCAAGAACATATGCAAATATACAATCAGATACCCCCCCATGAGAGAGAGTGGAGACTCCAAAGCCCCCCTAGAATGAAAGAACCCCTGTGCCAATGATCAAACCAATGTGTCTCCTCAGAGGAAGAAACAAATCCAATGGTTGAGAAAGAGGAAATCCCTAGATATGAGGTGAAAATGGAAGTCCTGGATGATGCTCACTGAAGAACTGAACTGTAGCATGAGTGTCTGAATAACAGAATGGTGAATCAAACAACTCAAGATGATCCTGAAATGGAATCTCCAATGAAGAATGGATAACAGGTGTGTTGAATCTGTCATCTATGAGGAAAGAAATATCCCCTAATATGGCCTCAACAACTACACTTGATGGCTCGATGAGTGGAGCAACAATGTCAGTCACAGCTGAAGAGGAATCATGTTGAACATATGTGATCTCAACAAGAGGAAGAGGTGTAGAAGTCTCAACACTAGTCTCATGAACATATGGAAGAACACATAGGTTCAAGTGACCATAATTTTCCTCAAATACTGCATGCTCTCTTGTAGAAAGAGAGGGAGATGGTGCACCAAAGTGTGTGAATGCATACAATCGGGAAGAATGATCAATTGTCCCTGTTGAAAAAATATTGCCAGTCTGAATGTCTTTGATGTGCACTGAATCGGGTGTGAACTCAACTGTCTTCCCTATCCCACTGTGAGCAATCTGATAGATGGAGAGAAGGTTAGTGGACAAAGATGGAACACATAGTACATCATTGAATGTACCTTCATAAATGTTGATAGAACCTTTTCCACATACACTCATATAAGTGTTATTACCCATCAATATGTGTGGTGAGGATGCAACCTCGAAAGATGAGAACATGTCCTAAGAAGATTCCATATGGTGTTAAGCACTTGAATCCAATAGCCATCTAGATGAATATGAATTGGTGGTTGCACATAATGCATGACCCTTATGTGGGGCCTGTCCATCTATTTGGAATGATGGTGAAGAAGAAGACCCGCTTGATGTAGATGAAGAAGAGTGATGAAAATGGTTCCTCTCAAGAAGAGTTGTCAAATCTGAAACCTGTTTTGCATATCCATTTATCTTCTTCTCATAACACTTGGACTCATCATGTCTTGGCTTAGTACAATAAGAACACTTAGGTCCGTCTTTCTTCGATGTTTCCCCCTTAGGAGAAGGTGAATCAAAAGTGTTATGTGAAATGGAATCCTTCCAATGCTTTGTGGTCTTTGGTTTCTATTTTTTCTTTTGCTTCTTCTTCCTCTGAGATGACTATGCTACCAATGCTTGGTGCGGTGATCCTATGAGAGCATCCAATTGTGATATCTTGTCCTACTGTCATGTCAACCAATCACAAAATACCTCAAAAGTAGGCATGGTAAAACATGCACCCAAGGAATCCATAGTGGAATGGAAGTTAGATGAGAATATCTGAAAGTTCCCAGAAAGCTTTGACAAAATCAGGGAAATACACTCTGTATCACTCTTAACCTTACCACAATCTTGTAGAAGAGATCTTTGTTGTTTGAATTTCATCATAAAGTCCTCAATGAAGGGAAACAAATCAGGTACAAATGAAGTCAACTCTGCCTCAATCTGTAGTGCACAGAATTGTTTGATGGTACCAAATAAATCATTGAACTTGGTCCACATTTCAAGAGGACTGTTACATGCATCAAGATGAGACAAAAATCTCTCTAAAACATGTAAGGAAATCAAACCCATAGCATCATCCATCTTATTTCTATGTTGCATAACCTCAAATATCCATGTCAAAACTAGCTGAACCATATCTAAACATGACCACAACCCCTTTGATCTGAGAAGACGTGTCATGAATGCCTTCCAGGTATGATAGTTATGAGGTGTGAGAAGTTCAACAAAAGAAGAGTTTTCGGCCATGTTTGGAGAGGTTTAATGAAAGTTTTATATGAAGAGTTTCTGGTTTTCTGAACTAAATAATTGAAAGCAAGAAAAAAAACTCCCCCCACAATGCAAGAAACCAAACCCCAGTAGTGATTTTGCAGTGAAAAAGCAGAAAAAAGAAAAAAAGGCTTCAAAATTAATCTTGTGTACCTGATAATTTTTCTAGAAAAAATAATAGAAGATCTGAATAGAGCACATTCACAACTTTCTGGTGCCTATTCGTTTTTGAAAAATAGAGCAAAAATGAGAAAGTTATGGCCCCCGGAGTGCAAAAATCAACATCTATCTTTGACTGCAAAAAAATGCATGCAAACTACAAAATTTCAAAAAATTTCCTACACTATCAGAACGGGCTTGGAACTAGCTTTCAGACACCTATTTTTGTTCGAAAATCCAAGAAAAAATGCCCATTTTAGGCCCGATTTAGTGAAGATAGGTCAAAAGGCAAAAAAAGGGTCTTCACATCCCTCAAGGGTTAGAGTCTTCGGCCCCTGGTCACGTGGATGACTAGGGGACTGGCGGCTAGGTGCTGGGCACATGGCCCCTAGTTCTGCATATGACCCTAGTGCTTGTAGGTTAAGCCCTTAGGGGCTGTCGGCAAGGTGTTGGTCTCCCACATGACCTGCGGCTAGGTGAGTTAAGCCCTCAAGGGGCTGCACATGTCGTTGTCAGTGGGCTGGTGGCTCCGCTCGACCCAGTGGCGCCTGGGTGGCCGCTCAGCGACGCCTGGGATTTACACTGGGGGCACAATATTTTATTAAAAGAACTATAAAAAATTAATAAAAAAATGATTTATTTTTATTTTTTCTTGTCTTGAAAATTGTGCCCTAAGGCCGTATGACCTTGGGGCCAATTTTTGTTTGCTTTTTTGGTTGACGGAGGCCAAATTGGACAAAATTTATATGAAAATAGGGGTTTTTGAATGCTCCGGACTCAATGGCGAGGTTAATTTTTCCCAAAAATTCCTAGAAAATTAGGCAACCCCTAGATCCACAAAAAATCAACCTGTAAAACTATGAAAGCCTGATCCAACCCTCAGAGCTCCAAATTCTTCAAACAAGAACAGGCTGCAGCATGTCCTCTATGATACCATGTAGAATTTTTCAAAACCATCTTCAGAGTCCAAGAACACCTGCATGCAAATGGATACCTATCACAGAGAAGAGAATGGAGGAAAAAAACAAACGAGGGTTTGAAGCTCTGAAATATTGAGATTGTATTATCATAACAATAGAATAAAAATATACAATGGATGAATCCTTAAGAAAGGAGATCATGCAAAACCTAAAAGTAACCCTAGTAGGAAGACATTTAATAATTAATATAATTATTAAATGTCACATTATGCAAACTAAAGTGAAATCTTAAGAGAGGAATAAAGGTAACTTAATTAACATAATTAAGTTAAAACCTTTACTCTAACACCTACATGCAACACCAATATATGCACCTTTTTTGATTTTTTTCAATTTTCATGGCTCGGGGAGTGTGCTGGGAAGGCCGAGAGCCATTCATGAAGAGCAACAATATATGCATTTTTTTGATTTTTTTTTCGATTTTTGTGCCTCGGGGAGTGTGCTGGGGAGGGCGTACAACCTCCCTAGCAATTTTTTTTCCTTCCGGACCAATTGCTCAAAAATCAACCAAACAACAGGTGTCCTTAGGGTTTTTTGCTGCTGCGAACGCTATGGTGACCTCCGTTCGTACTCAAAATCAGCTACCCCCAGAGCTTGCAAAAAATCAACGAGCTTGAAACCTTGACAGATTTCTTCAACGATGATCGAAACTATAAAAATAAAAGCCAATATTGACTTTTTCCAACACTCTGAATCCAATGGTGAAGCCCGATCTGATCCAAAACACCACATAGATGAACTCAAGGAATACCGAACAAACTTTGCAATGATTTTCTCAAAAATTTGAGAAGGGGTTGCATGCCAAGGCTCTGATACCATGTTAGAAACTAAGATCAGACATGCAAACCAAAAGACCTTCCACAGAAGAGAAAAATAGTAAAAAAGCAAGAGCTTTGCATGTAGATGTGAAAAATATTATTATTTAGGAATTAAGAAATTACAATGAGATGATTTGCTTTATAAAAACAATGTATGCAACCCTAATGTTGACCTAAAAATAGCTCAACTAAATAAAGCTTACTTATTAATTAAGTAAACTAATTATTACCTAAGAAAAACCTAAGTAAAATTAATAAAGTTTAATTAAATAATTAATTACACCAACATGCACCTAAAACTAAGATGAATGCAAGAAAGCATGAATGGGTCCCGAGAACAATATATCCAACTTAGAACAAGATATGGAAAAATACCTTTTGATGCTAGCTGAACTAGGTGCAAAACTTCCAAAAGACTTTGATATCAATTGATTTAAAGAAACATCTAAAGCAGTTGAAATTGAACCACACAACACACGCAACATAGATCAAGTGGTGACACTAACAAATGAAATGCAAAACATGCAACAAGAACTTCAGGATATGCAAAAAAGAACCACCAAAAGGTACTCATTACAAGACATTTGTCCTTATGGGTATGTGCAGGATCATGATGGGTCAAAAAGTGATGATATGTAAGTGATATGATGGCCCATGTGGTTGACAACTTTTTTTTAACCCAAAATTGATGAAACGAAAAGGGTTTTTAAAGGAGATTCTCAGCTTTCCATTAATATAAATTGTGCTTTACTTTGAATCTAATAAATAATTATTATTCATTTTCTATTTGAATTACGACTAAATTCTTGATTGATAGAATGATTGAAAAACATCTATAGCTTTCAAATGGTATCACATTTTTTGAATCTAAAACATGCGTAACATTCTTTGCTTCACATACTATAGGATTAACAAAAAAATGAATTTTATGAAGTTTTGACCAAGTTAAGGTGGTCAAACATACAAATTTTTATATTTTTTTAAATTTGTAATAAAAAAATAATAATTAATTATTTACTTCGAAAAAAATTACAAAAAAATATGCATCACATTGGGACATGAGTCCTCTACTTATATCTGAAATATTATAAAAAAATATTATCATTTTATTGTGGTTAGGGTGGTTAGATAGACACCTACTTCTTATTTTTTCCTTGAAATTTAAGTACTACTGCATTGAAATTTCAAATTTTCACCAAATAGAGTATTTAAAAAAAAAAAAAACCTAGTAGTTTAGAAACTACATTCAATTTTCTATAGATTCTATTGTTACATATTTTTGAAATAATATAGATAACTTATTCAAATTTTTACATCAAGTTGCCTAACTTTGATTTTCTGAATTTTCATCGCCACTTAAGGGCCTATTTTTTCCATGATGATCCTGCACATACCCTTATCCTTTTGATCCAAGTGTGGACATGATACCATTTCCTAGACATTGTGAATTCCCAAAATATGACAAGTACAACAGTAAAACAAATCCAATTGACCATGTGAGGGAATTCAAAACCATGAGTTTAGAATTTGCACAAGAGGAAACTTATCTAATGACGTTATTTCCAATGAGCTTAGGAGGTCAATGTATGGAATGCTTCTCTAAACTACAACCAGGGATTTGAACTTTTGAAGAACTAGTCAACAATTTTATCTCACAATTTTCCTTTAATATTCAACATGAGGTAACAATAGAAGAACTTTACAACATGAAACAAAAGAAAAGTGAAACATTCCTCTCATTTCTACAACAATGGTAAAGGTTTTTTCCTAGAGATCCTCGCTCTATACCTAAAGAAGAAAATATGGAACTATTCATTGACAACTTAACTAATGACATGAGCTATAGGCTTGAACTACAATGTCCACCTACATTTGAGAAAGTGATTGGAAATGGGATCAAGATCGAAGAAGATTTGGTCAAAAGAGGGGTGATAAAACATTACTATGAAGGATCAAACAATACAAATTCCTCAAATCACTGTGGCAACAATGATAAACGTAAGATCTGGCAAAAGAATAGAAATACTAGAAACAATAATGCTACAAATAACACACAAAATGTGAAACCAGTATTTAAAATTTGACGACAACTACTGCAAAGAGCAATCAAAATAATGACCAAAACATCAATCAAAGTGTCAATCAAAACAACAATCAAAACAATGGAGAATCTAAACCACAATTATATCAAAGACCATCAAATCGATGAAGATTCAAATCATTGGGACAAACACTAGAATCAACAATGAGAGAACTTATTACAAATGGACTTATCACCTTACCTTAAGCAAGAAATTGGGAACCAAAAGTAAAACCATGCTGGTGGAACATTTTGACACAAACTATTGTGAATTTCATAAACACAAAGGACACAAAACAAATGACTGTATGCAGTTGAAACATTTAGTCCAAGATTCTAGATTGATAGTAAAAATTTATTTGTAGAAGGACATCAAACCAACAATGATCATACTACATTTAAGAATCCTTTACCAAATTATGAAAATGGAGAATCTTCTTCTACAAACGGTAAAGGTAAAAAAGTAAACTACATTTATGATGGTACAATCTTTTTTATTTATGTGGTGTAATACCCCTGCATTTAGCTCTTTGCTTCTGACAGTGTCCTTCCTTACTTTGTTTTATTTATTGGTTACTCATATACTTTGATATACTCTATGATGTTGTTTATTATTTGATCGCTATTTATAGAGCGATGTGGACTATTTGTTGTGGTGTGATGTTACTCTCTTTGATATTATTATTGGACATGTCTTTGATTAGTATAATGATGGTTTGGTATAACATAGTTATTGCACATGAGTATTTTATTTATGTTGGAATTGTCAGTTTGGTAATACTGTATTGGTGAAGGGGACGAAATTGCATCACTCACTTGTGAGTGCCCTACGATTCTACGATTTCCTCTTCACAGTGTGTTTTATGATGTTTTTTAAATACATGTGCTATTGATGCCTCGTTTACAGGTTTGTAGGTATGGGACATCGACTCCACCTGGCTTCACAGGTTTGAGCATGTCCACCACCCAACTGTTAAGTTGATTGGGAGATAGTAGTTAGGATACTTGTGTCAAGTCTGCACCCTAGTCTTAGTGTCTCGTCAGGTTTAGTCAGTTATGCTTGTTTAATGTGTTTATTATTATTTTGAATTATCATGGTAAAATGCTTTAAAAGAGGATATAGCGAATTTAATTATTAAAAGTTGATTATTAGATTATTCTTATTTTAAATGTTAGAGGTTTTTGAATTAATAAATAAATAAATTTAATTTAATTAATAAAAATATTAATCCTTGGATTATTTTATTTATTGATTAATTGAATTAGTTAAATAGTTTATATTTGAAAGGGAAATATTTTAATTATTAAAATATTTAATTTTGAATATTAGAGGATTTTATGCCAAGAGGGTTGTTGAAGATATTTTGTAAATTCCAACAAGTGTTAGAATAAATTAATGAATTGGTTGGGGAAAATTAATTCACGAGAGATAATTTTGGCTTTGAGGGAGGAAGTGGAAAGCTTCTTCATGGCAAAGGCACAAGATATTTTTGGTGGTTGGGAATTGGTTGGAAAAATGAATTCTTGCTATGATTTGGACAATTTTTGGGAATAATTTTTTGTAGAAGTTATTTTTGTATTCTTGCATCTTTAGAAATTTGTTTCAAAAATTCTTGCTGTGTTGGGATTGCTCTTGTGATCGAGAAATCATACTATTTTTGAGGAAGCCATTGTTTGTCTGGAAAATTTGCTTTAAGATGTGGAGGAGGCACTACATTAGATCTTCAAATACTTAAGCATTGGATTATAGGTTCTTTCCTTTGTTTTGTTAAGTTTTTAATTAAAAGGTTTTTAGATTACATATTCTCTGTAAAAAGATTGCCTTGTGTGAGAAAGATTGTATTGCTGTAGATAATTTCTCCATAAATAATTTCTTTGTTTTGTAGAGGCAATTTCTTCTGTAGGTTGAAATCATTTGTGGAAAACCTTAGTTAATGGCTATCTAGTAATATAGTGAAATTAGTGAAACCCAAAATAAATATTTAGGGATCTAGAAATAAAACCCCTCTCTCGAAGAAATTTTAATTTTTTTGTAGGAAGAAGTTTTCCTGTAAGTTTTCTTTTATCGGAGAAAAATTCCCTGTGATTTAAATGGTAGGAATTTTATTGTTATTCTTCAAGATTTGTTTTTCTCTATGTTTGATCTGAGAAAGCAAGAAGGTATCCTCTTTGTTTGATTTAGGAAAATTTTAAATGTAGAAATCCTCTGTAAAATTTGGTTTTTATTTCCTGAAGTTGCAAAACTTTGCCTATAAAATTCTTTATGGAAATTATTTCTCCAATTTTGGTATTTTGTTTAATTAAATTTATATAAATATATATATATGTATATATATACATACATATACTGTGATGTATACATATATATATATATTACTGCTAGAAATTTTATTGACAATCCTCTATATTTATCTTGGAAATTTCCGTACGGCGAGCGAAAATCCTTTCATGCATTTATTTTTGCTATTTATAAAGTTTTGATGGCAATATATATATGTTATAGGTGGGGTTGTTTCCCCCCACCGCACCTTATGCTTTGGGGAGAGCACTGCCCATGGCAATGCCCTCCGCATAGTGGAGGGGCCGCTGCCATGACAACAACGTTTCCCCCTCATTATTGGGTGGCCGGTTGTACTATAGTACATTCCAACGCCCCTTGTTATATTCGCAGACTTCAAAAAAATGAATTTCTTCCACCATAAATTCGTGGATTTCAAACTTTGAGATTTATTTTGTTTGGAAAATATATAATATATATATTATATACATATGTATATATATATATGATATATTTAATATATATATATATATATATATATGATATATTTAATAATGTTTTTTAAATTATACTCATAAATATATTTAATGTATATATATTTTAAGTATATATATAATTATATATGTAAATATATAATTACGTATATATTCAATGTATATATTTTGATTAATGTTATTTTAAAAATGGTTGCATGCATATATGCTTAAGTAGGAAGAATTGATTGAGTTATCTTGCAGTGGAAATTTATATTGCTTTTAAAAGTAATCGAGGAATGTGACTATATGTAAAGTTTAGTATTTCCCTTCTTTGGATATGAAGAGGCTTTTAGTTTATTTTAATTAATTTTTTTAATTAGGGAATTTTCTTTTATTATAGATTCATTATGGAAGGGAAATGGATTTAGCATATCCAAAAGTAGTGTAATTCCTTTATGATTGCCTTCCAAGTTATTTCCTCTGTTTATTTATTTGGGGAAATTGGTTTAGAATTGTTTAAGCCTTCCAAATGTAAAATGTAATTTGGGGGGTGGTGGGGGAGGGTGGGGGGGGGTTTGTGACTAGTTTGGTGTTAACCCAGTGTGTTACCCTTGGATTAGCGGTTTGGCTATTCTCAGTGTTTACCTGATTTCCACAAACGAGAATGTTTTGCCTCCTTAGTTTGGAGTGGTTTTGTTACGTGTGTTTACAGTAGGAGAGTGATTCTCAATCGGGGTCAGGGTCTAGAAAGATATGTCGGGTAACCCATGCACCTATGTGGTGACACTTCTCCTAGGTCAAAAATATGTATGGTTCGTTGGTGTAACTAGTTATTTAACTCTGGTAGCGTTGTACCCCATGAGTTAGTATTGTACTTGTGTTTATTTAGTTTCTTTTTGTGTCAGCCTGTGTCTAGAGGTAGTAGGGTTGGTCTTGAATCCTTGTTACTGTCTCCTAGCACAGGGGGTGGGCCTTCAGGTACCACTAGGTTGGGTGGAACATGTACCCTACACTGTTGGGTCCCCTTTACTTCAGATCATGATGGTGATATTTTTAGTTGGAGAGCTTGTGGATGCTAATTGTTTCATTTTGTACTCTTGATGTATTATATTTCAGTTGGCATTTTTATTTAAGTACTCCTAAATTGTATTTGAGGAGGAATCTTGTAATTTGTAATAGTTAGGTATGATCTTCCTCATTCTGGGAATGAGTGTTGTTACCTTTGTTGTAGCTTAAAGTAATCTAGATCTTGACATATTTTTTTATTCTTTGTAATGTAAATTAAATGCTTGGATGAATGTATTTTAATTCTTGTTTAGTAATTAATTAAATTCTTTATATGTGAGTAATGTGTATGTTATGGACTTATATGTAATATTTGTTCTGTGCCTTAGAGGTTGTTGTGAAAGTGTAGTGCATCTTCCTTGTTAATAATGCACTTTAAAAAAAAATTGTATGCTTCGGTAGTGTTGCAACTTCCTCTAGGGTTTTGTGGCAGGGCATTACACATGGTATTAGAGACCTAGGTTCATACACTAGGTGCTCTGGGTACATTTGAGTCCACTATGTTGTCCTTGTGAATCAGTTAGTGGAATTGTTAAGTGATCACATGTTCATGGATTTGAAATTTAGCATGATGTACTCTGTGGAAAATAGTAAAGTGATAGAAAACTGATAAAAGGTTATGGATGGAAAGTAATGTTATGTATCCCATGGGTTATGGAATGCACTGTTCTTATAGGATTATGTATGTATTTATACCCCCTGTAAATGTAAGGAACCAATAAATGTGTCTTGTTTGAGTGTTGTGAATACCTCGTACTTGCTTTGTGTATCCATGTGATGGTGATACTTGGTACCCATCCTTGAGGAAAAAGTTTCACGTTGGTGTGGGATTTACCATACCATTGTGTGTGTTTGCATGTTTGTTACCTGATTGAGGGCCAACCCATGTGTGGCTGAAACTTATATATAAGAGTAACCAAAAGTTAGTTTCATAGATTCTTTTTCTTTTGGTTCTCTATCCCCTCAATCCGTGAAGGGATAGTAGTAGCCACAAAGTTCCTTGGGTGGAGTGTGTAGTGTACACATATTGCGACACAGAGCGTCTCAACTCAACCAATCCCAAGGAAACGTACCCGCTACTTTCCCTTATGATGGATCAGGATACTTGATTCGTATGTGTTAGCCCAATCCCCACATATTTGAGTACAACATCATAGGCTTTTTAGTGTACACCTAGCCATCCTTAGAGATGTTTATCTGGAATTAGCGAGTAAACTTCGTCCATATGAGAGGTTAGCCCCATATTTATATTATCATATTGCATTATATATTTAGTGTATTTGCACATGTTCTGACATGATGCAATAGATACGATGCCACACCTCACTGATGTTTTGACTCTGACATAGTGTTGGTGATGATGCTATGATATATTGTATTTGCACGTGTTCCAATATGATGCAATATTATGCCACACCCCATTGATGTTCTGACATAGTGATGGTGATGATGCCTTGTTACACGATGCCACGTGCATAGACACGTGAAGGTTCATTATGAGATTGTCTTTGATAGCCTACTTGTGTGATGAGCGTTATGGGGCCTCAAACACTTGTAGAGGGATCCTCATGGCTGCTTCGATCGTGATGGTTGGGTAGCATATGAGTAGATCCTATCCATGTATACCTCTAGCTACAACGAGTTCCTGCATGTGCCTTCTCCATGAGATATCATGATGTGGGGTGTGTCCTATGTGTGCCTACTTTCGTGGACCCACAGACACACTACCACATGGCGTACGACCAATACATGCCTTCTCTGACTGACGTATGACCATTTCGAGTGACAAAGTGATAGTTGTGGATACACTCTGGGTCATGTGGATGGCATGCTCACTTTGCACCACATGAGGGCTAGTACTATAGCCAAACGTTGTTTCCTCCTTACTCGTTAGGTGGCTAGTATCTAGTCACACAGTTTTATACAATGCAATTTTAAAGATTGTAAAATTTCTTTATGATTATTGATGATTTTTCAGTTGATTGTGAAGGTCGACACCTTGTTATATTTGATTGTGAAGGTTTAGCCACATATTGTGATCTTATTTTCTTATAACCCTAGTGGTTATATATTTGAATTATTGTTGAAATTATGCGCATTTATTGCCTTATTGTTGAAATTGAACTTTAATTTTCTCTTCTTTATGATCTTGGTGGCTAAAATAGTTATCTTTATTGTGTTAAATGCCAGCAATGTGTCATATTGTGAATCCTCTCCAAGGACGTATGAGGCAGAATTGGTGAGTGTATACAAGGAAGTGGACACAGGAAACGTTGAGGATGGGGGTATGTGAGGCTGTTCTGCAGCTAAGACCCACTACCCACCTATGTATGATGACTATCTCTTGGAGGCTAATCACCTTATACAACAAGAGACACGTCATTGTGGTCTTGTTGGATGGTCTCACCTTATGTGTGGCCTAACACCATCAAGCCACTAATTGTGATGTTTGGTTTATGTGAGATGTTATTGGTTCTTGGTTCATGGATTAGTATGCTACTTTTCAATGTCTAGATGGACCCATGTGTGGCCTTATTTTTTGATTTCCAGTGCTATGTGTTGGTGTGTATGTGTATTATGTATGCTTAATCATGGGTATGGTGCTTTATTTTTGAGTTTTTGTATTTTAATTTCGCCTTTTGGTGGTGAATTTTTTCTTAGGTGGTGTGTATAGGATGCCTAGGAGAGGTGGTCACAGAGATGATCGTTTGAAATCTTCTTTTTTGAGTCCTCATGAGCAAAATTGTGTGGAGCATCTGGGTCCTCAGATATGTTCTTTGGTTGAGGAGTTGCTTACCCAGTTAGGCCCTAGACAGGAGTGTGGTATGCATCAACAACACTCTCAACCTAAGCATAAGGTTTCACAACCTCAACTTGGAGGTAATGGTTCTCAAACTAGAAAGAACCATAACTGGTGACGTTGTAAGCGCAACCATTAGATGCAGCCGACATAGAGTGCACAGGCGGAAATGGGTAGAGGTATAGGAAGTTACTCTTGCAGCCAACATGGCCACTTAGCTAGATAGTTCCCTCAAAGGAACTCACCTGATTTGAGTTAGAAGTCGATGACAATAGAGCCAACAAGGAATGATGTAGGAAGGACTCATGGAATGAGTGCAATGGTTGATCATCATCAGACAAAACATCCAGGTACATATGTGGAGATTATTAGTATTGGATAGGCAATTGATTTGGGAGTTCATGGAAATCTTGCAGTATAGGAGGCTAAAGAGGTGCCTTTAGTGTTGTTTCCTCTACTTTCATGCTTGATATATTAGGATATGTGTTTTGAGACTATGTTGGTTGTTTGGATTGACAATTTATTTGTCTTAAAGGATTATGACTCTGGATATTGTTGTTTTTATGTTGGTGTATGGAGTGGTTCAATTTTGGAACCATTGATTATGTGTGATTTTAGGGAGTTTGTACTAGGGGTATTTGCAGACTTCCAGGAGTAAGCCTGAACCTAGGGGGGAGGATGTAATACCCCTCCGTTTAACTCTTTGCTTTTGAAGGTGTCCTTCCTTGCTTTGTTTTATTTTTTGGTTACTCATATACTTTGATATACTCTATGATGTTGTTTATTATTTGATCACTATTTATAAAGTGATGTGGACTATTTGTTGTGGTGTGATGTTACTCTCTTTGATGTTATTATTGGACATGTCTTTGATTAGTATAAAGATGGTTTGGTATAACATAGTTATTGCACATGAGTATTTTATTTATGTTGGAATTGTCAGTTTGGTGATAATGTATTGGTGAAGGAAACATAATTGCATCACTCACTTGCGAGCGCCCTACAATTTCCTCTTCATGGTGTGTTTTATGATGCTGTTTATATACATGTGCTATTGATTCCTTGTTTATAGGTTTGTAGGTATGGGACATCGACTCCACCTGGCTTCACAGGTTTGAGTGTGCCCACCACCCAACTGTTAAGTTGATTGGGAGATAGTAGCTAGGATACTTGTGTCAAGTTTGCACCCTAGTCTCAGTGTGTCATCAGGTTTTGTCAGTTGTGCTTGTTTAATGTGTTTATTATTGTTTCGAATTATCATGGTAAAATGCTTTAAAAGAGGATTTAGTGAATTTAATTATTAAAAGTTGATTATTAGATTATTCTTATTTTAAATGTTAGAGGTTTTTGAATTAATAAATAAATAAATTTAATTTAATTAATCAAAACATTAATCCTTGGATTATTTTATTTATTGATTAATTAAATTAGTTAAATAGTTTATATTTGAAAGGGAAATGTTTTAATTATTAAAATATTTAATTTTGAATATTAGAGGATTTTATGCCAAGAGGGTTGTTGAAGATATTTTGTAAATTCCAACAAGTGTTAGAAGAAATTAATGAATTGGTTGGGGAAAATTAATTCACGGGAGATAATTTTGGCTTTGAGGGAGGAAGTGGAAAGCTTCTTCATGGAAAAGGCACAGGATAGTTTTGGTGGTTGGGAATTGGTTGGAAAAAGGAATTCTTGCTGTGATCTAGATAATTTTTTGGGAAGAATTTGTTGTAGAAGTTATTTTTGTATTCTTGCATCTGTAGAAATTTGTTTCGAAAGTTCTTGTTGTGTTGGGATTGCTCTTGTGATTGGGAAATCATACTATTTTGGAGGAAGCCATTGTTTGTCTGGAACATTTTCTTGAAGTTGTGGAGGAGGCACTGCATTAGATCTTCAAGTACTCAAGCATTGGATTACAAGTTATTTCCTTTGTTTTGTTAAGTTTTTAATTAAAAGGTTTTTAGATTACATCTTCCTTGTAAGAAGATTGCCTTGTGTGAGAAATATTGTATAGTTGTAGATAATTTCTCCATAAATAATTTCTCTATTTTGTAGAGGTAATTTCTTCTGTAGGTTGAAATCATTTGTGGAAAACCTTAGTTAATGGCTATCTGGTAATATAGTGAAATTAGTGAAACCCAGAAGATATATTTTGGGATCTGGAAATAAAACCCCTCTTTGGAAGAAATTTTAATTTTTCTATAGGAAGAAGTTTTCCTGTAAGTTGTTTTTTCTCGAAGAAAATTTCCTTGTAATTTAAATGGTAGGAATTTTATTGTTATTCTTCAAGATTTATTTTCCTTTGTGTTTGATTTGGAAAAGCAAGAAGGTATCCTCTATGTTTTAATTAGGAAAATTTTACATGTAGAAATCCTCTATAAAATTTGGTTTTTATTTCTTGAAGTTGCAAAACTTTGCTTGTAAAATTCTTTATGGAAATTCTTTCTCCAATTTTGGTATTTTGTTTAATTAAATTTATATATATATATATATATATTTTATTGTGGGAAAGTTTATTGAAAATCCTCTGTATTTATGTTGCAAATTGTCGTACGACTAGTGAAATTCCTTTCATGCATTTATTTTTGCTGTTTATAAAATTTTGATGGAAATATATATATGTTACTAGTGGGGGTTGTTTCCCCCTATCACACCCCATGCTTTTGGGAGAGCATTGCCATGGGAAACGCCCTCCACATAGTGGAGGAGCCATTGCCATGGAAGAAGCATTGCCCCTTCATTATTGGGATGCCAACTGTACTATAGTATAGTCTGACGCCCCTTGTTATATTCAGAGACTTCAAAAAAATGAAATTCTTCCGTCGTAAATTCATGGATTTGAAACTTTGAGATTTATTTTGTTTGGAAAATATATAATATATATATTATATACATATATATATACATATATGATATATTTAATAATGTTTTTTTATTATTATACTCAAAAATATATTTAATGTATATATATTTTGAGTATATATATAATTATATATGTAAATATATAATTACATATATATTCAATGTATATATATATATTTTGATTAATGTTATTTTTAAAATGGTTGCATGCATATATGCTTAATTAGGAGAAATTGATTGATTTATCTTGCAGTGGAAATTTATATTTCTTTTAAAAGTAATTGAGGAATGTGACTATTTGTAAAGTTTAGTATTTCCCTTCTCTAGATCTGAAGAGGCTTTTAGTTTATTTTAATTAATTTTTTTAATTAGGGTAATTTTTTTTAGTGTAAATTCATTATTGAAGGGAAATGGATTTAGCATATCCAAAATTAGTGTAATTCCTTTATGACTTCCTTTCAAGTTATTTCCTCTGTTTATTTATTTGGTGAAATTGGTTTAGAATTGTTTAAGCCTTGCAGATGTAATATGTAATCTGGGGTGTGTGATTAGTTTGGTGTCAACCCAGTATGTTACCCTTGGATTAGTGCTTTGGCTATTGTCAATGTTTACTCAGATTCCATGAGCGGGAATGTTTTGCCTCCTTAGTTTGGAGTGGTTTTGTTATGCGTGTTTATAGTAGGAGAGTGATTCTCAATCGGGGTCGGGGTCTAGAAAGATATGTCGGGTAACCCATGCACCTATGTGGTGACACTTATCCTAGGTCAAAAATATGTATGGTTCACTGGTGTAACTAGTTATTTAACTTTGGTAGCGTTGTACCCTATGAGTTAGTATTGTACTTGTGTTTATTTAGCTTATTTTTGTGTCAACCTATGTCTAGAGGTAGTAGGGTTGGTCTTGAATCCTTGTTACTATCTCCTAGCACAGGGGGTGGGCCTTCAGGTACCACTAGGTTGGGTGGAACGTGCACCCTATACCGTTGGGTCCCCCATTTTTTAGATTGTGATGGCGATATTTCTAGTTGGAGAGCTCATGGATACCAGTTATTTCATTCCATACTCTTGATGTATTATATTTCAGTTGGCATTTATATTTAAGCACTCCTCAATTGTATTTGAGGAGCAATCTTGTAATTTGTAATAGTTAGGTATGATCTTCCTCATTCTAGGAATGAGTATTGTAACCTATGTTGTAACTTAAATTAATTTGGATCTTTACGTATTTTTTTATTCTTTGTAATGTAAATTAAATGCTTGAATGAATGTATTTTTATTCTTGTTTAGTAATTAATTAAATACTTTAAGTGTGAGTAATGTATATGTTATGGACTTATATGTAATATTTGTTGCGCGACTTAGAGGTTGTTGCAAAAGTGTAGTGCATCTTCCTTGTTAATAATGCACTTTAAAAAAAATAAAATTTGTATGCTTTCGTAGTGTTGCAAATTCCTCTAGGGTTTCGTGGTGTGGCATTACATGTGGTTGAGAGTGATGTTGTTAATGATAATCAAATTGATAATGTTGGAACCAATGACATCATACCATTAGATTTGATCCCAAACATGACCACATTTAATAATCAGATTAATGTCATAAAAATCAGAGAGACGCAAGATTCCCAATGAATCAACGTCACAACAAGGGGGGAATCCAAAGTCATTTTGAAAGGAGTTTCACCAAAAACTACTGCTACCCCTTCGAATCAATACAACATAGTTGATCAACTTCAAAATATTCTAGCCCAAATATTGATATTGGAACTCCTTAAAATCTCACCATCTCATAAGGAAGTTTTGGAACAAGCTCTTGTGGCCACCACGGTACCGAACAATCTGGATGGCTGTCAATTTCAAGCTATGGTGGGACATTTAACCATGCCTCATTTTCTATCATTTTCTGAACAAGATGATGTATCACTTAATCATCCACACAATGTTTCACTTCACATTGAAGTCTTAATCCACAAACACCATGTCAAACGTGTCCTAATAGATGGTGGAGCTGGTTTAAACATTTGCAATTTAAAATTGATCCATGCACTAGGATATTCTGATAATGTTATCGATGATAGAAGGAAAATAACAATAAAAACCTATGACGAAGAAGAGAGATCCTCCAAGGGATTGATCATGTTTCCTATTCAAGTAGGACCAATTATGAAGAATATAGTTTTCCATGTGCTAGAAAAAGAGGTAACATATAATATACTCTTGAAACGTCCATGGATTCATGAAATGCAAGTGGTGCCTTCAACTTATCATCAATGTTTAAAATTTATAGTAAATGGACAAGAAGTAACTATATCAACTGAGTACAACAATCCCCAATATTGTAACATGCTTAAAACAACTCAAGACACTTTTGTGCCCCATAATAGAGAAGCAATAACTTCTAGTTCATCCAACGGTGAAAAGAAACTAAACATTGTATCTAAATGGGTTGAGAAAAAGGACCAGTCAAAAGATAAAAGTATAGCTGACAAAACTCCATCAAACAATAAAGATCAACTAGATACTGTATCACAACAGTTCAAGGAAATGATACAGTTAAAAGACAAAGACATGGGAGATTATTCCATCGAGCAATCTTTATGTATTTCACAATTGTTGCCATCTCCAAAATCATATGGTCAACCATCAACAATAACACAACAATAATCACAACCTACCATAGTTCTAGATGAAAGATTTGTAAAATAAGGTACTTTAGAAGATGAATCAAAAGACAAGGCCACCCTCAATTGGCTCTACAAAGATGAAGAAGCATCAACATCAACAAATATCAACATAAAGATAGATTAGTATGGAAAAGGAAAAGTTATCTTAGAGAAAATGGGGTATGAAGGACAAGGACCTATTGGAAAAAGAAAGGAAGGAATCATAGAGCCCATTCAACCTCTCAAACTTCAGTCAAAGGAAAAAATAGGACTGGGTTATACAAAGGAAACAAAACAAGAAATGACTCATAAAGTCGTTGAAAGAATCCTTCAAATGAGAGATAGTTCTGAAATAGATTCCAATGAGTATGAGTGGGATCTTTTATCTAAAATATCATACACAGACATAAAAATTGACATTATAAAATAGTATGCACCCACACATGAGGAGGGACAAAGCTTAGGGACTAGACCACTTGTATTTGAATTAAAAAATATCGACGACTCAAGTGAGGATGGACAAACATCGAGTGAGCTAGATGAAATGGAGGAAAGTAATATCATAGACCTCGACATCACTATTGACAACCTTGACAACATAGATATTTGAACCCTCACTTCCATTGAACTTAGTCAATTTGATGACTTTTAACCCTTAATACATCCCGAACTTATTGACTGGGAACCAAGTGAACCTATCAATGTACCCATCTTTGCGAATGATGTTGCTAACGTTAATTTCATTTATTTTGATGACCCTGACACAAGCTATAATAATAAATCTCATAACAACATGTTCAGTTAGGAGGGTGTCAAATCTTCTAGATGCAAAATTAGAAATAGGAATAATGGATCTAATGGTGAAAACCATTTAATGGTAGCATTAGGTCTTGAAAAAGTAAAAATAAAGAACACATCTGATGGTGAAAACCTCTCTGAGGCATTGAAAGATGGGAGATTTGACACCCTTCTAGAGCACTATCATGAAAGATCATTAGTACTGGTGGAGCCTACACAATCTATTAATATCAACACAATAGAAAAAGAAAAGACTTTACATCTAGCAACATCTATGACAAAACAAGAAAATCCTGAATTCACCAAATTCTTTGAGGAAAGACACATAAAATTTTCTTGGTCTTATTCTAAATTGCTAGGTTTAGATCTAGATCTCCTAATGCATCATTTATCTCTACCATCTGGAATGAAACCTGTGAAGCAAGAACTAAGGAAAATGCATCCACACATCGCCTTGTTGGTAAAGAAAAAGTTGAAAAAGTTGTTAGATGCAGGATTCATCAGATCTATTGATTATGTGAAGTGGATTTCTAATATTGTACCTATTTCTAAACTAGACAATAGTATCAGAATATGTACTGACTTCAGGGATCTCAACAAGGCATGCTCGAAGGATGATTTTCCTTTACAAAACATTGACATTATTGTAGACTTAACATCAGGACATGCCATGTTGTCACTAATGGATGGTTTCTCAGGCTACAATCAAATCAAGATAGCACCAGGAGAGTAGGAGAAAACAACATTCACATGTCCATGGGGAATTTTTTGTTGGAACATCACACCCATTGGGTTGAAAAATGCAGGGGCCACATATCAACGAGAAATGACAACCATCTTCCATGACATGATGCATACCTTTATGGAAGATTATGTGGATGATATCTTAGCAAATTCATATACCAGAGAAGGGCATATAGATATCTTGGACAATATCTTTACTAGATGAGAGAAGTTCAATGTCTGATTAAATCCTAAGAAATGTGTCTTCAGTGTTACATCAACAAAACTCCTAAGATACATAGTTGTAGAGAAGGGTATCAATGTGGATACCACCAAGGTCAATGCTATAATGTAAATGCCACCACCAAAGAATATCAGTCAACTAAGGTCTCTACAAGGCAAGCTACAATCAATCAGGAGGTTTATCTCCTAATTAGCAGACAAAACTCATCCATTTAATCAGTTGCTACATAAAAATATCTTGTTCAAATGGGATCAAGGGTGTGAAAAAACTTTCAATCAAATAAAAAAATATTTGATGTCACCACCCATACTCATGCCACCTACAAAAGATAGACCTTTATTACTATACATTGCAACAACATAGATTTATTTGGGGTCTTTATTAGCACAAGAAGATCCTACAGGAAAGGAACAAGCCATTTATTATATTAGTAGGACTTTGAATGGTTATGAAATAAATTACACCTTCATCAAAAAAGCTTGTTTGGTGGTGGTATTTTCTACCTAACAGTTGTGGCTTTACATGTTGACTTACATAGTTAGGCTCATAGCAAAGATTGATCTGTTAAAATATCTACTCAACAAGGTTTCTTTAATAGGAAGACTAGCCAAGTGGGTCATGATCCTAAGTGAATTTGATATCCAGTATGTGGATATGAGAGCCATCAAAGGTCAAGTGATTTCCGATCAATTAGCTGAAGCTCCATTATCTGATGATCATCCAATGAACATTGATTTTCCTAATGCATACATTCTTACTGTGACAACACAACAATGGAGGCTTTATTTTGATGGGTCATACACACAACGTAGGTCAGGAGCAAGAATTCTATTTGTTACACCTCAAGGACATACCATACCAAAGTCCTATAGAACCATGTTTCCTTGTATAAATAACATAACAGAATATGAGGAACTAATCATTGGCATCAAGGTGGCAGTTGAATGGAAGATCAAAGAGCTGAAAGTATATGTAGATTCACAACTTGTCATTAATCAAGTAAATGATGAATATCAAACCAAAGATGAGAAGTTAATGCCGTATAAATTAATGGTAGATGATTTCAAAAAGTACTTTCTAGATTCCAAGAGTAGAAAACAAGGTTGTTGATGCTATGGCGACAATTGCTTCTCTATTGCAAATACCAAAAAAATGTGGTCATTATGAGTTTATGGTAGAACAAGTGTCTAATTCTGCCTATGATAGTCTTGAATCTCAAACCATATGCCATTTAGTTTATGTTGAATCCTCAATCTATGGAAAGACTTATGATTACCTAAAGGATAATATCCTTCCTCCCGATCTTTCCAAAAACTAGAAATGCAACTTCATTTGCCAAACCACACAACATACCTTAATTTCCAACATACTTTATCGTCAAGGTCTAGATGGTACTCTTCTTCGGTGTTTAGAACATAACAAATTTGAGACATCTTTACATGAGGTTCATGAAGGTATTTGTGGAACTCATTCAAGTAGACTAACTCTAGCAAAAAAAATCCTTCATTTGGGGTATTACTAGCCAAATATGGAGAATGATTCCTTTTAGTTTGTTAAGAAGTGCCAAAAGTGTCAGATCCATGGTAACCTAATCCACGCACTAGCACAAGAATTGCAACCATTTACTTCAACATGGCCTTTTTGTTAGTGGGGACTAGACCTAGTAGGAAAGATTAATTCATCTTCATCCAATGGACACAAGTTTATAATCACAACCACATAATACTTTACAAAGTGGATAGAAGTGGTTCCTTTAACAACAATCACTGGGAAACAAATTTCTTCTTTCATATTGAATTACCTCACCTGTCGGTATGGCATACCCCAGTCTATTGTCACAGACAATGGTAGACCTTTTAAAAATTAGGATGTCCAAGAACTGTGTCAAAGGTTTCATATCCAACACCATTTTTAAACACCGTACTATCCTCAAGGAAATGGCCAAGCAAAGGCCTCCAACAAAATAATTCTAAAAATTCTGAAGAAAATAGTCAATGATGTTGGACGTGATTAACACAGTCAACTAAACCCTGCTCTATGGGCATACTGAACTAGCATCAGAACACCTACATGAGCTACACCATATGACTTGGTATATGGATCAAAGGCCATCCTACCTATTGAGGTGGAAATACCATCACTCAGTGTATCATTGAAGGGTATAATTATAGATGAGGATTATAGAATCTCTAGACTACAAGAACTAGAATTGTTGGATGAACTTCATCAACAAGTTATAAACCATTTGAAGGCATACCAGCAAAGAATGTCCAGAAGCTACAATCATAGGGTAAAGCCTAGAGTATTTTAGGCTGGTGACTTGCTCCTAAAGGAAAACCCTAGAAATCAACAATATAGAGAAAAGAAAGGAAAATTTGAACCTAATTGGTTAGGTCCTTTTTTTGTCATATCAGCCTATGGATCTGGAGCCTATCAACTATCTACACCTAAAGGGGATCCATTTGAGGAACCTATCAACATTATCGATCTCAAAAATTTCTACACTTGAATCACCTAGTGCATAGTTCAAGTCCTAGAAAAATGGTTGCCTTGATGAAAACCTAGCAAACAAGCATCTTGGTGACAAAAAAATACAAAAAAAAATAGAAAAGGAGAAAAATACAAAAAAAAAGAAAATATGGAAAAATACAAAAAAAATTCATAAAGTCTGAAAAAGTGTAATAAAGACATGTAGTCAAAACCCATAAACGGGCACTACTTGTGATTTAAACCAACAGTTCCATCTATTAGAGGCATGTCATGGTTGTTCACTTTTACCATCAATTCCATTCAATATCATATCATTGCAACGTGGTCATGTCTCACCCTAGCTTGGGGGAAAAATCCTAAACTCACTAGGGGCATTAAACTTTGAGCTTAATAAAATAGACAAACAATAGTATAAAAAATGCAACAAACACAATGATCATAGGAAAATCCAACATTGAACATACAACAAACATCAAAACCATTCAATCAACCATCTGTATTAAATGTTGAAATAAAAAAGGATGACCTAATATGCATAATGATTGAAATACTTTAAGAAAATGTTGAATTTTTGTACTTTGATCTTTGTTATCATTTCTTTGGAGCAAATCGATGATGTATTGAACTAGAGAAGCTAGGAAGGAGAATGCTATTTCTTTTTTTTTCTGTTTGTGAATTAATTATTTATTGTGTGAATTGTCGCAAGATGTTCTCTACAAAGTATCATTGATGACATTCTGAATTCACACACTATAATGATTAATTCTTGTTTGTTTACACAAGAAATGCTTAGGTCATCTCACTTTAATTATACCTAGATGCTTGTGTTCACTTGCAATATCAAAAATCATGAAAGTAGTACTCAGGTCATCATGGTCTAACTCATACCATAGATGCTTGTACTTACTCACTTTCAACATTTTAAAGTCTCAATGATGACAAAAAGCATGATAAAAGGACTATTAATGTGACAATTTTTGCATATGTACTTTTGCATGATTACATTAGATTGCATTTATGTTGGTTTTGCATCTAAAAAGTATTTTGTTCCAAAGATAGGTAACCATTTCATAAACGATGCTAACTTTCCTTATTAGTGGATTGAGTATACTTCATATTAACAAAAAAATCATCATTATCATATAGCTCCATAATCATTTCCATTGCATACATTAGAAAACATTATTATAGTATTTCATCATTCATACATTTCATCAAATAATTTGTATTAATCATGTCGTTTCTTTATTTGTGCATCACATCATAAAATTGCATGAGAAAAACTATCAAAAACAAATCTCTATACTAGATGCATTTTCATTCATCCATTTATCATATCATAAAACATACATTAAAAGTATCCTTATAGTCATCATTCATTCATCCATTTCTTATATCATATATATGCATTACTCATCTATCATTGAAACATCACATCCATAATCATGCATATGGCTACATTATAACGTAATTTAGATATACATATCATCATACATCTATCAATCCATGTAAATAACTACATATATCATGCATCCATACATCATCATTATTCATATAATCACATTTGGGAATCATAAATCAAAACATCATAAAATCATTGCATATCATCATGATAATAAATGCATCCATCATAGAATCATATAGATCAATAAATCCACCACATTTCATATAATGCTCAAAAATCATAGTGTCAAGTATACAATGATGTCTGAAATATAAATAGATACAACATCAAAGAGGTTGTGAATCAAAAAATTGGAGTATACATCATGTCTCAAACTACATCAGAATGTACAATCATGTGGCTATGTGCTGCTAGCTCTAGATGGTGTAGGCATCTCTAGACCAGTCCCTCCACAACCAGACATACTAGGATCCTTCGGGTCTCTCAGAAGAGGCTGAGTCACACCCCTGCTCATATTCCTAGAATGAGTCCTCCCCGATTGAGACTGGCCATAACTAACTCTTTGCTTGAAGGGAATTGCATCATGGTACCGACCTCTATAGTACTCCACCTCCTGACCTACACAAAGAATCTCTTTCATATAATCAACCACAGATGTACCATTAGCTAATCTCTGTAATCTCTCAATAGTAATATGTGCCTACTTTGCAACATGTCTAGCTACATCTCTCTTGGCTTTCAATGAGGCAATCTATGCCTGAGCGGCTGCCAACTGTCCCCGTACCTAAGCTAGAGTCTATGCATGAGCCTGGGCTTGTGTCTGCATCTACTTTTCTATCTAGACCAATAAACCCCGAGCCTGTATCAACTGCCCCTGTAAGGTCTCTACCTGCACCTATAAACTCGCAATCTGAGTCTGTTGATGTTGTGAAGGTATCCCAATATGCACACGCTGCTCGGTAGGAGCTATTAGTGATCGCCTCTTACGAGGCACCATATAATCCCACACATCTACGGCTACACCCAACCTACCTGCACCTGACCCACCTACACCACTACCTCCTCCATCATCACCACCATCATCACCACTGTCATCACCACCATCATCATCTCCCTTCTCATCTCCATCGCCCTCATCATCACTACTACCCTCCTCCTCACAAGGTAATGGCACTGGCTCATCAAGAATGATAATCCATGGAAAGGGATGTAGAGCTAGATACTTTGCATTATCCGCTATAACAGGAGCCTTGGTAATATCAGGATGAATCTCCCAAACTAAAGGCTGTAGACCCTAGTACTCCTAAATGACAACATCATATGAAAGATAGGGTCCCTAACCTATAGAATCTATGTAATGACAACCATAATGGGCAACACCCTGGGGCATGCCTTGTAAAATACCATACTACCTGAGCACCCTTCTGAACAAAAATCTCTCCAAAACCTAACGAGTCTGACCAATTAGTAACATTGACTAAGAGATATATGACAAATGAATATCATTATCATCCCAGTGCTCACAATATAGATAAGGCCACCATGTGATAGCCTCAACATCGTCTAACACTCTCCTCTAATGCTCCAATATACCCAGTCTAGGTTGAGTAAGATGACCTGCGTAAATATGCACATATGGCCTCATGGCGGGCCACTATCTCACCATCACTAGACACATACCAACTATATGTTCCCATGCCCACACTTGTAGTAATGTAACCCTTGCGAAAAAACTATGACCTTAGAGGTAGACAACCAAATGCAAATCATGATAAAGATGAGCAAGCATACACATGCCCCATGCACATCTGGTACCATGCACAATCATACTCTCCAACGCATGACCCCAACCAACAGAAAGTCCCTTTGACCTGTGATCAGGAAAAAGGAACCCTCCAATAAAACCAACAAGAATAGAAGGCATGGTGGCATAGGCATCCACCATCTCACACCATGGAATCTCGTACCCATAAATAGTATCATCTTGAAATACTCTACGGAGAGCATCAATCCTACCCTGCTCTGAAGAATCATATACTACAATGTCACCAACAAAGCGAATCCTCAAAATCTATCAAACATCCTCAAAAGTGACTGTCATCTCACTAGTAGGAAGGTGGAAGGTATTATGCTTGCTATGCCACCTCTCTACTAAGGTTGTCAGGAGACCCCAATTAATCCTAATTTGGGGCATAGATAAAAGAGACGACAAACCACAACACATAATGACTGCAGTATCAGGCCGTGCTAGTTGGGTATCAAATCAAATTCCTAGGGAACCAATCTCGAATCTACAGGTTCGTCAATGACTCCTATCATCACGAAATATTCAAAGTTAGTAATCTTGTCAGTCAAATGAAAATCAATAAACCTATCAAATCTAATCTTCTTTGGTGAGACTTTGATTAAATCTTGTGAGCAATTATCAATTAACCTCGCTTATCATGAGGTCAACATCAGTTTATCATTGTACCTCACTTATCATGATGTCAATGATCATCGATCAATATTGTACCTCATCTATCATGAGGTCAATTAATCAAGTCAACCTCGCTTATCATGAGGTTTATCAATCAAACTATAATTATTCCTCGCCTATCATGAGGTTAATTATTATCAATCAATCATCAAACCTCGCCTATCATGAGGTTGATCATCATCTAACTTATCAAGATCATCAGACAACATCAATTTGAAGGTTGACGTGATCAAAAATTATCAAAAATTAGGAAGTTAATTGACAAATTTTATCATTATGACTTGAATGCACTAAAATAGGTGGTCAATGCACTAGAAAATTCAAAGCACCATTTCAACTTATCAACGCGCCAAAACAAGCAGTTATTGTGCTAATTTGGTCTATGCACTATTCAAGGACATCTACGTGCTATTTTAGGTGACCAATGCACCAAATCATACTATGCACCATTTCTGACAGTCAACACGCTAATCTAAGTGGTCAACGTGCCATACCATTCAATGTGCTAATCTAGCCTATCTATGCACTAAATTATCTGACCTAGGCCCTAATTTATCCATGTGCTATTTTATCCTATCGACGCGCTAAAACAATTGACCTATGCGTAATCATGGTGGATTCCCCACTACAACAATTCTATGTGCTATTGTGGGCTACGAATGCACTAAAAGAATTCAAAATTTTAAAATTCAAATTAAATGCATGAAATTCGAAAAACATAAAAAACAAGGAGGTTCATGGGTACATACCAAAGGTTCATAGGCGGCCAGGAAGTTGTGTCGACGCATGTGCTAGAAATGGTGAGTGTGGTAGGGGATTGACATTTTTCTCCACAAAGCTCCAAATCTCTCTCTCTCAAATTTCAAAACTCAAATTGCACAAATGAAATCTAAATCACCCTTTTTGGGTTTTTAATAAAGTGATTAGATGTGATTTTTATGGCATTTATTTAATTTATTTTCAAAGGAGATTAATTCAAATTTCATCACAGGGGCATCTTTCAAACTGTTTGTCGGGAGATAAATTATTTCATCATCAAATCTTTATCAAATCATCAGAAAATCATGAAAATTTTGAAAAATTTAGAAAAATCCAAAATCCAAAATAAAAAAATCATCAATTTATCTCTCGAGGGTGCATATATCCATCATCACCTGAAAATCAATGTTTGGGGCATACTAATTTTTTTTTTTCAATACTAGTAGCAGCAACAAAATTTTCTTTAGAGCAATGTGTAAACACATCACTTCAAAGAGGGGCAAAATGTATACACCTAAAAATGGTCTGGATAATCTAATTAATTAAATATGATTTATTTGATGAATTAACCTTTAATTCTTATACTATTAAATAAATATAAATATTTATTTATATAGTTCATCTTTTAATTCTTCAATCTCTATTATATTATTTCTTCTTAATTAAATAAACAAATTTAATACTTTGTTTTATTTAATTATCATTATTAAATTTTTCTATTAATTATCTTAATCACATCATCCCATCTAAATTAAATAAACAAGTTTTCTACTTTGTTTTATTTAATTACCACACTTTGTCCATATTTATTTAATAAATAGACTTCTATAGTTTGTTTTATTAAATTAAATATCTTCTTTTCCTAAATTGAATAAATCCAAATTTCAATTAAAGGATATTCTACAGCTATTTCCTCTTATCACTAAAAAGTTGCACCTACCAAATTAGATATGATATGCCTAATTTAATTTATCTCAACCTTCACGGGAAAATTTCTTAAGAAGTGTTGTTTGTTATTTTATTCATTACTTATTCCACACTTACAACTGATATAAAAAAAAATCTAAAAAATTGAAGGCAATTTCTTTCTTGTGTGTGTCATGGCAGATCATGAATGAAATTATTAAGGGTTCTTTCATTTTTCCTCAATAATTTAGTTGAATGCATGATTCTCTTTCTTGCCTTAACCTAATGAGTTAATCAAATTCTTGAGAAAGGATTGTAGGTCTATGATAATGTGCTAAGGATCTAGTAAGGAGTGATGTTTTAAATAGTGTGAAGTTTCATGATGTAATGCATTGTGAGAATTGTTAAATGATGTTAGGGTTGAATCTGTGTATGATCAAATGTTTTATGTATGACTCCTACCCCATTTGATGAGGTATTGGCTAGTTCATTTCAAATTCTTTCATGTAGTTAAAATCAGGAAGCACCTACATGTGGATTCAAGGTCAGAACATTAAAAATTAAAATTCTATCTATTTTGAGATACAAATCTCACTTAATACCTGTATTCCTAGCAAATATATGGTCATTTGTATAAAGCTCAACCAAACCTTTGATAAATCCTATATGTCTACAAAGTAATAGGATTGTATCTATGTATTGAAGTGTTCTTGAGGAAGGAAATATCATATGAACACTAATAGGAACACCCTCCTTGGTCTCACAAAGCCTAAAGAGTAGGGGTAAAGCCCTAAGAAGCTTTACCTGTCAGTTGGCCACTAACTTTGATAATTATTAAACATAGAGGTTGGCTACCTCTTAGAGAGTTTCAAAGATTAGCTAGAATTATTTAAATCACCAACAAAATGGTGACTCTACTGGGGAGAACTTTTGAGAAATTTAATTAAAAAGGAATCCCAAGCGCAAATGGTGGTATCACAGAGTCAAGCATTTGGAGAGTCTAAACCATAAGTTTAGATATTGGAAAGTTTTGAACGTAGAAAAGGTTTGGTTGCAGGATAATCTCAAAGAATTTGAGTGTGATTCCATTGTTGGAGAAGACCTAGAACGAGATTTACTCTTGAAAGAACTTCATACTCTTTTGAAGTTCAGTCCTCTGTGAAAGAGGTGGTGACTCTGTCTAAGAACCAGTTGAATTGTGAATAAAACTTCCAGATTTGCAAAATTTGCAGTCAGGGAGAAAAGGTTAACGACTATTACAAAGTTCCAGGTATTTTCATAAACCTATGGGAAACATTATATTGTTTGAAAGAATTTTATGAGAAATTCTCAAAGCTTTAGATGATAAATGGTTCCCTATTAGATGAAATTGCATTAAGAAAAGGAATGAAGTAGTTCTGACACAATTCTAATGTAAAATGTTTGTAATGATTTGAGAAGTATGCTTTCTTTGAATTTTTCCTTTGAGAAAGCTTTAAGGCATAATGTTTTAATCTATATTCTAGGATCATGGTTGAATTAATAAATGATACAATTGAAAATTATGTACGAAGTTGATAATGATTGAATATGGTTACAAAAGGGTTTCCCTGTGAAATATCAAGTAAAAGTATGCAGGGAAAACAATCTTCATCAAGCCCTCTAAGGGATTTTTCCATTGAAAGGTATATGTCATTGGTTTTTAGTGGTATGAAAGGCTTCCCAAACCTAATTCCTAAATTTTTTAGGAAGTATTTGCCCAAATTCATAGGGAAAAGTTCAGAATCAACCTCTAAGCATTTACAAACATTCATAGATATGATTGGGGATTATAAGATAAATCATGAGGATGTTGTCATGAAACTATTTGTTCAATATTTAAAGGATGATGGTAGGGATTGGTTCTCTTATTTACCATATTCCTCCATTCATTCATGGGAAGAGTTTAAGGTAGTGTTCATGGAGCAATTTGGAGAGAGGGTTGACCCTGTTTTAATAAGGAAAAGGTTCATGAATATGGAGAAATGAAAAGATGAGTTAGTCCCATCTTTTAATCTCAGTTTTTCAAAGATCATAAGAGAGATTCTTGAAGACATAAGACCAAATGATGTTGAATGTTTGGTTGTGTATTTAGGAGAATTTGACAAAAACATGAGCTACCTATTAAGGGATAAGGAGCCTACAACATTACATCAGGCATATCAGAATGCCATGGATATTGAGAATAACTTGAAATACTGAATGATGAAAGGGTATTTGGCTGCAAGTGTTGATCATCCTAGCACACCACATACAAATAGAATACAAGGATCAGATGATGTAAATGATTGTCAAGATGAAAATGCTCCTGCTATTATGACATTTCAATCTTCACAATATGAAGATCATATTGAATTTCAGGTTGAGCATCAACAAAATTTGAGCAATGATGATCAAAAGTCTTTTGTGCAAGAATTATGTGAATTGAAGAAACACAAGGGAGAATCACCATATAAACTATTTCTGAGATTTTTGGATGTTTTGAAAGAAGTCCCCAAAGAATTCAGACCGAAAGATTCTATATGCATTGATTTGTTTTGTGAGGTTTATGAATCTGGGTTGAGTACCTTGCCAAAAGAGTTGAGACCTCATAGTTTTGACCAAATGCCTAATTGGATAAAGATTGTAGAATTAGCCAAATGTGGTTATACACAAGGTGTGGATTATTAGAAGATAGAAATCAATTTTCCTCTTGAAAAGAATCAAATGACAATGCAAACAAGTGAAAAGAATATATCAGAAGATGAGCATTGTAGTCAACTCACAAACAACACATATACTGAGCAACACAACTGTGATCATCAAGAAAGGGATAAATGGGATAATAATGAAATAATTATGCAAGAGTGCTTCTCTTGTAATATATTAGATGATGATGAAATGCAAGGGTATGTGCAGGATCATCATGGAAAAAATAGGCCCTTAAGTGGCAATAAAATTTAAAAAATCAGAGTTTGGCAACTTGACGGAAAAATTTAAATAAGTTATCTATATTATTTAAAAAATATGTAAGAATAGAATCTGTAGCAAATTGAATATAGTTTCTAGACTACTGGGTTTATTTTATTTTTTTAAATCTATTTGGTGAAAATTTTAAATTTTAATGTAGTAGTACTTAAATTTCAGGGAACAAATAAGAAGTAGGTGTCTTTCTGACCACCCTAACCACAATAAAATGATAATATTTTTTTATAATATTTTAGATATAAGTAGGGGACTCATTTCTGGATGTGATTCATATTTTTTTGTAATTTTTTTCTAAGTAAATAATTAATTATGAATTTTTTATTTAAATTTTAAAAAATATAAAAACTCGTATGTCTTACCACCTTAACTTGGTCAAAACTTCATGAAATTCATTTTTTTTTAATCCTATAGTATGTGAAGCATAGAATGTGACACATGTTTCAGATTCAAAAAATGTGATACCGTTTGAAAGCTATAGATGTTTTTCAATCAGCCTATCAATAAGGACATTAGTCATAATTCAAATAGAAAATGAATAATAATTATTTATTAAATTCAAAGTAAAGCATAATTTATATTGGTGAAAAGTTGAGAATCTCATTTAAAAACCCTTTTCATTTCATCAATTTTAGATTAAAAAAAATTCGTCAGCCACATGGGCCATCATATCACTTAGATATTGCCACTTTTTGGCCCATCATGATCTTGCACATACCCACAAAATGTTATTCCATGTGGTTTTACTAACATTTCATTACAAAATATTGACTATGATCCCAAAAATGCAACTTCAAACATTCATTCTATACACTCTAAACATGGTTTATATAATGTTTTTTCCTCTTATGATGAAAATCATAATGAGGTTTGTATTTTTGATTGTTTCTTTATGGATTGTGATAATTTCTCTAAGGATACCATGAAAGTATATTCCCTGATTGAAGAATGCAATGGTTTAGATGCTCATGATGTCACTTGTCCACAAGTGAAGGAAAAGATTGCATATGGTGAATACCAGGAATGTAGTTCAATTTTTCTATCCATGGAGCATGATAGTTATGTCAGTGATGAGGAATTTGAAGTTAAGGAGATGTGTGTTCAATATGCTGATCTTGAGCATAATGTTAAGTATGATAAACATGTTGATGAATGAGTTGTAGCTCTTACTGCTCATGATTGTCTATGTGAGGTAGAGGTGGAAATGTTTGTGATACATGAAGAGAATGATGTTGTGAGCGATGATGAAATATGGGGTCCATTTTGGAATAATCATGCAGTGCATTGTGAAAAATACATGGATATTGAGTCAACATTATTACCCATGGATAACACTGAAGAGCTAGTTGATTCATGTGACAATAAAGCTTCAGACTGTGTTGATTCTGTAGGTGTTCTTGATCCATGTACAAAGTAGTCAAGAGATGAAACTAATGATGAATCTCATGTTGATGAATATGAATCTAAGTACAAGTGCTTCTTATTTGATGCTCCTTATGTGGAAATCAATATGTTTTTATCCCCTAAGGAAATCATTTGTGTGAAAGAAAATGAAAATTTTAGTTTTATTGCCGATGAGAAATTTTCAGCTGGCAATGAATCTTTCACTTTTGGGTTAGCATATATATCAATTGATATTGCACATAAGGCCACCAATGCACATGAGTGTCTTTCTACTGCCTTTGTTGATGTTGATTTTTTTGAACCAACCCTTGAAGTATTTTCCACAGAGTTGAATGATGATGTGAGGAATGAGTTAGATTATGTTAGTGAACTTGAGATAATTGCATTCAATCATTTCCTGGATGTTAATGTTTCATATGATTCCCATCTCTATGATGTCAAGGAGTGTTCTGACATAGTGGAAGACAAATGTAGACAACTATGCCCAGGTTGTAGTGATCAATATAAGGATGCTCCAAAATATGCATGTTTTGTCTTTGATATATTCACAAATGATTTCCATGACTCACCTCAAGTTGTTTATGAGAGCTTTCAGTTTGAGGTGCAAATTGATTTCAATGATAAAATCTATGATGTCAAAGATCAAATGGATTGTGAATGTTTTTATCTCTCAGCTCAAGTGAGTGAGCACCTTGCCAAGGTAGAATGTCACAATGATTATGAATTTCAGTTAGTGTCTAATTGCAGATTGCAGATTGATAGAATTGGTGGTGACATTGGGAAGCAAAGTGATATGGTGGGAAATGTCAGTGACCAAGCTAGTTTATGGGCACTTAGTCACAATATTTTTAGGCTTGGCTTACTTCAGACAACAAAGAACTTTGTTTTTGACAGAGGTAAATGTTGGTTTTTCTTTGTTGTGGGTCTGGGGCCACCAAGAGAGGTTTGTAAATGAGTTCTAGTGCAACATAATGGAGCAGTTTTTAGGGCATCCCACCTGATTCAGTGTTTGGTCTACTCCCCAAAGATATGGATTCTTTTTATGCGCACAAGGGGCAGACATCCCCAATCGGAGCCACTGATAAAGCTTTTGAAATTGTTGTAAATATTTGTTGGTTCTATGTCATGTCTAGCTATTACCCTTGTGTCTTAGGGGTCATATGTGTTGGTGTAATTAAATGTGTTGTACCTTGTCCTAGGTCATGATTACTCCTTAGTTAAGTTTACTTAGGGACCACATAAGAGGTAGTTGGAGATTTTCCACCTTTGGTGGACTTATCATTTTATTACTTTATCACTTCCACCTTTCGTGGACATATCATGTGATTACCTCTCCACCTTTTGTGGGTGATCCACCATTTGTGGTGATTATAACATTATCACTTTTCCACTTTAGGTGGAGTGATAGCTTTTCACAGTTGTCTCATGTCATAAGATTATGACACTTCTCATAATCTTATGCCCTTCTATGTTCTCACCTTGGTTATATAATCAAGGGGTCTCTCTCATTGTAATCAATCACAATCATTCCATTATCATATTGACGAGAATACAATGTATTCTTGTCACATTATTCTCTTTTCTTTGTGCTTTCCATTTGGTCTCAAGATCTTGGCAGCCATAGCCAATTCTAACATGGTATCAGAGCAGGTTGGGTGCCATTGGATAGTCATTTTCCGAAGAGAGATACCAAATTTGGGGAGGTTCCATTTTTAGCTCTTTATTGCAGGTTCATAGCGGAGCTTGCTAGTGCAAATCTAAGCTCACCATTGCGTTAAGAAGGTTCGAGAAAGTTGATTTTTCCATTTGTTTCATTCAAATCAGACATATGAGGCCTAATATATGAGGGTTTGAAGTTGCAGAGTGGTTGCCAGATCCAGATGATAGCTACATTTTTTGAGCACTTTGGGTCAAATCTGACCTTGCCATCGCGTCTAGAAGGGCCAAAAACCCTAAGATCGATGCTAATTCATCCAAATCAGAGAAGTTGTCTCATGAGGAAATTTTTTTTGCCAGAGAGCCGTACAACCCCCCAAATCGCGTCATTATGACATGGTACAAATTTTCTTACAAATAATTATTTAAATTGGTAAAAAAAAAATTGCTTTTTTAAAAAAAAAATTGAAAAATACCTATTGAATTATTTTTTGCAAAAATTGTATTTAAAAATAAAATAAAATAAAATTTTAAAGGCGGGTGTACCCACAGTTCGCAAACTACCGGTACTCCATAGTACTGTGGTACCCACAACATTGCCAGCGGTAGCCACATGGCTCTGCCATAGTCCCATGGGCCCCCTCCTAATCTACCACCGGTGGTAAACACCGGCGCCTTAAAAAAACAACTCTAGCAGGCATTATCTCCACTGGCGGTCGGTGTTTGAAAAAACCGATGGGCATAAAGTGAAATCTGGCCACCAGCTAGTCATTAATTGGTGATCTCAAATATAACCCAACAAAGTACAAAAATTCAGAATATTCGGTACGAATATTCTCTAACAAAGATTCCACCGACGATTTCCTCAAATATTCCGGCTAGTAAAGCATATCCCGGTGGCCGACAGTTTTCAATGTGACAGGCATATAGATGTCAAGATTAAGCTCATGTTTTTCCTACGTTAGGAACACGTCAGCAAAACGTTTGAGCTTTTCTACCCCCTCTCTCATTTGCATTTTCAATTTTGCAGCTGATCTTCAAAGCCTCATAACTCGGTCATTTTGGCTCCTTTTTTCGAGCAATTTTTTTTTATTTGGAAGAATTTTTCATGCTCTTCGCAGTGGTACAATATTTTTTTGGTTTTGGTGTCTGGTGTTTCCATAATTTTCAGATTCTCATAGGTGTTGTTGCTTTGTTCTCATTTTAGGAACTTCGAGAGCTCATATCTTATTCCTACGGTAACATTTTTGGGTGAATTTTTTTTTTAAAGTGCATGATTTTTTGTCTAATTTCTAGTGGTGTAATCAGATTTATCTCATTTGCTATAAATTTATCACTTTGAGCTTGAGGACTATTTTGGCAATTTGCATGTACCAAGATCAAAGTCCACTTCGTTAGTTTGGCAAGTGGCAACTGTAAATGCACTAAATATAAAGTGCCAAATCAGATATTGCTTGGGGGGTTTCATGATTGAGTAATTTGGGGGGGTAATCTTGCAATGGTTGATTGCATTATTTTTCTTGGTTTGTGTTCTTGCAATGGGGAAATCTCAAATTGAACTCCTAACTCCACATAAATATGCTACATGGAGAAAATTAGTATGGAAATATCTCATGATGAAAGGTCTAATAGGTCATCTAAATGACACCATTCAAAAACCTACTGATGCTAAAGAATTGGCAAAATGGGAGATTTATCATCAGAAAACACTTGGATGCATATGTTCATTAGTCTCATTTGATTTACAATTTCATATTGAATCATGCAAAACACCTAAAGAAGCTTGGGAGACTTTTGAAAAATTATATGGTAAAACCAATAAGATTAGGGGATATTAGATTGATAATGATTTGATGAATCTTGATCCAAAATATTTTGACCACATCCAAGACTACATCTCCAAAATCAAGCAACTAAGAAAATAGTTGAAAGAATGCAACATTGATAAATAAGATTTACAATTAATTTTGAATGTGTTATCCAAGCTTGGTCCTGAGTATTTAGTGTTTGTTTTTGGCTTTCATACCCATCAAATTTATATGGGAGCATCATATGTTGATCCTAAGTTTGATGACTTTGCAAATCTCCTAATCCAAGAGGAAGCTAAGTTAATGAACATGGGTCTAAGCAAGTCTTCCAAGTCACATGCATTAATGGTTAGTGAGTAAAAGGTACAAAAAGAATCAGGGAATATTGATAAGAAGAAAAAGATGAAAAAGAACAAGCCACATAAAGAATCAGAATCCACTCACTCCAAAGAGGAATCATCTAAGAAGGAGAGGCCTTTTTGTGCATATTGCAAGAAGGATGGAGATGAAGAACACTATTGTTATAAGAAGGATATTGATGAGTTGAAAATATTCTAAAAATGAATCACATTAATTTTCCTTCTAGAATGTCTGAATCACATTCTTCTCCTTCTTCAAAACAGTCTAAGGGAAAAGTTCATTTGGCATCTACATTGGGAAATAAAGAAAAAGCTCTTTGTTCTTTTTTAGGTCCAGGATCAAGGAGATGGCTTCTAGATTTAGGAGCATCTCATTATATGGCATCTTTGTAGTCTATATTATCTTCATTTTAGCCTTGTACTATGTCTCCTATCTTGATAGGAAGCAATACATACATGAGTGTAATTGGGAAGGGATCTATTAGTTTCGAGGACAAAACTTTTCAGGATGTTTTGTGTGCTCCTCATTTGACAAACAATCTTCTTTCCATATATGAGATTACACATGGTGGAGATGGGAGAACTATGGAGTTCACACCTGATTCAGTCATTATTTGAGACTTGGAGAGTAGAGAGATCATTGCTACTAGGGTGGTTGATCATTCATCTCGGTTGTATACCTTTGCAAATTTTACTTTTGATGATGACATTGTTTCTTTGGCTATTGATCACACTTCTAGTGTTAAACATGATTCAGAGGAGACATTTGGCTACTTGAACTTGGGAGTTATCACGTCAGATCCAGTACTTGAGCCATGCATTGTATCTCCTCCATCTATTGTTGCAGTTGATGGATGCTTGTGATTCCACAGTTTGGGTTCCTTATGATTCAGTGCAACAGGATATACATAGTCTTCAAGATATGGCTACTTTGGATGGCTTCTTGACAGGTATTTCAGACTTGTTTGCAAAGTCTCATATTGTAGATTTGGTGGAAATTATTGATAGCATTCATCTTCTCTTTGATGAAGGTGAACCTTCTTTAGTTTTTGTGAGGGAACACTCTGACGGGTATGTGTAGGATCATCATGGAAAAAACAGGCCCTTAAGTGGCAATAAAAATTCAGAAAATCAGAGTTAGGCAACTTGACATAAAAATTTGAATAAGTAGTCTATATTATTTCAAAAATATGTAAGAATATAATTTGTAGAAAATTGAATGTAGTTTCTAGAATACTAAGTTTATTTAAAAAAAATAAAAATCTATTTGGTGAAAATTTGAAATTTCAATGCAGTAGTACTTAAATTTCAGGGAAAAAGTAAGAAGTAGGTGTCTGTCTGACCAACCTAACCACAATAAAATGATAATATTTTTTTACAATATTTTAGATATAAGTAGAGGACTCATGTCCTGATGTGATGCATATTTTTTTGTATTTTGTTTTCAACTAAATAATTAATTATGAATTTTTTATTATGACTTTTAAAAAATATAAAAAAATCGTATGTCTGAACACCTTAACTTGGTCAAAACTTCATGAAATTAATTTTTTTTTTTAATCCTATAGTATGCAAAGCATAGAATGTGACACATGTTTTAGATTCAAAAATTGTGATAACATTTGAAAGATATAGATGTTTTTCAATCAACCTATCTGTAGACATGGAAAATGTACATTGTCGACCTGACACGCTTGATCCAAATTTACTAACATCATTTCCTCCGGAATCACACTTTCAACATTTCATCTTCTCTTTTCTCTTTATTTAATAAATCATTATGTTGGTATGTGGCGATTGATCATTCTATACTATACACTCTGGCCTGCTTTTTCCTGAAATTACTGAAAAAGGGAAAAATCACAAAAAGGGAAAAAACCTCGATTTTGTATAACCCTAATTTATAAAGGGTTTAGGATAGAGTTACAGTATCATAAGAAACATGCAATTATTCGTGATATTGTAATAGGGAAATTACACTGGTTAATGAAATCATTGGATGGCTGCGGTTTGGTGGATGTAGCCCACATTGGGTGAACCATGTTAAATTCTCTGTGTTATTTTTCTGTGTGTTTTATTTTTGGTTTATTTGATAATATCTACATTTAGCTTTTAGATATCTACCATTGAAAACCTAACAAGTGGTATCAGAGCGGGTTGTTTTCAATTATCGTTTGTAGGAAAGTCTCACGGTTGAGTGGGAGTCTCATGGTTAAGTGGGAGCAATGGCAGACGAGGGTAAGATGAAGGTTGATAAGTTCAATGGGCAGAACTATTAGTTATGGAAGATGCAGACGGAGGACTATATCTATCAGAAGGATTTATGGCGGCCATTGGAAAGGAAAACCAAGAAACCCACAGCAATGACGGATGAGGACTGGGATATTTTGGACAGAAAGGCACTTGGTAGTATTCGCTTATGCCTGGCACAATCGGTGGCGTTCAATATCACAATAGCAAAGACAACTCTAGAGTTGATGGAAACCCTAGCAAAGTTGTATGAAAAGCCTTCCGCTTCGAATAAGGTATTTCTTATGAAGCGTTTATTTAATATGAAAATGGTAGAAGGTGGATCAGTTACTGATCATTAAATGAGTTCAATACAGTTACCAGTTAATTAAATTCTGTAAAATTAAACTTTGATGAAGAAGTTAGGGCTCTTTTGATTCTGTGTTCTTTGCCTGAAAGCTGGAATAGCTTGGTAATGGCGGTTAGCAATTCTGTTTCTGGTTTAAATACATTGAAATTTGATGATGTTGTTGGTGTTATTTTGAGCGAGGAAATTCGTAGGAAAAGCTCAGGTGGAACATCCACATTAGGTAGTGTTTTGAATGTAGAAAGCAGGGGCAGAACAAACGAGAGACAAAACAATTTTGGGAGTGATGGGAAGTCACAAGGAAAATCAAGGGACAGAAGGTCCCAATCTAGAGACAAGAGGGATTGCTGGTACTGTGGTAAGCCAAGGCATGTAAAGAAAGATTGTTGGTCTCGAAAAAATAAAAGAGACAAACAGGAAGGAAATAAAGAGGTAAATGTGGTAAGTAATAAATCTGATGAGGATGCTTTGATTCTTTCTCTTGATAATGCTGATGATTCTTGGGTGTTAGATTCAGGGGCTTCATTTCATGCTACGCCCCATAGAAATTATTTTCTTGATTATGTCCAAGGGGATTTTGGGCTAGTTTATTTGGGAGATAATGAACCTTGTCAGATTGTTGGAAAGGGAAGAATCAAGATCAAGTTGTAGAATGGGAATCATTGGCTACTACATGAGGTAAGGCACATTCCAAAGCTAAAAACAAATTTAATTTCTGCAGGGCAACTAGATGATGAAGGTTGTGTTGTTACATTTAGTGATAAAAATTGGAAGGTTACAAAAGGTGCCTTAGTAGTAGCAAAAGGTGCAAAAGTAGGCACCTTATATCTTTGTACAGGTCATAATGTTCCTTCTACTTTAGCTATTGCAGATAAAAATCAATGTTCAGGAACAGTTGCTGCAGTTCAGCAGGAAGAAAATCAGATAGTTGCTGTGAATTTTGAATAGCACTATGGCATAACAGACTTGGGCATATGAGTGCAAAAGGTATGAAAGTACTTCATTCAAAGAATGTTTTACCAGGTCTAAAATGTGTTAATATGGATTTCTGTGAAAGTTGTGTTTATGGAAAACAAAAGAGAGTTAGTTTTCTCAAGGATGGGAAACAAAAGAAAGATGAGAAATTGGAGCTTGTGCATACGGATGTATGGGGACTAGCTCAGGTATCTTCTCTCGGTGGCTCTCATTATTATGTCACATTCATTGATGATGCAACTAGGAAGGTATGGATTTATTTCATTAGGCAGAAATCTGATGTATTTGAAACTTTTAAAAAATGGAGAAGCTTGGTTGAGAATGAGACAGGTAAAAAGTTGAAATGTCTCAGATCTGATAATGGTGGTGAGTATTGCAGCAAAGAGTTTGAAGATTATTGTTCCTCTAATGGTATTCATAGGCAGAAAATGGTTCCAAGGACTCCATAGGAAAATGGAGTGGCTGAGCGCATGAATAGAACAATAATGGAGCGTGCACGGACTATGAGATTGCATGCTGGGTTGCCTTTAAACATGTGGGAGAGGCTGTAAACACTATTGTTTATTTAATTAATAGAGGTCCATCTAATCCTTTGGGTTGTGGTATTCCAGAGGAAGCATGGAAAGGTAAGAAGGTGAGTTATTCTTTTCTGAAAACCTTCGGTTGTGAAGCATTTGCACATGTAGATTCTGAAAATAGAACCAAGCTTGATGCAAAATCAAGGAAATGTATATTTGTTGGATATGGCATTGATGAATTTGGTTATAGGCTTTGGGATTTTGAAAATAAGAAAATTGTGAGAAGCAGGCATGTTATATTCAATGAGAAAGTGTTGTACAAAGATCTACTGCAGCAGGATGAGAAGAAAGAACAGGATTATGCAGTGCTGGATGATATTACAAACACCAATGTTCCAGTGGTTCCTCATGCTCCACAACAACAACAACAAGAAATACCACAAACTCCAGTGAATGTTAGGTGATCTTCAAGGTTAAGTAGACCTCCAGAAAGATTTTCTCCTTCTTTGTACTCTATTCTATTAACTGATGCTGGTGAACCAGAATGTTATCATGAAGCTATGCAAGTGGATACAAAGGTTCAGTGGCAGCATGGAATGGAAGAAGAAATGGACTCCTTGCTGAAAAATCAGACTTGGGAATTATGCAAGTTGCTTGTAGGTAAAAAAGCTTTAGCAAACAAATGGGTTTATAGGATGAAAGAGGAGGATGGAGGTAAGAAAAGATTTAAATCCAAATTAGTTGTAAAGGGATTTGCACAGAAACAAGGTATTGATTTTGATGAAATATTTTCTCCAGTTGTTAAAATGACCTCTATTCGTACTGTGTTAAGTATTGTGGCTGTTGAAGATTTGCATTTAGAACAGCTTGATGTTAAAACTGCCTTTCTCCATGGTGATTTGGAAGAGGAAATTTATATGGAACAACCACAAGGATTTGAGGTCAAAGGTAAGGAGAAACTGGTGTGCAGATTGAAGAAAAGCTTATATGGCTTGAAGCAAGCACCTCGACAATGGTATCTTAAATTTGATAGTTTTATGGCTGAGCAAGGTTACAATAGGTGTAATTCAGACCATTGTGTTTATTTTAAGATGCTAGGTGAAGATAGCTACATTATTTTATGTTTATATGTTGATGATATGCTTGTAGCGGGGTCTAACATGGATCACATAAAGGAGTTAAAACAACAGTTAGCAAATTCATTTGCTATGAAGGATTTGGGGGCAGCAAAACAAATCCTTGGTATGAAGATTACAAGAGATAGGAAAAATAGGAAATTGTTTTTATCTTAGGTTGATTATGTTAAAAAGGTGTTGCAGAGATTTCATATGGAGAATGCAAAAGCTGTCAGCACACCTTTGCCCAGTCATGTAAAATTGACTAAGGATATGTGTCCAAAGACACAAGAGGAGGAAGAAAAAATGTCTAAGGTACCATATGCTTCAGCTGTAGGTAGTTTAATGTATGCCATGGTATGCACGAGACTAGATATTGCACATGCTGTAGGAGTTGTTATCCGGTATATGAGTAATCCAAGAATTGAACATTGGAATGCAGTGAAATGGATTCTCAGGTATTTGAGAGGTACACCAGATAAACATTTATGTTTTGAGGGTTTTAATACAGATTTAAAAGGCTATGTTGACTCAGATCTGGTAGGGGATATTGATACTAGACAGAGTACCACAGGTTATGTATTTACCATTGGTGGGACAACAGTAAGTTGGACATCTCGATTGCAAAAGGTGGTTGCTTTATCCACCACAGAGGAAGAGTATGTGGCTGCAACAGAGGCAACAAAGGAAATGATATGGATGCAAATTTTCATGGAAGAGTTGGGAAAACAACAGGCTAAAAATTACTTGTTCACAGCCAGCCAGAGTGCTATACATCTTGCAAAGAATTCTGCCTTGCACTCTAAAACCAAACACATACAGTTGAGGTATCATTTCATTCGGTCAGTGTTGGAGGATGGACAGGTAAAGTTGGAAAAGATACATACAGATGTAAATCCAACGGATATGTTTACTAAGGCAGTAATAAGGGAGAAGCTGAGCTCCTCTTCAGCTTCGGTTGGCCTTCAAGGTTGAATTAAAGTATAAGAAAGCAGTAGGGTCCAAGGTGCTTATTTCCAGTGGGAGCTGTAAGTGCAGCGGTGTTGTCCAGGTTCAGTCTCCAAGTGGGAGATTGATTAGGTGTGGAGCCTGATCAGTCTCCAAGTGGGAGATTGTTGGTATGTGGCGACTGATCATTCTATATTGTACACTCTTCATGTATCTTCGCCGGGGTCTAGGGCCGGGCCGGGCCCCGGGCGGGGGTTCGGGAGCGGTAGCCCCCGAGAAAATTTTTTGGCCTGCTTTTTCGAAAAATTACTAAAAAAAGGAAAAATCACAAAAAGGGGAAAAACCTCGATTTTGTATAACCCTAATTTATAAAGGGTTTAGGATAGAGTTACAGTATCATAAGAAACATGCGATTATTCGTGATATTGTAATAGGGAAATTACACTGGTTAATGAAATCATTGGATGGCTGCGGTTTGGTGTATGTAGCCCAGATTGGGTGAACCACGTTAAATTCTCTGTGTTATTTTTCTGTGTGTTTTATTTTTGGTTTATTTGATAAAATATGCATTTAGCTTTTAGATATCTGCCATTGAAAACCTAACACATTATTTATTGGATTAGGTCTTCTTCCTCTAGTGATTAAATTAATCAATTTAGTTTAATTAATCTTACATCCTTGTTTAATTAAATAAATCATTTTATTTGATTAAAACCTCTAAAGTCCTCTTATCAAATTAAATAAATTAAACCTTATTTAATTTAATCTAACATATTCCCTCCTGGTTAAATAGATCAAATCATTTATTTAATCTTTTCTTCTCAATTCTTGACTTAAATCAATCTAAGTCTAGATTGTCACATCAACTAATTCTTCATTAAATTAATCAAAACCATGATTAAGTTAATCCCTCTCATTAAAATATTCTAGAGAATGCAAGTTGCACAATAAATCAATTACTTTGATTTATTTAATTCTCTATTTTCCCTCACAAAGCATCAAAAGGGAATATTCCCTTATTTGATTTCAAAAAGGCCAAGTGGACTTGGTCCTTCCAACAAAGCATTTAAAGCCTATTACATGTCCTTGAACTTGAGCCAAGTGACATTAACTTCATTTCCTTTCCCTCTTCAACATGTCATTTCTCAAATTTGAAATGCTACCTAATTGCATTTATTGGCACTTTGGCCAAAATGTGCTCATTCCTCCTCCAATCACATGTGGACAAGTAGCACAATGCCATTGGGTTATCTTTTATCCCACATTGCTCAATCTTGCTCTTTCTTCCATTTTGAAAATCTCTAAATTGGAGACTCCTCTCCTCATTTCTCATCCACAATATTCATGCAAAGTTACTCTCTTCAATTGAGAACTAATTTTGGTCATTTCATCCATACATTCATCACATTTTCACATTTGCACCAAGGTTATGCTCAAATCTCTTTGGAGATTTGACCATTTCTAGATCATCTCCATTGCAACATAGGAATTGGGAAAGGGCCAATTGCAACACTTCATTGGCACCAATTCCCCCATAAGATCATCATGCTATTAGCTTAATTAGGATTGCTTTCATTGTTATTTATTTCCTAATTTTAGATTGAATAGATGGATTTTATGGGGAATCTCTCATATTTGCATGCATTTTGATCTAACATCTAACAATGTTTGTCGTCTTTGTGCATTTGCAGGTTTAGGAGTTCGCATTTTGGTGCTAGAAGGAGGGCAACAACCATCTCATCACGTTTTTTTGTTGAAAATTCCATCATTTTCACATTTTTTGACCACACAAGAAACTGCACCGTAGATCAGGCACGCGGTCCTATATTGCACCGCTAACTTAGACATGGTGTTGTATTGTACTACACCCCTTGAAGACCACGATAGTATACAACACCGCAATTGCTTCCCAAGCTTGAAATTTAAAAATTTGCCAAGCTCCGCCGCTTCCAAACTCCACCCCGTGCCAAAGTCCACTGCACTCGTAGTATCTGTTTTTGTAGAGCACCACACATAGTCGACCGGACGACACTGTATGGCACCGCCTATTTTCTAAACAACACCGTACCTACTAACTCTGTTGCACCCGCTAAACTTCGCTGCGAGGAACAGTCTGTTTTTAAATTTGGACACATTTTTTTTAAATTTTGAATTTTCTTATCATTGACTTTGCTTGCTATATTATTGCTCTTTGGTTTTCTGTCATTTTGTAGGTTGGAGAAGAGGAAAAGCCAAGGAAGAAGTTCATCATGATATCATACTCATCACCCACAAAGTGTTGTTTTTAACATTAAAGTGTTCTTTAACACTCTTTGAGAATTTTAAATTCTTGTTTAAAAGAGAAATTTTTTTAATACCTTTTGTCTTAGGACCACTAAATTTCTTTGTGGGTTCTAAAATAAACAATCAAATTTCTTTTCAAAAGTTTCCAAGGGGCTAAAAAGAACCTTAGACAAACATACTAGATTTTGTTTAAAGGATAAAAAATTGAACAAAGCAAACTCACACGTCCTTTGGTGCTTAAAAAAATAATTCATCATTGCTTTGAAGGAATTAAAATGAACACGTAATTTTTGTGTCTTGGAAACCTTTTTGCAAAGTAGTGTCACTTGAAAGAGTGTATGCGCTTCTCTCACACCTCACGGTGATCTTGAGAATTAAAATTATTTTTAGTGACACTAAGTTGCATAAAGTATTGCCTCCACACTTCAATTTGGATGTTTAAAATTCAACAACACATGTGAGTGTGAGTGAACATATTGCAAGTGTTCTCCCTTTGTTTTTCAAGGAAGGTTGATCGAACTACGGGTATGTTTATTCGCTATTGTTTATCTTAGAGGGCCTGCCTTGTGGGAAAAAGTACTCACCCGAGGGAACGATCCAACCGGGAACACACTAAAGCCAAGCGACTTCCAACCGGTATATAAGTGTGGGTTCTTGAGGAAAGTTCAAGAATCACGAGGATTATTCTAACGAGATGGACAACAATGGACTCTCGCCGATGTTGGATAATCCCCCATGAACGGAATGCCCGCATTAGAACCCTTTGTTTAGAAAAAGGCCAAAACCTTGTCTATCTTGTTGGTGCAAAAGGTCATGTCCTTTGAAGCCGCCCCACGTTATACATGCGGTCTTGTTGTAGAAATGTAAGGTATGCCATGGGAGATTCATGGGTACTAATGCTTGGTTGACCTGAATAAGTGAGTGTCGTGGAGGGGAGCCAGTGTGGTCAAGCATTTAGCCATTCACACAAGATATGCGTAGCTGGATTTATCCAAGTGGGAACCCAACAAGATATTGCCTCATCATCCTAGGATTGTAAAAAGTGCTTGAAAGAAGGGAACATATTGCTTGGTTCTCGAAAACAGTTGAAAATGAACATTCACAAGACTTCCAAAATTTCAAACCCCTTTGAGGAGACAAATACCTTTGACGAATTTAAAACACTCTTGCTTTCCCTAGGGATTCTACCCCTAGAGGTTTCTAAGTGCTTGAATTCTATCGTCATTTGTCTTCAACAAGGTTAAACATAGGAGACTTTTGCCCTATTTTCCTTGATTTTCACATAATGGACCTTGTGGGATGAGAAAGAAAGTGGGATATCATACATATAGTTTGGAACATAAGCAAGCAAGTGTCTTCGGTAAAAAGGAATTCATTAAGCCAAGATAAAAGGACAAACTAAACTTCATATGTGTTTTTCTCAATGATTTCTTGCAAAATCAAGATTCCAAAACCAAAGTTCAAGAGAATTAGTCTGAAAGCTCATGAAGAATGCCTTGAGATGCTCCTTGAAGTAAGAGAAAGACTTGTATACAACTTCTACAAAAAAGCTTCAAGGAATAATCCAACTTTGTATGCGTTTTACTATCAACAGAATCTCGAACTATTTGAAAGGTTTGCTTTCCTTGCATAGGAGGTCATAGCATGTTCTTCAACACCAAGGTCTTGTAAAAAGAGTTGTGTCTAGGTTCAAGTATAAGATCAAAGTTGTCTTTCTCATCTGCTTCTCCATCAAGTCAAATCTCATCCCATCAGCAAAGCTTTTGTGAACTCTTGAAAAATCACTCATGCTAAACTAAAAGGACTAAATCGGTATCACCCTATCTTGGCTTAACACACCTAGCAAAGATAATCAACTTTCTTGAATGAATTCACTTCTAGATAATGCAACTTCCTGAGGTTTACTAGTTCATAAATCACCTTGTGCAAGTTTTTCCCAAAGATAACCCAACTTCCTAGGGAATACAACTTCACTACAATCCTGTTTGACTTAACACATCTAGTCAAACTATCACAATCAATCAAAAGACCTAAAGTAGTTTAGAATAACCCTTCAAAAGCTCCCCAAAAGGTTTCACTCACTCGCTTCACCCATCTTATCCCCTTGTCATTTCCAACTCTTTGATCTTTGACCTCCTTAGTTCTTCTCTTTTGAGCCCAAAAGGTTAGGATCAAACGGTCCCTATTTTTTATGGTTCAAACAAGATCTCAACACAAGAAGAACATGGAAAATATCAGCGAGATATCAACTTCCATGAACATGAGCCAAGTAACCTCTGAAATAAAATTTGCGGGATCAATCAATCCCCCACATGACTCTCTTTTACCGCCACAAAATCCTCAAGAGGAGAGCTTTGAGGAGGACATCACAAATGAGGATATGGGAATGACGCAATCTGAAATGATAAATATGGTTCAAAATCTAGAGAACCACAAAATTGTTAGCGCTAGGTTCAAATACTTAAACATGTTAGCAGGAGGAGGGGTCTCATTCCCTTCTGACCTCAACGCAAGTACTAGCATGAACATGCCTCTTACAGACACATCCCCAATATCAAATTTCAATCAAGAGATGTCTCACACCACCTTGGCCATCACACCAACCTCACCAATTGTGAACCAAGGGAGTGCTATGTTCCAAGAATTACAACGGCATCGCCTTGTGGCCAACAAAGGGGTGGCTGCCACCACTACACTAGATAATTCCATTCTGATAAATCCATCTCACCCATACATCCCGCTCATCTCTCATAATTCCCTCGGTTCATCTTCATTCTGTGCCTCACCATCGTGTCAATCGAATATACCAACTTCTCTACCACTAGGAGAAGGTGGTTTGTTTGGGACAACCAAAGTTGTTGATCCTTTCTCTTTCCGAGTTAGCATATCATCTCTTCCCCCACTCCCTTTCACAACCACATCACCTCTCGGATTGGGTTTTCCTCCCCTAAACATCGATAGCTTCTCGGATCTGGGTAATGTGAACATCACATCAAATCCCCTGTTCTTACATGCAACATCACAACAACAAGTGGAAACCATTGAAGCCACTACATCAATTGGTCCTCAAATATCCCAAAGCATACCCTCTCAAGGACTAAACATCTCAACCACCCCGCCAGCAACCCAAGTCCCAACCTCTACCATAACCCCTTTGCCCACCACAACAGTTGGCATGATTCTCATTCCACCACCGATCCCACCAAAAGATAGCACGAAAGATTCATTTAAAATTCTAATCCAAACCATTCAAAAGGCCAACCAACAAAGAGTACTCAAGCAAAAGCAACAAGCTCAAGCCCAAGCTCAAGCCCAACCCCAAGCTCAAGCCCAAGCTCAAGCCCAAGCTCAAGCTCAAGCCCAAGGTCAAGCTTAAGCCCAAGCCCAATCTCAAGCCCAAGCTCAAGCCCAAGCTCAAGCTCAAGCCCAAGCTCAAGCGCAAGCGCAAGCACAAACATAAGCCCAACAATAGGGACAAGCCCAATACCAGGTGCAATTACAAGCGATTCACTTGCAAGCATACCAACAAGCCCTGCAAGACTTTTAGGCACAACAACAAGCCAAACAACAAGCTTTGTTGGCACAACAATAGCTCAACCAACAAAAAACTTTGTTGGCGCAACAACAGCTAGACCAACAACAAACCTTGTTAGCGCAACAACAACTTGACCAACAACAGGCTTCATGGGAACAACAACAGATGGACCACCAACAAGCATTTTTGAAAAAAATGCAAGCATACCAACAAGCTTTGAACGCGCAACCAAGCTCATAGAAAATGCCCACTAGTGCTCTTCCCACCCATCAAACACCTCAAACACCTCACAACTCATTCATTCCACCTCCTGACCCAAGCAAAGATGTTGCAACACAGATCAAACTGCTTTCGCAGCAAGTGTTGGTCTTACAAGCAGGAAAAATGATAAGAACACCGGTCAACCTGTACCCTTATCCTTTTGATAGAAATCTCACCATGGTACCGTTCCCAAAGGGATTCGATATCCCCAAATTTGACAAGTATAATGGAACAGGCAACCCTGAAAACCACGTCAAGGAATTTCAGGTGCATTGCATGGAAGTTGCATACGATGACACATATCTATTTCAACTATTCCCCCAGAGTCTGGCTGGTCCAGCCATGGAATGGTTTTCTTGCCTACCCACGGGCATTAAAATGTTCGAGGAAGTCATGGAAGCTTTCCTTAAAAATTACGCTTTCAACATGGATGCAAATGTTAGTTTGGAGGAACTATCAGCACTAAAACAAAGAAAAGGAGTGTTGTTTGCATCCTTCTTGCAAAGGTGGCAATCCAAGGCCAACCAGAGAAGATGGACCATGCCAGAAGAGCAACAAGTGTGCACCATCATAGCCAATCTAGATAAAAACTTGGCATTCTACTTGAAAATGCAATGCATCACATCGTATGATCAATTGATTCCAAAGGCACTCAACATTGAAAGAGCCCTTACTACACGAGGAGGCGCATCAACATTCACTCCACCATAGGAGAACCACTCGTCTAACAACTGTAATGATAAACCTCAAACATGGTCGAGGAATAAAAATGTCATGAATGATGGTGTGGCCGATGCTAAGGTGGTCATCAGTGCCCCTAAGCAGAATACCCAAACCCATTATCAACCGCAAAATCATAATCACAACAATAAGCAGACTAATGTGGTAGTAGCACAGCCACAACCACCTTCCACTAATCAAATCAATAATGCAGGACATCAGGGAGGACCACCTCCCTGCAACAAGTATCCTCCTAAGCAGAAATTCATAGCTCTTGGTGAATCAATTGAGTCCATAATGAAGAAGCTGGTCAAAGAGAATCTAATCAAAATCTCTAACTCCGAGTAGTACATGGAGCCCATGACCAAACCGCCATGGTATAATGAGAATCTCCTTTGTGACTTTCACAAAGTCAAAGGACACACCACTGCCAATTGCATGAGACTCAAAAAAATCATCCAAGACCTCATTGAGGATAAAATCATCAACATCGAGCAGCCAGCCGAAAACCAAGACTTGAAAATATACACGAATCCGATGCTGAACCACGACCAAGGGACCAATCAAGGAAATAATCAGGGGAACAATAAGGGCAAGAAAAAATATGCTAGTGCTAATCTAGTGTATGAGGAGATAGTAGGGTGTGTTGATGAAATGGTCAGTGTCATAAATGTCAAAGGAGCCAACAATGACTGTGGAGTCACCACACGAGGTGGAAAGGTTACCATCACTAGGGCACCTGCTAAGACCCCCATTTCTAATACGAAGGCCATCCCCTATGACTACAATGTCATTGACCAACTAAAGAGAACCCCCGCCCAAATTTCCATCATGGAACTATTAAAAATTTATGCCACTCAAAGGAAGATCCTTGATGAAGCATTAGTTGCGTCCACCGTCTCCGCCACCCTTGACACAGATCAGTTTTAGGCTATGGTTGGAAATATCATTACCCCAAATCTCATTAATTTCTCTAACCAAGATTTCCCCCTGCAACCATCTCATAACTTTGCGCTCCATCTTCAAGTGCTCATCCATAAAAATAAAGTCAAATGAGTCCTGGTGGATGGAGGTGCAGGCCTTAATATCTATTCTCTACAACTCATAAATAAATTGGGATTCACTGAGGATTCCATTAATAAAAATAAAAGCATCACAATAAGGGCGTATGATGACCAAGAAAGAGTGTCTTAGGGAACTATCAAAATGCCCATCCAAGTGGGACCGACAACTATGGATACCACCTGTCAGGTCCTCGACCTAGACCTCCCATATAATATCCTCCTTGGATGCCCGTGGATCCATAGAATGAAGGCGGTAGCCTCGATGTATCATCAATGTATCAAGTTCTCACACCAAAATGAAGAAGTCACTATATATGGGGATCCCGAACCTTTTGCCTACTGTAAACACTTGGAAGCCAAGTTTTACAAAATCCCCCAAGTCCCGAAAAATGATGAAGGCCCATCCTCTTCATACATCCACCTAGCCAACCTCGCCTCCACTTCTGTGATAGAGATACTCGCCATCCTTGATATATCTGAGATTAGAAACATGATCTAGGACAATGGATGTGGCGACTACAGAATGAAGAGAAATGCATTTGTTGTAGGAGAGTTACCACAATCTCCTAGGTCACATGGGCAACCTCAACCAAGTGAAACACCTGTCTACACTATTAGGGTAGAACCTTCTGGATTCTGTCATTGGGGGGATCTTAGTCGAGAGAATGTGGATGAGGAGGACATCTCAAATACATTATAGCAAGATGAAAGGTCCACCCCCAACCTACCCATGGATGAAACTAGCAGAGGACTGCAAATGATGTTTGGTATGGGTAGACGACTAGAACCCATCATTGTAGAAAGAAGAATGCAGAACCTTGGCCTTGGGTATACCCCTTCGAGTATAACCATATGTGGCAAAGGTACTCCCAGTAGAGCAATCAGGTCCTCCCGTCAAGTGTCGGCAACTACCCTTAGACCACATGTATGCCTAGGTATCCCACTTGATAACTTCACTTTTGACGACACCGATGTTTGTGCTAGTAGTGATGATGATGAAACCATAGCTGGCCTTCCTAGGCTCTTAGAGGATTCCACCCTACTCATGATTAGTGCCTCACTAGCTGAGTCAAGGCAACAAACCCACCAAATCACCTTAGTACACTCGCAACTCATTGATCACGACCAACGGGGACCACCAATTCTAGACTCGTTCGAAAATGATGAGGTGCTCTCAGAATTTATGGGACTAAGGGATACAATCCCATGTGGGGATCACAAGGTAGGATTCAACACCATGTTGGACACCTAAGCATACTATGGGGAGACGATTGAGTCCTTCAGTCGCAAAAGAAAAATATCAAGAATAAGCTTGGGGTTATTGAGTGAAAACCACACTGTGACACTCTCTAACCACAAAACAGTAAAAATAAAGGATGCATCGAATGGTTAAAACCTCTCTGAGGCACCAGAGGATGAAGGATTCAATCTCCCCCCTATTGCTCTACACCAAGAAAAGTCAGCAGTCCTGGTAGAACAGTGCAACCCGATCAACTTAGGAATGGAATCAGAACTACAAATCACCTTCTATGCGGAGTCTCTCCTACCAGAGGAACAATAACTCTTAGCAGAATTCTTAAAAGAGAGAAAGGTAAACTTTGCATGCACATATGCTGACATGCCAAGACTGGATCCTAAGGTGGTGGTTCATCATTTGGCTATTTACCCCAGAGCAAAACCAGTTAGATGAAAGCTAAGGAAGATGCACCCACAAATATCCTTGCTCATCAAGATTGAGCTACAAAAACTTTTGGATGTTGGCTTCTTATGCCTGATCGACTATCCACAATGGGTATCAAATCTTGTACCTATCTCAAAACTAAAAGGGGGCATCCGGATCTGCATAGATTTCAGAGACCTAAACAAAGCATGTCCTAAGGATGATTTTCCACTACCCAACATTGACATGATAGTGGATATGATAGCCGGACATGAGATGCTATCCCTAATCGATGGCTTCTCGAGGTACAATTAGATAATGATATCAAAGGAAGACCAACATAAGATAACCTTTACATGTCCTTGGGGCACCTACTGCTAGAATGTGATGCCGTTTGGGTTGAAAAATGCAGGAGCTACATACCAAAGAGCCATGACACTAATATTCCACGACATGATCCACAAAACTGTCGAAGACTATGTGGATGACATATTGGCTAAATCAAAGAAAAGGAAAGATCACATAGAGACTCTAAGTGCAATTTTTGATAGGTTGGAAAAATACAAGGTCAGGCTCAACCCAAAGAAATGTGTCTTTGGGGTACAATCAGGAAAGCTGCTGGGGTACATAGTTTCAATGAGAGGGATAGAAGTGGACCCCACAAAAGTAAAAGCAATCCTTGAAATGGAAGCGCCAAGAACATTAATGCAACTCAGAGGATTACAAGGTAGACTCTAGTCCATCCGAAGATTCATAACACAACTTGCAGATAAGCAGTTTGCCTATTCACACCTACTCCATAAGGGAGTAGCATTCAGGTGGGACGAGAAGTGCGAGAAAGCATTTAAAAAAATCAAAGAATATCTACTTACACCACCTATGTTGATGCCATTGATCGTAGGGAAACCATTGATTCTATACATCTCAGCAACGACAGCCGCCCTTGGTGCCCTTTTAGCCCAACATGATGAAAAGGGAACCGAGCAGGCCATTTACTATATCAGCAGAACAATGGTAGGGCATGAACTCAATTACACATCAATAGAAAAAGCATGCCTAGCAGTGGTGTTTGCAGCCCAAAAATTCAGACACTACATGCTAGCTCATCAAATCAAGCTGATTGCCAAGATAGACCCCCTAAAATATCTATTGTCAAAAGCAATGCTCATAGGCGGAATGGCTAAATGGGTAATGATACTATACGAACATGATATTGAGTATGTTGAGTGAAAGGCGATTAAGGGACAAGTTATTGCAGACTAGCTAGCATAAGCTCTTCTCTACACAGACAACCCACTTGTATCAGAGTTTCCAAATGAGTCCCTTTTGAATCTCGGTGCAGCCGACCATTGGAAATTGTACTTCGATGGTTCCCACACACAACATGGATCAAGGAGCTGGCATGTTCTTCATCACCCCACAGGGGGATTGCATACCAAGATCTTACAAGTTGGCATTCCCATGCACTAACAATATTGCAGAGTACGAGGCTCTAACCATAGGTCTCAGGATTGCAGCATAGTGGCAAATCATGGCATTACAAGTCTATGGGGATTCATAGCTTATCATCAACCAAGTCAATGGTGAATACCAAACCAAGGATGATAAGCTCACACCATACAAGAAACTAGCGGAAAGCCTCAAAGAATCATTTATTGATATCACTTTTGAGCAAATACCGAGAGCAAATAACAAAGCAACCGAACCCATGGCAACGATTGGATCTTTGTTAGATATCCCTCGCAACGTATTAAAAAATGAATTTTTGGTTGAGTAGCTTCTCGTACCTACTTTCGAGGTACTAGAGTCAAAATACGCGTGCAAACTCATTGGTCCCGGTGATCTTTGGTATCATGACATCTACACTTACCTAAGAATAGGAGTCCTGCCAACTGACATAACACCAAACCTTAAAAGAAGCTTTGTTAAAAGAGCCTCACATTTTGTCATCTTAGGAGAAACTCTTTACCATAGAAGCATTGAAGGGACCCTGTTACGTTGCCTAAATCCTGTGGAGGCCTTGATTGCTTTGACTGAGGTACACAATGGCACTTGCGGTTCACATTCGAGTGGTATGACCTTGGCTAAGAAATTGTTGAGAACCAGATACTATTGGCCTACCATGGAAAGAGAAGCACATGATTTTGTCAAAAGATGTCTACAATGCCAGAAGCATGGAGACCTCATTCATGCACCAGCTCAGGAGTTGCATCCCATTGTTACACCTTGGCCCTTTTCCCAATGGGAGCTCGATCTCATAGGTAAAATCACACGCACCTCATCAAACGGCTACAAGTTCATTATCACCGCCACCGAATATTTCACTAAGTGGTTCGAAGCAATTCCCATGACCTACATGACTCGAAAGCAGATATCCAAGTTTATCCTAAACTACCTTATAATCTGATATGGTGTTCCCCAATCCATCATCTCGGATAATGGGACACCTTTCAAAAATCAGGATGTCCGTGACTTGTGTGAAAAATTCAAAATCAAACATCCCTTTTCCACTCCATACTTCCCACAAGGAAATAGCCAAGTAGAAGCTACCAATAAAACCATCCTGAAAATCCTTAAGAAAATAGTCAATGAATTTGGTCGTGACTGGTATCTGCAGGTAAATCCTGCCTTATGGGCCTACCGCACTAGCATCCGCATGCCAACAGGCGCCACCCCATTCTCCCCAGTCTATGGATCATAAGCCATCCTCCCTATTGAGATCAAGCTTCCATCACTGAGGATATCACTGCAGAACCTCATCATAGATGAGGAATACAGGGTTACAAGACTAAATGAGTTGGATTTATTGGATGAATGGCGAATGGACACCTTCAATCATCTACAGGTCTATCAGAATTTCCTGAAACGAAGCTACAATAAGAACATTAGGCAACGTACCTTCCAAGTCGGTGACCTTGTGCTCAAAGAGAACCAGAAAAATGTGCCGAACCCGGATAGCAAAGGAAAATTTGAGTGCAACTAGTTGGAACAGTTCATCATCATCACAAGTTACATGTCAGGGGCATATCAACTAGCAACACCAAAAGGTGAGCCTCTGCAGGAGCCTTTGAACAACTCTCATCTCAAGAAGTTTAATACCTAAATCTTGCAAGGTATAGAACCAAAAAGTGCAAAAAAAATAATCATAAAACATCCTGAAAAAATGGTTACCTTGATGAAAACCTAGAAAATAGGCATCTTGGTGACAAAACATAAATCAAAAGATCAAAAAATCCAAAAAATCAGAAAAGGATTGAAAATAGTAAAGAAAAAATCGTCCTCTAGTGAAAACCACTTCGGTGGCGCTTTTGACAAGTACCTTGGTGAAAACCTGGGAAACAGGCGTCAAGTGTAAATAAAACACTCTCTATCCACCAAGATCTGCATAACTCACTCATCCATTCCATTGCATTTCATTAATCCTCCATCCACCCATTCACTCGCATCCATACCATAGCCTAAACTAGTGCCCATATCATATTCCACCATAGTACTACATGGCATATTCCTAAGGTTAGTTTGTCCTGCCTTTATCAAAGTAGTCAATCAAAGGGGCCATGTCCTTGAAGCTGGAATTGGATTAGATTGGTGTATATCTTTTGTGCTCTTCCCAAAATCATCAAAAATCCAAAAACATTCAAAAATCATTAAAAAATCATCAAAAACATGTCAAAATATTGGAAAATCTTCAAAATTCATTGAGTCTTGTTAGTCTTTCACCTTGTCGAACTACGCCATCTCTAAGCTTGAACGTAGGCAAGGTTGATCTTTGATCATCCCCTGAGACATTTAGGTCAGTCCTTTAGGCATCCGTCACATTGGCAATCCATTTTCCCATCTAGTCTGCATCTTAAGTCAGTCCTTTAAATAATAAAATGGCAATTCGTTTGTCCATCTTATCATCAAGTCAGTCTATTGTCGTCAGTCGAACTACATGGTCTCTACATGTACAAACATAGGCAAGGCTAATCTATGGATCAACTCCCAAGACCCCTAGGATAAGTCTTTAAGTTAGTCTATTCGTCATAAATCTTGAAAATCTAAAAACATTGAAAAATCTTTAAAATACCAAAAAAATTGAAAAATGTGAAAATACCAAAAACAACCTCAAAATATCTGGAAAACCCAAAATGGTGCATCCATTTCATCTCGCTTCCACCCGTGATTGTTATCACTCATAAATAAGTAATCGTCACTTTCACCCTTTGGTGAGTTAGTCAGAAGCAAGTCTAGTAGGTTCTAAAGTGAACACCTTATCGTCAGAAGTCTCAAAGTGTAGATCAATAAGAAATCAAGTTGATCAACTCAGAATATCAGTAGCTTATCACCCAATCAGTCCCACCAAAACCCTGATCACAACATGTCCTAGGATGAAGCTTTCCCATGATGGACATAAGCATCAGGTACCTCACAGTAGTTTAGTCTTGGATAGCGGTACGAAGAACATTAGCTTGTTTGATTACCTTATCTTGGTCTTTTTGACTTATCTTATGTTGCACTCATTTCAAGGACCTCTCGAGGATGCCTAGATAAAAAATGTTTAGAGAGAAAGAAATGGGGGCAACGATCTTTATCTTTTTATCTATTATGCTTGTAGGATACCCTTGTAAAATAACTTGGTCATATATGTTTTGTTTGGTTTGTGGAGATTACGTTTTAGATATCTTGTTGACAACATAGGAAAGCTTGCTTTTCTACATTTTGGTCCGAGATGTTTAGAATGTCTGAACTACATCCTAAATGAAGCATGTATGTTAAGTGTGAACAAGGATACTCTTATCTGATTGTTGAGTCAAATTCCATCACACTAGGTACCACGCCATCCTGGTCCTTTATACCTCGATGCATCGTACCTATGTGTGTTATCAAACATAACACAACTGACCCTTTGAAAATCTCAATTCCTAGCAATGCAAATCACCATCTCCATCCTAACTAATTCATTAACTCTACGTTTCTTCTACCTTCTTTCCACACTAACATGATATCATAATAGTAATCAAAGCATCGCTCATGCATACACCCTGCATCCACATGATCATCAAAATTAAAACACATGGCATCATATCATTATCTTAAGTTACGAAGAATAATATAAAGCACAACATTACATCATACATAATCATTTACGTCCATTACCATTTGCATCCATTACCATCATTAATATGCATTACATCATTAAAACACAAAAAATATACAAAAATAAATGCATCCATTAAATACATCACATCACATAAGCATAAGAATAGAAACATCTCATAGCATCATACATTTGCATATTATACATTTGCATATCATACATGTGCACCATACATATCATAAAAGGGGCGAATCATCTCATATATATCATCAAAAAATATTGTTATGATACAAATCGGATCAAATGTACATCAAATACATAATACAATAAGGCCAAAATACTATAGCCCATATATAAAAAATGAAGCAAATTATCCTGTGATCTTGAGGGGGGCTGGCCTTGCTGGCTGCTGCCCTCCTCATCCTATCTCTCACCATGGGCCTCTGTCGATTGCCTCCTTGTCTGCTGGGAAAAGTATGGCACTCTGCTGTCTGATGGTACTACCTGTCGGTAATGCTGCTAATAGTACTCGGCCTCTCTGATAGCATCCCTGTAATCTCTGATATCAACTGATCGGCCTGGGGATGAGGATGTTGCACTCTCTAACTGTCTCTATTAGCCTATCTCCTGATCCCTCTCGGATCGTTTCTGGTCTCTCTCTACAGTCAGAGCCTGTATCTACCCCTGTAGCTGCTGAATCAATACATCTCGGTGATCGGGCTGTCCCACTGGCTGCCTTGCTGACTGCTATGCTGGCTGCTGCTGAGGATCTACCCTCGGCTGACTATCATGCTCCCCTATTTGGGGAGGTGACTACTGTGCCATGTCCCTAGGAGGTTTCTGATGAGGAGGTGGCCCACCTCGTCCTCTACCCTGCCCTCTGCTAGCTGTCTGACCCCTACATTTGTGTCGTGGGACAACTGCGCCTGGAACTATCAATCTGAGTGGAGGTCTGAACCATGCCCTATAAGCTAGAGTGATCCCCACATCTACTAGCCCTTGATCATATGGCCACGGTCGGGCCACTAACTGCCTAAATGAGGACACTACCTCAGTTGTCAGGATGGGCTGGCCCCATGATGGCTCTCTGGTCCTACGTGCAAAGATGGCCACATACTGGTCATCAGGCCTATCCTGTACCTCCCCGAACTGATGAGCAACACTGTCCAGAAGATACCCCTCAACCATGGTGTGCTCTTGGCCCTATATCAACCTATCCTACTAGGAAAAGAAGAGCTACTGATCATCATCTCGCCACAGACCAACACCCATCAACGGTCTCTAGACGAACTCTCTCATCTTGTCAAGAACTCGCCGCCATTGCGGAATACCACCTGCGTCAGTGAAAGAAAAGTGAATCGCTGCCCCGCCATACGACCAAATAAGGGGATCATCTGTCTCTAGGAGAACTAGTGTGATATCTGGGTGAAGCACTAGGATCCTCTCCCATGCCCAGATGTGTAGTAGGGTACCTCCAGCCCCGATGTACCTGTTGTCCAAGTAAACAAACTCATGAAGATCCCTATAGAGGGACACCAGTAATATCGGTCCCCAAGTGAAGCACTCCCTGCGGTGAACCATCTGATCCCATGCTAGTCCCCATCCTAGACTGAAGTATCAGCCCCGCCAATCAGGTACTACAAGGCCTAAGATGATAGCAGCAATAATCAATCTGTACATGGGCACGCGACCGCGGTATATCTCTAAGTCGATCTGACTGTTAGAAAACTCAATCACATCCAACTCCATAACCCCATAACAAGCATCTCTACCGGCATCTGGATCATAAATGACTCAGGTCCCATTAATAGGCAATCAGAGGATGCACCATACATCCTCAAGAGTGATGGTGGCCTCGTCGATAGGAAGATGGAAGGAGGAAGTCTCACTATGCCATCGCTCCACCAGGGCCGTGATCATACCTAAGTGAGCCCGAACAGGAGAGACGTACGCAACATACTAGAGACCAAGGGCACCAAGGTGCTCTTAGATCAACTCATGCATACCCTCTAGTTTGCTAAGCACCGACCATCGGTGCTCCCGCGAGTAAAGTACACCAGGCTCCTCCTACACAAGGAAATCCATCGTGTGAGAAAAAAAGTTTCATTTTTTTTGGATCTCACATTAATTTTTGCCCTAAACTGGCAAATGCAGTGCTATTTGCGGGTGCGGTGCAGTTTGGAAAGTTCCAAACCAAACTGCCGTGGTGGATTTTAACATTTTAGCAGTCTCAAAGTGGCCCGTGCGACGCACTTTGCATATGCGGTCCTACTTAAGGCAAACCCTAATTTCCTAACTACATCGCATGATGGAGTAGGGGCATGTGGTGGACTTTTGGTCACCTAAACCCTAGTTTCCAAAGTGGCCCGCACAACGCACTTTGCATATGCGATGCAATAGGGGACCATGCGGTGCTGATAGGGCATTTTCCACAGTGCCATATAGTGCCGCACAATTTGTACAGAACTTTGACCCTATTTAATGCACGTAAAATGATAAATTTTAAAGTTGGATAGGGGTACATACCACGTGTCCTACGCCAGCTGGCCACTGGTGCGTTCGAACCCTCTCAGACACATGTCTGGGAAGCTATCGTTGCGCCATTTCAACCAAGACCTGGAGCTTAGAGAGTAAATTTTTCTAAAGGCTAAGATCGCAAATGAACTGAAAATGACCCCTCCAGGTCTATTTAAGCCTAAGTAACTAGGGTTTTTTGACCTAATTTGACCTTCCAGCTAGAGTTTTGGTCTCTTAATCCCATTTTCACCCAACCGAGAGGCTATTCTGCACTATTTTTGACATTGTGAACGCATTTTTTCACGATCCGGGGCATTCAGAGGCTATTTCATACCTTATCCATTTTTTTTCACGAGATCATCCAAAAATTTAAATTTTTCATTTGATCTCTCGAGGGGGCAATATCCAACATTATCCTTCTGCTGGGGCAGCAGTGGGACATCCTGAAAAATCAAGAAAATTTTGAACTTTGATCACAACAACTTATTCTTTGAATCAATGCAACAAGTACATTGCTTCAAAGAGGGGAAAAATGTACACATGGAAAATGTATATTGTCGACCTGACACACTTGATCCAAATTTACTAACATCATTTCCTCTGGAATCACACTTTCAGTATTTCATCTTCTCTTGTCTCTTAATTTAATAAATCATTATTTATTGGATTAGGTCTTCTTCCTCCAGTGATTAAATTAATCAATTTAATTTAATTAATCTTACATCCTTGTTTAATTAAATAAATCATTTTATTTGATTAAAACTTCTAAAGTCCTCTTATCAAATTAAATAAATTAAACCTTATTTAATTTAATCTAACATATTCCCTCCTGGTTAAATAGATCAAATCATTTATTTAATCTTTTCTTCTTAATTCTTGACTTAAATCAATCTAAGTCTAGATTGTCACATCAACTAATTCTCCATTAAATTAATCAAAACCATGATTAAGTTAATCCCTCTCATTAAAATATTCTAGAGAATGCAAGTTGCACAATAAATCAATTACTTTGATTTATTTAATTCTCTATTTTCCCTCACAAAGCATCAAAAAGGAATATTCCCTCATTTGATTTCAAAAAGGCCAAGTGGATTTGGTCCTTCTAACAAGGCATTTAAAGCCTCTTACATGTCCTTGACCTTGATCCAAGTGACATTAACTTCATTTCCTTTCCCTCTTCAACATGTCATTTCTCAAATTTGAAATTCCACCTAATTGCATGTATTGGCACTTTGGCCAAAATGTGATCATTCCTCCTCCAATCACATGTGGACAAGTGGCACAATGCCATTGGATTATCTTTTATCCCACATTGCTCAATCTTGCTCTTTCTTCCATTTTGAAAATCTATAAATTGGAGACTCCCCTCCTCATTTCTCATCCACAATCTTCATGCAAAGTTACTCTCTTCAATTGAGAACTAATTTTGGTCATTTCATCCATACATTCATCACATTTTCACATTTGCACCAAGGTTATGCTCAAATCTCTTTGGAGATTTGACCATTTCTAGATCATCTCCTTTGCAACATAGGAATTGGGAAAGGGCCAGTTGGAACACTTCATTGGCACCAATTCCCCCATAAGATCATCATGCTATTAGCTTAATTAGGATTGCTTTCATTGTTATTTGAGTTTTGTTATTTATTTCTTAATTTTAGCTTGAATAGACGGATTTTATGGGGAATCTCTCATATTTGCATGCATTTTGATCTAACATCTAACCATGTTTATCATCTTTGTGCATTTGCAGGTTTAGGGGTTCACATTTTGGTGCTAGAAGGAGGGCAACAACCATCTCATCACATTTTTTTGTGGAATATTCTGTTGTTTTCACATTTTTTGACCACACACAGGAAACTGCACCACGGATCAGGCACACGGTCTTGCATTGCACTGCTAACTCAGACGCGGCGCTATATTGCACCACACCCCTTGAAGATCATGACACTATACAACACCGCAATTGCTTCTCGCCCTTGAAATTTTAAAATTTTCCAAGCTCCATCACTTCCAAACTCCACCCTGTGCCAAAGTCCACCGTACTCGCAATCTCTATTTCTGCAGAGCACCGCACACAGTCGACCGTGCGACACTGTATGGCACCACCTGTTTGCTAAACAACACCACACCTAAGAAGTAGGTGTCTATCTAATCAACCTAACCACAATAAAATGATAATATTTTTTTACAATATTCTAGATATAAGTAGAGGACTCATGTCCTGATGTGATGCATATTTTTTTGTATTTTTTTTTCAAGTAAATAATTAATTATGATTTTTTTATTATGACTTTTAAAAAATATAAAAAACTCGTATGTCTGAACACCTTAACTTGGTCAAAACTTCATGAAATTCATTTTTTTTTTAATCCTATAGTATGTGAAGCATATAATGTGACACATGTTTTAGATTCAAAAAATGTGATAACATTTGAAAGATATAGATGTTTTTCAATCAGCCTATCAATCAGGACTTTAGTCGTAATTCAAATAAAAAATGAATAATAATTATTTATTAAATTCAAAGAAAAAAATAATTTATATTTTTGGAAAGCTGAGAATCTCCTTTAAAAACTCTTTTCGTTTCATCAATTTTGGGTTTAAAAAAAGTCGTCAGCCACATGGGCCATGATATCACTTACATATTGCCACTTTTTGGCCCATCATGATCCTGCACATACCCTAACCCTCTTGTTCATTCTCTACATGATCATTCTTTGCAATTTGGTGTGAGTGTGGATACTTTTGGAATTTTTTTGGAAGAGGCTTCTTTGTCTTCAGAGGGGATATTCTTGTCTTTGGATCATGTTCTACATTCATCTCCAGTAAATTTATGATTGTCCTCTTCAATAGTGTGGCCTAGAACACCTGTTTGGAGTGTGTCAGCTTTCAACATCGACATGGAGACACTTGAGAATGATTCAAAGACATCATAATCCATCATCCATATTCCTGACATCCTGCATACATTCATGGTTTTGTTTCTTCCTAAGGGGAGGAACTCTGTTCGGTGAGATTGGACCATCTTCAACATTCAATGTCGAGCTTCTACCATCATTGCAGGAGACTCAACATTGAGGGGGGGCTGAATTGTCTCTCTTCTACTTCTCTCTTATGGGGGGGTCTTTTTCCTCACATGGGGTTTTGGCCTTCTCATGCATCATTAAGAGCATTTCATTTTTTGTATCTTTTATCTCTCTTTTGGGGAGGAGTTTTGTCCTATTGGGTTTTCTCCTTTTCTCCATTTGTGAGAGATTTCTTTGCATTTGTAAATGGGTGCCTAACATGGCCTAATTGTCGGGACCCATCTTGCATTATTTTCTTTTGTGTAAATTCTCCCTAAGTTGCACTTAAGGGGGGTGTTGGTGTAATTAAATGTGTTGTACCTTGTCCTAGGTCATGACTACACCTTAGTTAAGTTTACTTAGGGACCACATAGGAGGTAGTTGGAGCTTTTCCACCTGTGGTGAACTTATCATGTTATTACTTTATCACTTCCACCTTTCATGGACATATCATGTGATTACCTCTCCACCTTTTGTGGGTGATCCACCATTTGTGGTGATTATCAGATTATCACTTTTCCACTTCAGGTGGAGTGATAGCTTTTCACAGTTGTCTCATGTCATAAGATTATGACACTTGTCATAATCTTATGCCCTTCTATGTTCTCACCTTGGTTATATGACCAAGGGGTCTCTCTCATTGTAAAGAATCACAACCATTCCATTATCATATTGATGAGAATACAGTGTATTCTTGTCACATTATTCTCTTTTCTTTGTGCTTTCCATTTGGTCTCAAGATCTTGGCAACCATAGCCAATTCTAACAGAATATTAGGGTTTAGGGGTTTATTACCCTTGCTTCACATTTTCTTACCTTTTGAACCCTCACATTATGTTTTCATGCTGACCTGTTACTTTGGGTTGTTGGTCACTTAAGTCATTAATGGAGCCTCTTATGTCATCCATGTCACTGGCCCCTTTACCTAGCCCGTTGATCATTTTTTGTGTTGGGAATTAATATAAATTTTTCCTACTATCAAGTTGATAATTTTCTAAATTTTTGACTTACGTCTAAAATTTTATGCCTTAAGGGTTTCCCCCCATTTCCCTAGTTCGCTAAAATTTTATGCCTTAAGGGTTGCCCCCCATTTCCCTAGTTCGCCCCCTTTAACAAATAACTTTGTTTCATGTGCATGCTTATGGACCATCAGATCAATGGTTTTGATCTTGACTATTCCTCACTAACCTCGTAGGAGTTTTCAATGACATCACTAAAGTGTGGTGATGTGTGCGAGATGTCACCACTTGTCATGTATGGTAATGGCGCTCGGTTCGGATTCGCCAACTATATTAATAAAGGGTTTCAAATCAATGGTTGTCTTGTGATGATGATGATTAATTATGGCCATTCCTCGCCGACCGCACACAATTAAAATAATCATTTTAAAATTGTTGCAAGGTGTGCAGATAGGTGACACGTGGCCTCGCTTGGTGGCACAAGGTGGTTAGTTGGGGCCTGCAGATGACGTGCTTATTTTCTAACATTGGCCACCAGGCTTTTACATGTGATGACATGGGATTTTGAATGATGTTTGAATCAATCAGAGTCGTTCAATATGCCAACTCATTGGTGCATCAACTACCCATATTCAAAACATTAAACCGGCCATGTGATGGTTGTTTGAGCTCTGCAAATGACATATATTAATGGCGCAATATTTTTGATGGATATCATCCTAATTTTTATGCATGCGAGTGGTTATCTCCTGGAAATCATGATGGATTATACACCATTTTCCATTAACCTAGAAACTAATAGTGTTGAAATTGACATCAACCACTAATCGATCGCTCGCTCGTACTAAAATTGGAGCATTAATGGTCACTGCATCAGTTTTCTCGATAATTGCTAGTTGGTTGTTCATTTGCATCATTGCATTTTAGATTATGAATTCCTCTGTGTTGCATTGGGCAGTTGCTAATTTTGCAAAGCTTTGGGTTCAAGTGTAAGATGAGCAAGTCAATTGCTTCTAGTTTTCCAGTGCATAGGTCTACTAGGATTGGTACGAGAAAGTCTCAGGAGGAGGCAAAACAACATGGACAGAGCACCGTTCCTGGTGCTTCTGGGTCAAAGGAAGAAGGCACAAAGTCCCTCCCGGGTCTTATTAGGAGCAGTCCTCAGCTCAAGGGTCGAGTTACATGAGTGGAGGTGACAAGCTATGGAGGTGAGGAGAGGCCTGTCGAGCATGGTGAAGGATTAATGGCCGAGCCAAAGTTTGGTCACGATTCTCTGGGGTAGTATTATTCACCCATGGAGATCACTGGTGGCTTTGGTAGTGAAAGTTTTGATACTGAATCAGATTATCGCATCTACCTCATGACCTTGACTGACTTGGTTGGTGTGGATGAAGAGGTCCTTGTGGTGTCTCCTATTTCCGTAATGGAACCGTGTGCTATTTTTGATCTTGGTTCTAGTTCTGGTATTGGTAAGGACAAGGTGTTGTTCCTACCTCTCATTGAGGTGAAAACACAAAGTGGTCATCTATATCGTGGCGGTGATATTGCTACGGGTTCTGGTTAGTGGTGCAGTCTTCTGGGTCCTACAATTTTGTTCTAGTGCTAGTGTTGTCTCCTTTTTTCTTTGACATGGATGAATACGATAAAGCCTTGGTGGTGTTTTTCTGTGACCAACTTGTTATGAAGGTCATAACTATTTTGATTCCCTTTTTTTACTGAATGATTACATCCATTTGTGTGGGAATTGTGAAATGCAGATGAAATCCAAATTTTGAAATTAAATTATGCTAAAATGTAATGGCAATGAGCCCGAAGCTTGTTGCTCTCCTATTCTATGAAGGAGATCTCAAGGCTCATTTGCAAAGGTCAGATTTTTGAATCCTGAAGGTCGAGGTGGTGTACATGAAATGCATATAATATAGAGTTTGGGATAAGATAGCTAGCTAGTTGTCTTAGGTAGGTAATGTATATGGGGCAGCCTTAATATGTTTTAGCTAGTTAGTTTTCTTAGGTAGGGAATGTATATGGGGTAGTCTTAATATGTTTTATGTAATTACTGATATAAAAAAAATCTAAAAAATTTAAGGTAATTGCTCTCTTGTGTGTGTCGTGGTAGATCATGAATGAAATTATCAAGGGTTCTTTCATTTGTCTTCAATAATTCAGTTGAATGTATGATTCTCCTTCTTTCCTTAACCTAATGAGTTAATCAAATGCTTGAGAAAGGATTGTAGGTCTATGATAATGTGCTAAGGATCTAGTAAGGAGTGATTTTTTAAATACTATGAAGTTTCATGATGTAATACATTGTGAGAATTGTTCACTGATGTTAGGGTTGAATCTATGTATGACTGAATGTTTTATGTATGACTCCTACCCAATTTAATGAGGCACTGGCTAGTTCATTTCAAATTATTTCATGTAGTTAAAATCAAGAATCACCTACATGTGGATTCAAGGTTAAAACATTAAAAATTAAAATTCTATAGATTTTGGGATACAAATCTCACTTAATACCCGTATTCCTAGAAAATATATGGTCATTTGTATAAAGGTCAGACAAACCTTTGATAAATATTGTATGTTTGCAAAGTAATAGGAATGTATATGTGTATTGAAGTGTTCTTGAGGAAGGAAATATAATATGAACAGAAATAGGAACACCCTCCTTGGTCTCACAGAGCCTAAAGAGTAGGGGTAAAGCCCTAAGAAGCTTTACCCGTCAGTTGGACACTAACTTTGATAATTCTTGAACATAGAGGTTGGCTACCTCTTAGAGAGTTTCAAAGCTTAGTTGGAACTATAAAAATCACCAACAAGACTTATCTCTAGGTGACTTATCTTTATCTAGATTATACATTTTGATATGTCCCTTAGCATTGAGCGCTCTCTCAATGATAGGTCCTTTTTATATGACTTCCACAAATGTTGGGACACAATGAAGATTGAGATTATGTGTCATTTCTGGATGAGCATTCACCACGAAAAGAGTTACTAGTTCTTTTTCACTAAGTTGAGATTTCATTCAACTAGCCAAAGCACACCACCTTTTCAGGTAGCTAGCAAAGGTTTCACCCTCACATTATTTTTCTTTCAAGAGATTGAGGGTATCAATATCCTTCTCCAGATTGAAGGAGAAATGTGTGACAAATTTCTCTGAAAGATCTGTAAAAAGAAGAGATGGATCCCTTTGGAAGACCCATAAACCAATCTAGAGCCACCCTCATTGGACTCCTAGGGAATAACCATAGGATATAATTGTTCACTGTGTAAGAATTCTTGAAAATATGAATAGAATTCCTAAAGGTGGTTCTTTGGGTCTTTTGTTCCTTTATACTTGTCAAACTTTGGCATTTCAAAATTCTTGGGGAAAGGAATGAGCGAGATCAAGGGATCAAATAGATAGGGACAAATCTCTTCAAACTTTGAAGAATTTTTAGAGGTCCCTGCTTGTAAGTTTTTCAACATGATTTTACCTCTTCCTACTCCTTATTAGCAGATGTTGATGAAGATGGATTTGATGGATTGGATTGATTATAAGGGTTATACTATTGATAAGATAAAGATGGAGAGTATATGGTTTGATCATATGATGGGGAGACACATATGAAGGAGTCAACTAATAATGATTGGTATAGGTGGGTTGCGATGGTTGATTGGTGTAGAATTGATGATAGGATGTTAGATTTTGATAGTAGGAAGAGGAGGCCCCTTGCTGATGTGATGGAGGTGCTTGATAATACGAGGTAGAAGCACCTTGTTGATATGATGGTTGTTGATAAGATGACTGCTACTACGAGGAATAATATGGATTGGACTGATAATTATAGGTAGTATATTGTTGGGACAAATATAGAGGATGTTATGGATTAAGTTGTTGATAGGAAGTGTTTTTTTGTGGTTGCGAATGGGTAGCATAAGATGGCTATTGTTGAGATTGTTAAAGATTGTGATAGGCATACTCATGGTTTGGATTGGATGCAACAGGTTGCACATAGAATGTTCTTTGCAAGTGGTATAAGTATTGAGCCACATGGCTAGGAATCAACTGGTGGGATTTGTTGAGGTTGTGTCAAGATTTACGGTTGTTTAAGACGTTGTTGGTGAGGTGGGGGTTATTGGTAAAGAGGACAACTTGGGATTTGAGGTTTTTGGGTGACCTATGGTTGTTGGAAGGGTATAATTTTCTGCGATATTTGTTGATGGGGAGGACCTTGTGGTTGATGAGGGTTTTGCAATGGACTACCCTATTGTTGATGCAGAGGTGGTTGTTATTGTTGAGAAGGAATCAAAATATTTTATTGTGGAGGTTGTTCCTGATGGCGTTGAGATGGAATTGGAGTGTGCAGAGGAGTTTGTTGGGGTGTTTGTTGTGGGTTACCCTATGGTGGATTGGAAGATGGAGTGTTTCTTTGAGGTGGTTGTTGAGAGGTAAATAGAGGTGGTGGTAAATTGGAAGCGGGTGTTAATCCTAGAAGTGTTGGGAACATAGCAAAAGGATTTCCCCCAGTATTCATTGGTGGTTGACCCGGTTGATTAGGTGAGAGAGATGATGAAAATGATACAGGGGTTAGACCTTGTGAGATGTTTGAAGGTGGTGGAGGAGGTAAATTTTGTGGGATACCATAAGCGAGGGGATCTTTTGGATCAGGTGATGCTCTCACAACTGAAATTAGAATTCGGGGGGTTGTACAACTTGATACATCACAACATTATTGAACCCAGGTTGATACCAATCATCCATAGGTGGGCCCTCAGGGATGTAAGAATTTCCTAGAGGGTTCTATGAATTTTGGGGGTCTTGAGACATGGGAGGTGTGGGAGGTGTGGTACTAACATTCTTGGATAACTCAAATTTTGATGGCGCTTTGATGCCTTTCATGATCAATGTGGTGAGGATTTTATCCCCACTTTCATTAAGGAGATGATATGTCATTTAGAGATTGGTGGGATTGTTGAGGTACTCATCAACTATGACCTCAAGTTGATTAACTATGCTTTCATCAGCAAGAGGCGATGTTGTGCGAACCTTAGTATTGTATTGCGATGAGCCACCATTGTTAGGATCCTGAGGGATGTTAGGATGGTTTCCTTGAGCTTGTTGTTCTACCATGAGTTTTTTTCTTACAATCAGGTAACATGCATGAAAATACAAGACTATTGGATGACTAGGAATACTATGCTCTAGGTTGTAGCGAATGGATGACCTAAGTGGGGATTAAAGGATTAACTGGATAAGATGATGATGAATCGATTGACTGATTGGTCGATCAGATAGAGGATGCAATTGGACTTGATTAGATTGGTTGACAAGATGAGAAAATTAATGGGTTGGATGATCAATTGGATTGGGCTAATGAACCAACTCTAAACTATATTCAAAGGTTTGACTAGATGACATAAGGTGTTGATTGATATGATTGAACTACAAAAAGGATGATTATGACATCAAAAGTACCTCATTATGGAAGTAGATTGATTGGATTGAAGATTATTTACTGACTCAAGATGGATGGAAATCCTAAGCAAATGTAGATGATGACTATCAGAGCCAAGCACGTAGGCCAACTTGGATAAAACCTCTAAAATGAAGTCTAGGGGATTGGGATTGATGAACTGATGATGAAAATGCAACCTATCAATATTCTAACATGGAAATATGTGATTTGATTAGTTAATCAATCTATTTTGGAAAATGCAGATAGACTAAAGTGACAATTATGGAAAGGTGGATGAGGATAAAAAAAAAATTGATCATGGAAAATGACTCGGAAAACAACAATCTTTTAGTGACAATCTAGATTCACTCTTTGGAATTTTTATGGGAAGTGAATTCACCTCTTCATGTTATGACTCTTCCTATTTTGGGAGGGAAAATTTTCTTTTGTTTTTATCAAACTCGCTATCCAAGAAACTTAAATTCACCTAAGTCTGAAGCTCTGGCATGAAACATGCAAATTTGAGAAGCAAATTCACCTATATCTGAGGGAGACACAAAAATGGGTGAACTTGTTATGAGAATTCACCTATTTTAATGCAGGTTTAAATAAAACCTCAGAAAACCCTAGGAGAATGGGCAGACTTGATTAACAAAATTTCCCATTGAGAATGAAAAATTCACCTATTTCTTGAACTGTACAGACTTGGAATAGACTCACCTAAAGACAAGATCACCTAATGGATAAACAGATCCACCTAAGACTTGGATTGCACGAATGATGGCGATAGGTGAAATGATTTTTCCCTTACAGAAAATAGGTTCACCTATCTAAAGACAATGTATATATGGAAGGACTTGGACCAAAAAATAGGATCGCCCTTGTGGACAACAGGTTTTTCCCTTAAGAGGAAAAATTCATCTATTCTATGGAAAAGAGTGAAAGTGATAGAAGAGGGCTGACATAAACTCGCCTAAAGGATGGGAAAACTGACCTATTCCAAGGAATGAGCGAAAATGGGGTTACCTAAGAAGGGACCCACAAGAAAATTCACCTCTGACAAAGATGAATTCGGCTAAAGGAATGACCTAGACTCGACTCAGACATGAAATCACCCTTTTTCAAGGGAAAATCGTCTATCCACAGTGCAAGTTCACCTCTATATGAAGATTTTTTTCCTTTGAGGGTAGGGGCTAACTATGAAAAAGGACATCAAACATGACAAACAATAGGCATAAAGGCTGAACTAATGCAACTAAAAATAAAAGCACTGGTATCACACAATGAAGACATGCTAGGCAGCACAATCCTAAAAATTAGTGATAAGGGTTTACAAATTTAATGTAGGCCCACCAATTTGAGTGGACAATCCAAGGTTAATACTTCGTGGTACTAAGGTGGTTCTCGGGATCACCCTTTCTCATGAAGGTAGATAGCTAGCGTTCCATTGGCACAAGGTCATCAACAGACGTCATGGGATCACCTTCACACTCTCACTCAAGGACTATCATAGTCCACCATGAGGATTCCTATATCAACCCAAGGGAGTACATGGTGAGTAAATTTAGGGTATAGTGTGCATCCCCTACAATACACCAAGCCGTGGCTAAAACATGGGTCTCTATCAAGGATATACAAGGCTATCTCATGGGTCCTCAATATACGTAAGTTACATGGGGCACAATCATGAACACTAGCCCATCAAAAGCGTGATTCGGGAGCCCCAACGAGGTACTAGAAATTTAGACCAACTCTATACATCTTATCTAGGTATCACCCTAGCTTCAACACTTTGCTAAACACAATGGGATTGGATTGGGGTACAACTTTCATTCTCCCCCTTTATATACCTCACCAATAACACGTGGTTGGAATCATCCCCCTGGTGATAAAATACTAGGAAGGCATCGCTAAAGGAAGAAGATACTAGATGCTTTGGCTGGTCCCCAGGCTCAGACGTAGCACCAGGGGAGAGCTTAGACGCACTAGAACCTCCTAAGTAGACTGGACTAGACTAGAGAAAGCTATGATTTTTTATCACCCAAGATCACCTAAAGGCTCAAGGGGAGTGGATACATCAACAGCCTACTCCCAAACACAACAAACAATGTAATTTGACCATTTAATCAATTCTACATGTGGCTAGCTGGTATGGAAATCAACAGATAGACTAACTAGAAGGGTCTTCGACCGATCGTCCTATAGAAAATACATCAGTAATTTAACAAAACCGGTCTTGGAAAAATGAGGACAAGATGCATAACTCATTAGAAAAATTGCACACTCACAAACAAAGAGGTTAGCGAATCAGTACCCGAAAATGAAATCAAATTGAAGTTGTAAATTGAAAAATCAAGTTTCAGGTATACCTAAAATTCACCCCTATGTGGGGAAAATTCGGTTGTTTGTTCTGTCAAAATCGCCCATCTAAGAAGATAGGAGAATTCACTCTCACCTCTATAACTCGAGCACTCTTGCCTATTTGTCAAAAAATTTCATGAATTTTCCCTTGCTTCAAGCAAATTCGCCCCTAGTTTCAAGTTTGCCCCTTTTTACAAAAGGGCGAATTCATTTTTTCCTCTGTTGACTATAGATTCACCTCTATAACAAAATAATTTCACTCATTAGAGCATACACGCTTCTCTGTGGTAAATCCAAACTTGCAAAATTCAAACAATAGCAAACGTAAAAGTGCAGATCCATGACATGGGTCCCACTGAGTGTGCCAAAAATGTGTGCAGGTGATTTTTTCTAGTCTAAAATTTCAAAATGAAAGGAAATGCAAACAAGGAAAAACAAAAAAAACACCTCAATGATTAGCCTAGTTGAGCTTGAGCAAAAATAAAGACAAAGAGAAAATTTTACCTGGCCCAAGATAGTGATTTGGTTGGCCCTTGTTGATCATTTGATTTGTGTGCTCCTTTTGATGGAAAATATCATAAAACCTAGTTCCAAATGACTAGGAGATGGTGGGGAAATCAATGATCAAAGTGGGTATTTCAATGGATACACAATATGGATGAAAAAGGTGCTGCAACAATGGTGATTTTGGATGTTTGAATGCTTGAAGGATTGATTGCTTGATTGTGTGTGTGATTGAATAGTGAGTGAGTGAGTGATTGATTGAGTGAATGCAAATGAGGTTAAATTCCTCTAATTTTAGGGGAAGTGCCACTAAAACAATGAAGGGTCAAGATGAAGCCACCATGGACAAGATCAAGGGCTAGAGTGAATTGAGAACTCACAAGCCCTCACATCTCGCCATGTGTGAAGTAAGGTGTCAAAAGGGGAGATGAGGTAGAGGCACTACATAGTACCTTGGGAGTGGGATAGGATCTCCTCATAAAGGAGGTCCTTGTCCACATGTGGGTGATAAGACATTTAAGGAATTTAAAATTCCTTAAAAGGCCTAAGGGAATAAATGTGAATTTAAAATTCACATGGGGAAGAGGTTTCCTTCTCCAAAAGGAGAAAGCAATTAATAAAAGGTTGACTTGGGGGTATGCCATAAATGGCATAAGGATTAGGTTGACCTAATTAGGTAATTAGGTTGTGCAAACAAGGGATTAGACGAGTTAATGATAGATTAAGGGAAAGTGGAGGGTTATGGAGGATGTGACACTAATCTTGATTAGGGGTGTGCACATTATAATCATAGGTTAATTAAATAAACCTGGATTAGAGGAGAATTATGGAGGATGGGACAAGGAGAGAGAAATAACAAAATAAAAATTAATTGACATTCATAAATACAAAATGACTAAATTAAATAAATTAGAATATTTATTTAATTTAGAGAGGAAAAGGGGATACAGGATAAAGTATTTAATTGTTTAATTAAAAACCTTAGGGACCTTAGAGAGAGAGGAATATTAATTAAATAATAAATTATTTAATTAACATAAATGAGGGATGCGGGTTAGAGGAATAAAAGGGGAGGAATTTGATCATATGGGGGTCATCAAATTTTGATGTCTACAAAGATAATTCTAAGTTATAGATAAAATTAAAATCAATCTCTCCTGCCAAAAATCAAGATCCACAAATTTGGGTCTAGATCCACAATCAAAGGGATGCCCAATTAAGTCTGAGTCTTCTCTATGCTGGAACTATAGGAATTGAAAAGGTACGCCTTTTGTCTATTTAGGAAAAAAATGAATTGGTTTTCTAACTCTGTCTTCTGTTGATTACCATGATCTATCTTTGACTCACACAAACTGATCTAGAGTTGTCCACCTGCACGAAAACTAACATGGAAGTGTTGTTGTCCAAAATGATGTTCGAAAACCGGTTGAAACATTTCTTTTATCCTTCTAAATAAAAGAACAAAATATTCTCCTTTACTTTTCATCTTCATGAGGAATACCATGATACTCATCATAATTTGAGAAGATCTACTTCAAGGCATCATCATCAAGTCCATCAACCCAGCAAGCTTTAAACTTTGAATCTTCAAACTTCTTTTTCACTATAGCAACAATTTCCCTCAGTTGGCCAATGTCTGTGATTGCCCATCTCATGTCACACCTAATTTCCAATAGCCTATCCATGAGTGGTGACTCAACAATGTCTCCTTCTTTTATTATCTTATCAAGTCATACCTCGAAAGCATATTTTATTTCCCCCAATGATTCTAGTCTTTGATTTGGAGGTAAAGCCTTATCCATAGGTTTTGCAACAATATCCTCAAATATGCTAGTATGTTCCCATATCTCATGATTTCTCTTAAGCATAGCTATTCTTTGTTCAATGAGATTTTAGGTTTTGAAAATTGACACATTAATAGCCTTTGAAACATACTCAAGACTCTGATTGTCCAAAATCTATGATTGGATCAATTCTTCATTGGAAATTTTACCTATCACCTTCAATTTTCCTAAGTATTGCATGAGATTTTCTTCCTCTTCCCACCATTTCCGTATAAATTCTTCTATAGTTTTGATCAAGGCAAGGCCTACATGATAGTGTTTAAAATCTTCTTCCAGATGTTTATCCATGTCAGACCTAAAAACACTGAACCAATTGTCAACCCAAGTGGCCTTCCTTTTCTTCTCATTAAGCCCATCCACCTCCTTGTGAATCATTAAAACAAGGATCTTTGATGGTGTTGGATTCTCTTGAGTGGATATAATTAACTTTTTCAGAAAGTCCATCTTTCCAACTTGAGTCTTAAGCTCATCCTTAGATTGTTTATCCTTTATCAACCATGATTTGGTGGTGGTGGAAAAAATGTCAATCTGATTTATCTATTGATTTCTCATATGTTTTCCCAAATTGATAGTGCTTATCTAATAATCTTAAGCCTGTAATTCTCTATCATCCTTTTCAGCAATAGGTGTAGAAATATTTTCTATCAAATATCCCTCATTATTCAACTTTTTGGATTGGAAAGCATGAGGCTTCTTCCTTGGTTTCACCTTGTCTATTTTCATGACCATTTCAACCCATGCCACTGGCTAAGCTTGCACTTGTCTCTTTTCTAGATTTAGCTTGATCCAAGTGGGAGTAGTTGGTTGAATGGTTATCTGTTGAGTATCAAGAGGTGTTGATGATGGAGATGCAGAAGAAATTACCTCCATAGTCTCCTTGGATGAAGTCTTTTTTTTCTCCTCTTGTTCCTTCTGTAACCTTGTTTTCTCTATTTTCTCATTTTGGGCTCTAATCTCTTCTATCTTTTCCATCTCTTCCTCCTTTCGTGTAGCCACCTCTTCATATTTCAACCTATATTCCAACTCCTTTGCATAGAGTTCTTCCTCTGCAACTTTATCTTGTTCAAATTTCTGTTTTTGTTCTAACTCTCATGCAATGGCTTCTTCTTTAGCCTTCCTTTGTGCCTCAAAAACTTTCTTTTCCTGAGTTGGCTCTTCAGTTTTATTTTATTCTCTTCTCCTTCTTGATCTAACTGTTCAACAACTAGTCTTTGAACACTTTCTATTATCTCTTTATGCTCATCCTCAGTCAAAACAACATTAATTTTAGCCTCACCCCATAGGATTCTAGGCTTAGATCTAGTCTCTTCTTCTCCAAGTTCTTCCTCAACCTTCTTTATATATTCTTCCCATTTTGGTATTTCTCCTTCTTGAGACAAATTTTTCACAGAGTCTGAGGAGATAGGTGAATCTATTACATTGATCATAGGGGGCTTCTCCTCCTAAACAACTATTGCTCTTGATGTTGCTGGCATAGTAGTAGTAGTATCCTTAGTTTGTATAGGAATAACAAAAGGAACCTCTTCATAAGCTTCTTCTCTAGGATACATAGTAGCTAAGGGTACAATGCCAAGACATGAAACAACCCTAGAAACAAATACCTCATAAGTAACTTTAGCTCTTTTCAAAGATTAATTAACATGTTTTAATGATATTTCTTCTTTTGTTGGAGCAAGCTCTTCTGTGTATGTTTCCATTGATGCAACAACTTTCTTCAGTCTTTTATATTTCCTTGTATCAGTAGAAGTAGGTTCCCTGCTAGAATCCCTCTTCCTTGAGTCCTGAACCCTTGGTTTCTTTAACTAAAGCTCAATCACTCTCAGTTCTATCTACCACTATTTGTGATACTTTATATATATATATTTTCCTCCTTTTCCACCTAATTAATGGGCTCCAAATCCTTAGTGGCCACTTTATCCATTTAATATTGGGGATCAAGTGTGATCCCATCATCCATTGTGCCCTTTAGTGTATCCATTTCAACTTCAAAATCTTTCATCTAGGGAATTGTTAATCTTTCATACCCCCTTTTTCTCACTTCAAATTGATCTTGAAGGTTGGCCCAAAATTCCTCGAGAAGTGGCTGATGACAATGAAACTATAAAGCATACAACCCATACATTCTCCATTTTGGATCAAAAAAAATTCTTGGAAGTATGCTACTGGAAATTCATGGACTAAAATTGGGTATGTGTAGGATCATCATGGAAAAATCCGGCCTTTAAGTGGCAATAAAATCCAAAAAATTAGAGTTAGGCAACTTGACATAAACATTTGAATAAGTTATCTATATTATTTCAAAAATATGTAACAATAAAATTTGTAGAAAATTGAATGTAGTTTTTAAACTACTAGGTTTTAAAAAAAAATAAAAATCTATTTGGTGAAAATTTGAAATTTCAATGCAGTATTACTTAAATTTCAGGGAAAAAATAAGAAGTAGGTGTCTGTCTGACCACCCTAACCACAATAAAATGATAATATTTTTTTATAATATTTTAGATATAAGTAGAGTACTCATGTCCCAATGTGATGCATATTTTTTTGTAATTTATTTCCACGTAAATAATTAATTATGAATTTTTTATTACAAATTTTAAAAAATATAAAAACTCATATGTCTCACCACCTTAACTTGGTCAAAAATTCATGAAATTCAATTCTTTTGTTTTTAATCCTATAGTATTTGAAGCATAGAATGTGACGCATGTTTTGGATTCAAAAAATGTGATACCGTTTGAAAGCTATAGATTTTTTTCAATCAGCCTATCAATCAGGACTTTAGTCGTAATTCAAATAGAAAATGAATAATAATTATTTATTAAATTAAAATGAAAGCATAATTTATATTGGTGGAAAGCTTAAAATCTCCTTTAAAAATCCTTTTCGATTCATCAATTTTGGGTAAAAAAAAAGTTGTCAGCCACATGGGCCATCATATCAGTTAGATATCGCCACTTTTTGGCCCATCATGATCCTGCACATACCCAATTCCTCTATTGTTGTTTTAGTCATTATTTAACATGAACAAGAATAAAATCCCAATTGCATTGGGAAAGAATGACAAACAATCTTATGTTGTGCAAAAAATTTGGAATTTATCTCGACGACTTGTTGAGAAAACTCCATTAAGACCCATTTATCCCCACAACACCTTGGAAATTTGAAAGGATGACCGTCATAACCAAACAATCTGAAATAGGTAGACTTGGGGTATTGGATAAACCAATATCTCCACTCTTAGATGAATTCCATAACATCTCGTGATAATTTGAAACCAATTTCACCAATGAGCTAATTGAAAATAGCATACAAAAAGGCATCGTTGACTCTTTTAAAAGTTTCTCTACCTCCTTAAGCTTCAATTGGCTATAATACTCCCAAACCTTCTTCTAATCTAGATCATCATCTATTGACCCCTTGGTATTCAATCTGGGAAATCGTCCCATCCTTACAACACAATATATAACATAGGAAGACATATATAAGATCTTAGTTTTTGCTACTTTGATTAGCTGGTTATGAATGTTATCTGAGATAATCTATCCCCAATCTAGATCTTGTTTTCCCTCTAAAATTAGTTGGATGAATGGGAACATCCAGTGTTCAAAGATATGGGAGTTGTCTTTTCCAAACACCCTTGCCAACAATGTGATCATATCCCCAACGTCTTTAGAGAATTCGTACCTCTTACGGTTAGGTGGTAGCTTCTTCAGTGATTTATTCTTTGTCTTAAGCCACCTTTTGATAATAAGATTTTTGTTCCCATCTACATCCTTTGCCCAGAGTTTAAGTGCATTTGCTTTAGTCATAATCTTGAGAATGGGACAAGGAGGATAAAAAACTAGTCTGACCATAGCTGGGGTTAAATCAATTATTACGTTCCCCTATGAATTAATGCATTTCCTTTGAATAGGATTGTATGTTTGTGTAGAAATTAATATGAACTCAAGAAATTTCATAGCAATAGGAAAGTTGGCCACATGAGCTAATCCCAATTTTTCAATCCTCTTGGCTCTTGGGGTAGCCTCCTCTAAAAAAGGCATCCTTGACAAACTGGTCCAAATAAATGTGCCCCAGCAGTGTATTAGTGATATTCATCACCTCAGACTCGAAATTAGATGGTACTAGGGTCCCTTGGAACTTATACTTCATTGTCACAGGAACTTGTTCTAGTTTTAACCTCTTGGCCTTTGTTCCATTTGATGTTCCTTTAGTTGGAACTTCCTCCTTTGAATTTGACATTGCTTAATTATCCTGAAAAATACTGAAAATTATCAAGCAAGGAAAAGACATATGAAGAGAAATTTAACACAAGAATTCATATTATATCACCTTTCATTCAAGATAAATTCTCATTCAACAAGTTAATTGAGCATCTTTAGGTTTCGGGTTTGGGGTGGAACCAAGAACCTAACCATTCTAAGTATAAAACTGTACTCTATCGGAAGTCAATATTTGGTCTTGACTCAACACCTATACCTATAGTGTTGAATAAGTGTAGTATCATTTTGTTGTACGATCCAAACTGTGTTTAGGAATTAGAATTGAGTCCTCATGAGGTAGTGATACTTTAAAAAATAGGGTTGATAAATTTTCTCTTTGAGTTTCAATCCCGATGATGAATTGGAAGTCAAAGTCGGGTTGTGATTTGGAACCAGAATCATAGCGATATATGAGTGCAAGTAACTTCCTAAGTTTTGATCTCGATGTAGTATCAGATGTAGGAATTAGGAAGTGATATGAGATTGAGCCTATTAAGGTTAACATATTTTAGTAGCTTCCCAAGTTTTGATCCCAATAAGACATTACGAGTCGAGGTTGGGAATTTGTTATGAACCTGACCCTGAGTTTGTATAATGAATCGATGTCAATTCTGAGTTATGATCCTAATGTAGTGTTGAAATTTAGGATCAGAATGACACTGAGTTATGGAACTCAACCATATGTCAAAGGTTCAGTGTCAATCTGATTTTTGATCTTGATGGTGAATCGAGTATTAAAAATGGGACATGGAGTAATACTTTGTTGAAAACCTTTGACCATTTTGGTGTGATGATCTAATACCTGATCCTGATAAAACATCAGAAATTGGGATCAGGGCAAGTGAAAGATCAAGACTCAAATGGTGGTAAATCCCTAAGTATAGTTTTTCTTCCTAATTTTGAAACACATGCAAGAATCGGGAAGGACACAACCATAGTAAATGAAGGAAAAAATACATGTAACAATATCATTAAATTATGCCCTTAGGATCAAATTGTGATTGGGATCAAGATTCTTGATTTGAAAATGGTCAAAATTTAAAATTTATTAGTTTAAATGCAGGCTCAAACCAATGGTATGACAAAACCCTAAAAAAAAAAGGGCACAACAAGACAAAATATCTCGAGAAGAAAACCAAAACAAAAGCATGAGGGAAAACGGAAATGCAAAAAACCAAAAAACGAAATAAGGGAAACCAAAAAGAATAAAAAAATAAGAAAAAAAAACACAAAAGAATGAAACAACAAGAAAAACAAACACAAGCAAAGACAAGAACAACAAAAAACCACAAGGAAAAACCCCTACCTCCAAACACAACCAAGAATCTGTCAGCACGATGATAAATCAAACTGCCTCATCAAACCCTAACTCTGGGCATCACTCTAATTCACTTTGTTAAACTGTACAAGCCAGAATGGACAAAATCAAGGAGTGATGTTGTAGACATCATAATTTGACCAATCCCATATGGTCAAATTCCTCCCCTTTTATTCCTCTATCCCACAACCCACATCTACATTAATTAAATAATTTATTATTTATTATTTAATTAATATTCCTCTTTCTCTAAGGTCCCTAACGCATTTAATTAAACAATTAAATACTTTATCATTTATCCTCCTTTCCTCTCTAAATTAAATAAATATTCTATTCTTTTAATTTAGTCATCTTGTCTTTATGAATTTAAATGAGGTTTTAAATTCATTATTCCTCTCTCCTTGTTCCATCCTCCATAATCCTTCTCTAATCCATGTTAACTTAATTAACCTATGATTAGGATATGCACACCCCCTAACTAGGATTAGTGTCAGATCCTCCATAACTTCCCACTTTCCCTTAATCTATAATTAATTCATCTAATCCCTTGTTTTCACAACCTAATCACTTAATTAGGTCAACCTAATCCATATGCCATTTATGGCATACCCCCAAGTCAACCTTTTATTAATTTCTTTCTCCTTTTGGAGAAGGAAACTTGTTCCCCTTGTGAATTTTAAATTCACATTTATTTCCCCTAGGCCTTTTAAGGAATTTTTAATTCCTTAAATGCCTTATCACCCACATGTGGACAAGGACCTCTTTTATGAGGAAATCTTATCCCACTCCCAAGGTACTATGTAGTACCTCCACCTCATCTCCTCTTTTAACACCTTACCTACCACATGGCAAGATGTGAGGGCTTATGAGTTCTCAACTCACCCTGGCCCTTGATCTTTTCCATGGTGGCGTCATCCTGACCTTCCATGGTTTAGTGGAACTTCCCCTAAAATTAGAGGAAGTTTCCCTCATTTGCAACAATCACTCACTCAATCGCTCACTCACTCATAATTCACTCACACAATCAAGCAATCAAGCCTTAAAGCATCCAAGCATCCAAAAGCATCATTATTGTAGCACCCTTTGTATCCATATTATGCATCCATTGCAATACCCACTTTGATCATTGAATTCCCCACCATCTCACGATCATTTAGAGCTAGATTTTATGCTATTTTCCATCAAAAGGAGTGCAAAAATCAAATGATCAACAGGGCCAACCACCTCATCAACTTGGGCAAGGTAAATGTTCTCTTTGTATTTTGTTTTTTTTAAGTTCAACTAGGCTAATGATTGAGGTGTTGTTTGTGTTTTTCCTTTTTTTTATTTCCTTTTCTTTTGCAGTTTAAGACTAGGAAAATTCACCTAAACCACATTTCTAGCACACCCAGTGGGAGCCACATCATGAGTTTTCACTTTTATGTTTGTTGTTGTTTAAATTTTGTAGGTCTATATTTTATGTATAGGGGTGAGTCTACTCTGACACAAGAACCCACCTATTACAAAGATGAATCTGTAGTCAGCAGAGGTGAAAGAAAACTCATCCTTTTGCTAAAAGTGGCAAACTTGAAACTAGGGGAGAATTTACTTGAAGCAGGGGTGAATTCATGAAAGTTTTCGACAAAAAAGTGAGAGTGCTCGAGTTATAGAGGCAAGATAAAATTCTCCCATCTTCCTAGACAAATGATTTTGATAGAACAAACAAGCGAATTTTCTCTACATAGGGGCAAATTTGAGGTATACTTGAAACTTGATTTTTCAGTTTATAGCTTCAATTTGATTTTGTTTTCAAGTACTGTGATGAGCCTAGTTTTTGGTCTAATTTAAGGTAGACTCTATATCTTATTTGCTAAGGTTGACATATAATTTGATATTAAATATTTATATTTTCATAGATTTATCCTCAAACCATAGAAATTGGGTTTAAATCTATTTCTTGTTGGGAACAGGTGCCTCAACTTCTGGCTTGAACCTCTGAAAATACTTGGAAAAATTATTACCTTTCTCAGCCTTTACCTCTCTACCATTGAGATATTTTCTTTGAGGTGTAGTATGGCAATTTACTGCCTTACCATGGGCCTCTATCGGTTTGTCAGCGGTTGGATGATGTTACCGCCATACCATGGGGTCTCTGTCTCAGGCTGGCGGTAGCACGCTTGACGGGCATAATCAGTGTGAAGCCTTACCTCCCTACCACGGAGGGTACTCGTTGGTGGCATGGTGGTCATGGTGGACATTGCCTATTGGTGAATTTTTCTTACCACCACACCGTGATGGCATGGTTATCCTTGGCAGTTAGAGATGAAGTCTAACTCCTTACCACAGAGGTCTTGCAGTTGGGGTGTGGTAGCACGGTGGAGCTTGACGGTTGGAACAGGTGGTTACCATCATACAACGGGAGGCTTTGCTTAGCCTCACAGTTTGGCAGTGGCACCCCCATACCATGAAAGGTCAACCCGGGCTTGGCGGTGGCACGGTGCTAAGTGGCAGGCTAGCAGACAATCCACCACCTAGATACCGCGAGGGTGTTAGGATGGACCTACGGTTGGGCAGTGGAACCACAATACTATGGAAGCTCAACCTGAGCTCAGAAGTGGCGTGGTGTTAAGCGATGGGCTAGCAGACAAGCCACTACCTCGATACCACAAGGGTGTTAGGATGGACCTATGGTTGGGAGGTGGCACCGCCATACCATGAAGGTCTATCAACCTTGGAGTGATACTGCTATGTCACTGCCTTACCACGGTGGCTTCTTTGGCTCGGCGAGGTAGCGTGGTAAGAGATGTTTGTCACTTGTGTTGACCGGTTAGACTTGATTGGAAGTGACGAACAAATAGAGAGGCAGCACGTGGAAAGAAATCAACATCTGATTGGTTGAAGTTTGGAGTAGTGAAAGCAGTAAATGCAAGACGTGTTTCATCTAATGATAGAATCTGATTAAGGAAAGAAGAGTTAATGCCTGGGTGGTCCGATGTGTGATTGTAGGGTAGATCGGTCAGAAGATTGGATTACTTGATTGGGTGAATGATGCATAATTAAGACCTACGATTTTTTGGTATGATCAATGCAATCTAAGACTTGTATAGTTGGTTACATTGATATAAGTCACGAAGGGTGATGAAAAAAGATGAGTGATAGAGAGAGACAAAATAGAGTGTTGTATTCATTGTATACTGAAAGAAGTATTGTAACAGTGAGTGCATGAAAACTTAAGTTTTCTATTGTGAGCTAACTATCAGAGAGTGAGGAATGTGAGCTTTGTTTGTAATTTATTTTACTGTAATACAAAGGGTCTTCTCTTGGTGTGGTGGGTTTTTCCCGAAAGGGTTTTCCCACGTAAATCTGGTGTTATCTGTGATTTTTTTTTTTGTTACTCTTGTGACCCTATATGTGTTCATCTCAGTTGTTGTAAGAATATTTTAAGATTGATCTTTGCAGTTCTCCTCTGTTGTATTAGCATTAGGAAAGCGATTCCACACCATTTATTTTCCTTTCAAGTGGTATCAGAGCTTGGCCAATTGTGTTATCCCTGTTAGTAGGGCTGGCTTTTTGTGCTAATATTGTTCCAGTGGGAGTCTTGGAAAGTCAGAATCTAGTTTTGTTTGAGATGCGAGTACATCAGGTAGAGTAGAGATTGAAAAATTAAATGGTGGAAACTTTGAGTTATTGAAACTCAAAATGGAAGACTTGCTTGTCGATAGAGACCTCTGGGTTGTTGTGTGTAGAACTATGCCAAAAAGTATGAAGCAAGAAGAATGGGGCCTTATAGATAGAAAAGCGAGAGGTCTAATAAGACTTAGCCTAGCTGATTCTATACTCCTGAACGTCCATGAGGAGAATTTTGAAGCTTCATTATGGAAGAAGCTTGGTGATATTTATCAGGGAAAGTCTTTGGTAAATAAGTTATTCCTGAGGAAGAAGTTGTACTCCTTGAAGATGGAAGAAGGTGCATCTATTGTAGACCATCTAAACTCATTTAATATGAGTGTTGCTTAGTTGGCATCTATGGGTGTGAATATTGAGGAGGAGGATAGTTTCATGCTCTTGTTATGTTCGTTACCTGACACTTGGGATCATCTTCTAATGGCTATTGGAAGTATGACAACTACTTTCAAGATGGAAAACGTTGTTGCCTCACTACTATCTAAAGAGATGTGGAGGAAGTCTTTAGAGATGGCCAAAGAGGCCCTTGCTATTCGAGGTAGATTGAAGGAGAAAGGAAAGAAGAAGGACAAGAAGTCCAAATCTAAATCTGTAGGGAGATCAAAGTCTCCTAGTAAAAATTCCAAGGTGAAATGATGGAGTTGTGGGCAGCCTAGTCATATCTGAAAGGATTGTAAGGAGAAGAAGAAGAAGAGTAATACTTCAAACAATGACTCTTCTCAGAGTGATGCAGATGCCTTCACTGCAACCTTGGTAACTCAGGCATTAGATGATGTCTGGTTGGTTGACTCGAGTGCATCCTTTAACATGACATCTCATAGAGAATGATTCACTAAGTATGAGAAGTATGATGGTGGAAAGGTGTACCTAGCAAGTGATTCAATATTGGAGATTGTTGGCCATGGAAGAGTCAAAATATAGTTCCTTGACGAAAGAATCAAAGGGATTGGTGGTGTACTCCACATACCAGGTTTGGCTCGTAACTTACTTTCTATCAGTAAGCTGAATGATGCTGGTGTAGGAGTTTTTTTCTTGAGTAAAGGATGTAAGATGGCTAGAGGTACAATGGTGCCGGCTAAGGGTGTATGTACTAGCACTCTATACAAGCTTGATGCACGTCTTGTTCAATGCAACAATTCCTCTGTAAAGTCAAGCAAAGCTGTTCTTGTAGAGGAATATGAAGATGCTTCTCTGGATGCAAATGGCTTGGAGGTGAAACTCCTAGTAGAGAAGACCATGTTGTGGCATCATAGACTCAGTCACATAGGTGAGAAATTTCTCAAAACATTGAAAAATAAAAATCTCGTTGAAGGGCTTGATGATTTTAACCTTGAGTTTGATTTTTGCGAAAACTGTATTTATGGAAAACAACACCGTGTTTTATTTTATTTGAGTCCTCATAAATATTTTGGTGTACTGGATTATTTTCATTCTAATGTGTTTGGTCCTGTTAATGTTCCTTTGTTATCGAAGTCTAGATATTATGTTTCTTTTATTGATGACTATTCAAGACGGGAATTTATATACTTTCTTAAAAGTAAATCATAAGTATTCAGTTGGTTTAAAGAATTTAAAACATTGGTAGAGAATCAGACTAAAAAAAAAATCAAATGCTTGAGGACGGATAATGGTGGTGAGTTTTGTTCTGCAGAATTCAAAAGGTACTGCAAAGACCATGGGATTAAAAGGCATAAAAATACACCTTATACTCCACAACATAATGGAGTTTCTGAAAGGTTGAACAGACCGTTAATGGAGAGAGTGAGAAGTATGTTGAGTAGTGCTGGTCTGGAGTAGAAGTTCTAGGCTGAGGCTGTGGCTACAACATGTTACCTGGTAAATTGTTCACCTTTTCTTCTCTAGTTGACAACACACCTTTGGAAGCATGGTCTGGTAAGAATCCCTCTCTTAGAAATATTCATGTCTTTGGTTGTGATGCATATGTATATGTGCCCAAGGAGAAAAGATAAAAGTTGGAGAACAAGGTTATTAAATGTATCTTCATCGACTATGGGGTTGGTGTGAAGGGATACAAGCTTTGGAATCATGATATTGAGAAGGTTTTGTAGAATAAAAGTGTAATATTTCATGAGCTGAAACCTTCATCAGTTGATCCATAGCTAGAGACAGATACAAGAGAAAAGAAGAATGATGTAGTTCAGATTTCAGAAACTCTAGAAATAGAGGAACTACAAGGTGTACCTAAAACTGAGGAGAGTTCAAGCAGCTTTGAGAGTTCTGAAGATGAAGAACCACAACCTCAGATAGTAAGAAGGTCAAGACATGAAAAAAAATAACCTGATAGGTATGGTTTCGCTTTGTTAGATTCAAATTGTGCCTATGCCTTGTTTACTAGCACTGATGAGCCTGGGACTGGAAAAAAAGCTATTAGCATGTCTAATTAAAATTCTTGGTTGGAAGCCATGAATGAAGAAATGGAATCATTGAAGAAAAATGAAACCTGGGATTCGGTACCTTTGCTTGAAGGGAAAAAGCCTATTGGTTGTAAATGGGTATTCAAGAAGAAGACTGGTCTAGATGGTAGTGTAGAAAAGTATAAGGCAAGGTTGGTTGCAAATGGATTTTCCCAGATAGAGGGAATTGATTATGGAGAAATATTTTCCCCTGTACAAAAGATGGCATCTATCATATTTCTGTTACCATTGGTAGCAACATATGACTTAGAGATTGAGCAGATGGATATGAAGACAATGTTTCTCAATGGAGATCTGGAAGAAGAAATCTATATGTCTCAGCCTGAGCACTTCATTGAAAAAGGTAAACAAAGTCTAGTCTGCAAATTAAAGAAATATATGTATGGTTTGAAGCAGTCTCCTAGAATGTGGTACCCGAAATTTGACACTTTTGTGTTGTCTATGGGATTTGTGAGATCAAAATCTAATCATTGTGTTTATTATAAATCTGAAAATGATTGTGTCCTTATTATTGCCTTGTATGTGGATGATATGTTTTTCACATGAAATAGTAAGTCTATGATTTCTGATCTTAAATCTCAGTTTTCTACAAAGTTTAAAATGAAAGATCCCGGTACAACAAGGTATATTCTGGGGATGGAGATAACCAAGGATAAAACAAGAAGAAAGCTCTGAATAAGTCAAAGTAAGTATGTCAATACAGTTATGGAGAGATTTGGTATGGATGATTGCAAGTAGCTAGTTGTTCTAGTTATGCAAGGAATGGAGCTATATGTTGAAGATTATCCAAAATTTTCTATTGAGATGGAGGACATGACCAGGGTGCCTTATGAAAGTGTTGTTGACAACCTAATGTATGAAATGGTCTGTACAAGACCAGACATTGCCCAAGTAGTGGGAGTTCTTATCCGTTTTATGGAAAATCCAGGAAGATCACATTGGGATGCTGTGAAGAGAGTGTTTAGATATTTAAAGGGGACTTCAGAATATGCTCTGTGTTACCATGGTAGTTCGGTTGCATTATAAAGAACACTCAACATTCATGGATATGTGGATTCTGATTGGGTAGGGGACATTGACAATAGAAGATCCACTAGTGGATATGCTTTCATGTTAAATGGTGGTGCAGTCAGCTGGATGAGCAAGCGATAGGTTGTAGTCACTTTATCCACTATAGAGGTTCCATACATGGCAATAACACACACCTGTAAAGAAGCAGTTTGGCTGTGTTGATTGTGCTTTGATATTGGTTTTAATGTAGGGTAGATTACAATTTGCTGTGACAGTCAGAATGCCATTTGTTTGGCAAAGAACCTGACTTTCCATGCTAGGAAGAAGCACATTGATGTGCAGTATCACTTTGTTAGAGACATGGTGGAATATGGAAAGGTATGTTTAGAAAAGGTTGACACTTTGAAGAATGATGTAGATGCATTAACAAAGCCAGTGAGCACAAACAAGTTCAGATGGTGCATAGATTCAATGGGCCTTGGGGTCTATGATTATCAGTAATTTTTGAAGTCTAGGGGAAGCCAAGAATTCTTCATCAAGTGGGAGCTTGTTGGGAATAGGTGCCTCAAATTCTGGCTTGAACCTCTGAAAAGACTTGGCAAAATTATTACCTTTCTCAGCCTTTACCTCTCTACCATTGAGAGCTTTTCTTTGAGGCACGGTATGGTAGTTTACCACCTTATTACGGGCCTCTATCAGTCTGTCTGTGGTTGGGCAGTGTTATTTCCATACCATGGGGTCTCCATCTTAGGCTGGCGATAGCATGGTTGATGGGTGTAGTCAGTGCAAAGTGTTGCCTCCCTACCATGAAGGGTTCTCGTTGGTGGTGTGGTGGCCGTGGTGGATAGCGAATGTTGGAAAAGTTCACTTACTGCCACACTATGATGGCCTCTTGGCCATGTCACGGTAAGCCTTGGTAGTTAGAGATGAATTATACCTCCTTACCACATAGGTCTTGCGATTGGGGTGCGGTAGCATGGTGGAGCTTGATGGTCGACACAGGCGGTTACCGTCATACCGCGGGAGGCTTTTCTTAGCCTCGCGGTTGGGTGGTGGAATTTCCATACCATAGAAGGTCAACCTGAGCTCGGTGGTGGTGCGGTGTGAAGTGGCAGTTTGGTAGACAAGCCACTACCTCGATACCATGAGGGTGTTAGGATGGACCTGTGATTTGGCGGTGGCACCGCCATACCGCAGAGGTCTATCAACCTTGGAGCGGTACCGATGTGTCACTACCACACTGTGGTGGCTTCTTTGGCTCGATGAGGTAGCGCGGTAAGAGATGTTTGTCACTTGTGTTGACCAATCAGACTTGACTGGAAGTGGCAAACAAATAGAGAGGCAACACATGACAAGAAATCGACATCTGATTGGTTGAATTCTAGAGTGGTGAAAGCAGTAAATGCAAGACGTGTTTTGGTTGATGAAAAAATCTGATTAAGGCAAGAAGATTTAATGCTTGGGTGGGCCGATTTGTGATTGTAGGGAAGATCAGTCAGAAGATCGAATTACTTGATTGGATGAATGATGCATAATTAAGACCTATGATTGGTTGGTATGATTAATGTGATGTAAGACTTGTATAGTCGGTTACATTGATATAAGTCATGAAGGGTGACGAAAAAAGATGAGTGATAGAGAGAGACAAAATAGAGTGTTGTATTCATTGTATACTGAATGAAGTATTGTAATACTAAGTGCATGAAAACTAAAGTCTGTTGCTGTGAGCTTTGTTTGTAATTTATTTTATTGTAATACCAAGTGTCTTCTCTTGGTTTGGTGGGTTTTTTCCTAAAAGGGTTTTCCCACATAAATCTGGTGTTACCTGTGATTTTTTTTTGTACTCTTGCTACCTTGTATGTGTTCATTTAGTTGTTTTAAGAAGCCTTTAAGACTAATCTTTGCACTTCTCCTTTGTTGTATTAGCGTTAGGAAAGCTATTCCGCACCTCTGCTTTTCCTTTTATTTTTGCTAGTTTTAACGACATTAGCCTATTATGTGGACTATCTATATTAATTTTTCATGTGGTTAATGAATTTTCAATAAGGTGGTTATAGATGTGCAATTATTATGCATAGTAACATTGCCATGCAGACATGCTTGAGGATACTAATTTGAGAAATGCAGCTGCCATTTGGTGATGCAAAGGAATCGTTTGAAGGTCAACTAAAGGATGATGAAAAAACATTCCCCATGTCAGTCACATGTAATCGCCTTGTATCGGTCTTTTATGATGATTGAGCAGATGCAGGCATTACTGTAAAGTTGATTTTGCGTTTGGACATGCATGTTTGATCGGATTCCCTACATGCATAGCTTCCCTTCTCTTCTTTTCTACATTTTCCTTAAATGGTGTCCTCTCAGTTAGTGGGAGTTGACTGCCTTGTTTATTTGATGGTATAAATAAGTTCTAGAACCTCCTTCTTCGGGGTTGGTTGTTTGTGGAGTTATTGATGTTGTACGATCTAATAATATACTAGAATTTTCCAGACATGCTACTCTTTTGTACTTGCATTTTCCAATGAATAAAATCAGATTCTAAGTTGAGCATTTGAGTTTATATTATTTTAAAACATACTCATCCAAGGGGGCCCACTTGGTGAGTAATCCATCCTTTAGGCTGGCTAGATTAGTTAATAGTTTTTGTTTAGTACTTAGTTAAGAATCTGACACCGACTATTCCTGCAACCACTAGAATTTCATTCTATGACTATTCTTGCAGCCAAAGTAAACATAGTAGTTTCTTTTTTGTTGCTCAGATATTTATTCCTATCATGCATGTTTAGCTTAGTTTAATTTTTGAGTGATGTTCAACATTTACTCTGTTCCTTTCCACACAATTTAGTTTCAGTATTGAATCTTTCTTAGCTGTAAAATGAAGATGACTACTTTGAGTTCCTAGTGCACATATTGTGCTAACCCATTTCAAGTTCATGTCCCTGGGTTGACAATTTAAATGCACCTTCATGATGGTTAAAATGGCTATTTAGGTTATATGTCCAATCTCTGAATCACGACTGTAAAGACTTAGGTATTAAAATTATTGTAGGATGTCGATATTTTTGGCATTGTTGTTGGGGATGGTGTCAAACTAGGGAGTTCTTTGGAGACATTGCTATTTTTCCTTGTTGTAGTATCTTGAGAGTTGTTCTTAGTATATCCCTTGTTAGAAGAGTTATGATCCACTTTTATTTCACCAATTATTTTTGTGAGTTGGTTGATGCTGAGTTGATACCACATGCATAGAAGAAGAAGAGATTCTTATGGAAAATTCCTTCCTAACAATTGAGAACCATTTTAGCTAGTAGAGCTTCTAAATCTGCCCAAAAATGAAGAAGAAGAAGAGCCACAACCCTTTGTTGAAACATTTCCTTACTTAACCAGTTCTGAAGTTTCCCTTGAAGATCAAAATCCAGTTGAAGAACCCTCTACTTCTGAATTTTATCAAGAATGCATGGCTAATGCAAACAGAAATAGGCCTAATAGGTAGAATCAACCAACTTTTCCTTTTCCTATTACCCATCAAAATGAAGTAGCGAATCTCAAAATATCCTTGGTGCAGTCCTTCCTAAATTCTATGGACTTGTCATAGAAGATCCTGATACATTCTTGTTTGGGTTTGATATACTCTGCAAAAGTTATGACTATACTACGGATTCCCATAGGCTTAAGCTATTTCCTACCACTTTGGAAGAAGTTGCATTGAGATGGTTTATGAGCCTTGGCAGAGATACTATGGACACCTAGGAGGACATGAAGAAAAAGTTCCTTAAGAAATATAAAGAGTATTGCATGGGCAATGATATGACATGAGATTAGATTTTTAGAAAGCAACAAAAAGAGGATGAGAATCTAGAGGATTTTATTTCAAGGTTTTTGTTTTGTCTAAAATATATCTCTACACCATACACTTAATGAAGACTCACATAAGCTACTTTTCTTGAGAGGAATTAATGAAAGTTGCATTAATGCCTTGGACTTGATGGCATGATGAGATATCACTCTTGAATTACTTGGGAGGATATCAAGAAGATATGTCATAACTATTCTAGGGAAGCTTAAAAGAAAGGGAGAGCTTACCAATCCTCTATGGGTAAGTCAGCCACCAGTGGAATTTCAAGGATGGAGATTACTCATTTACTGGAAAATTTCAAGCAGGATATCAGAAATAATCTAGCTACTCAAAAGGATACACTTCAAGCCAAGAAGAAACATGAGGAGGCAGAGGTAATGCTGACAAAATATTGTCCTCATTGCAGACAAAAGAAGAGGGAATGCAAATGCAAGATGGTAGCTAACATTGATAACAAGCAGGTTCCACTCGAGTTCAAACCAATTCAGCCTAAGGAAGATCAAGTCTACTTTGTTGCACAAAGAAGTCCATGGGCCCCAAGACAAGGTATGCCACCAGATCCACTATCTTTGTTGGGCCATATTTTAATTCTTATTCATCTGGTAACTAGTGGCAACCCCCATGTCTAATGAAATATGGAGGATATCCACCACAGTATTGGGGTAGCCATGCAAATGCTTGGCCGAATTATCAAAATTCTTCAACTCAGTGGTAACAACCTTAGGGGGATTGGTAGCAGTTTCAAGGACCTTGGCAGCCACCTCCAAGAAACTGGCAACAACCATCTCAATGGAGAGGTGAACAATAATGGCCAAATCAGACAACTAGTTACATGCAACCACCTTCTCAACCCCAACAACCTGCTATAATGCCTCCCCTTGCTAATTCAAGTTCAAATGTACCCAAACCTACTTAGTTATCATTATAGCCCACACCTAACCCAAATAATAAACCATAACAAAAACATGTATACTTTTTTGATCCAAATCAATTTCTTGCATATGTTGTGAGTCTAAGTGACATACATTTGTGTTTAGGAACTTCTTTTCTAGCTCCTTCCACACCCATCATCACTGATCTTCCTATGGAAGAGGAAGAAGAATCTATGAATGATCTCATTCAACCTTGTGCACCTAAAAATACTGAACCAGTTCTAGCCAAACAGATGGCACAAGAACTACCACTCCACCAGAGATTGGAAGTTTCCAAAAAAAGGAGGAAAAGGAGGACACCACTTTTGACATTCTAGACCAGCTGAAGCATATGTGTCCAGATACCCCTATTTTAGGCCATAAAAGATGTCCCTATATATGACAAAGCAATCAAAGAAGCATGCCTCAAGAAGCCGGGTAGGAAAAATAAATACTCAACTATGATTCATGTAGTGGGATAGCTAACTGACATCATGCTTGGAAAAGTAACTATCCCCAAGTAAAATCATCTAGGCAGTTATTTGGTTGAAGTTATTATAAATGGGATACACATAAAGAATGCTTTGATTGACTTGGGTGCAACAATAAACGTGATGACTAAAGACATCCTACAACAACTAAACATTGTAAGTATGAGATCCACTCCTACTATCTTGTAGCTTGTGGATGGTTCCACTATTAAGCTTGATGGCATAGTAGAGGACCTTGTGGTGATTCTAGACTCTTGGGAGTATCTAGCTAACTTCATTATTTTTTCTCCTAAAGCTACACTAGACGGGTATCTTATTATCCTTGGAAGGCCATGGTTACCGACAAAAAACACTTATATTGGATGTCGGTCAGGCGACATGACCATTTCTGATGGCAGGAACACCGAAAAGCTTGTTTTTTATCCTCCTGCTCAACTATCCCATGATGAGGATAATCCTATATGGCCTCAAGTAGGTGAAGAAGTTGAGGAAGTGAACTCTGTGGTGCAACTCATGATGTTAGGTTCAATTCTTTTCTTGTAGCTTCAAGATGAAGATAATGTGTTATCTAATATAATTCAAAACCATTGTGAGGTAGAGGAGGTATCACCCTCTCATGTGTTTGTTTCTGATGATCCCATGAAGACACTTCTACCTACTCTATGTGATCTTCTTACAATCACTCTTCTTACAACCACTATCTCTCTAGACAAAATTTCTGCAGCCACTCTTCCTACAACCACTATTCCAACAGAAAAACTTCTTGCAGCAACAAGTATGTTCCACACAATGTGTCCACATAAACTTAAGGTACCATATATTAATGAAATAGATATGATAGAGTTAACTACACAAGTATAGGTGTCTGAAGGAAGATATCTGAATATCAACAGTAAATTGAGTAAAGAACAATAGTTGACATTGACAAATTTGCTGAAGGCCCACCAAAATGCATTTGCATGGGATTATCATGATATGAAAGGGTTGGATCCTAAGCTCTGCACTCATAGAATATATATAAGAGATGATTGTATGCCTATAAGGTAGCCATAAAAAGGAATCAACCTTGAATTGAGATAAATTATCAAGACGAAGCTGCAAAAGTTGCAAGATGCAGGATTTATCCATCCCATTTCAGACAACTAGTAGGTGTCTCCATTCCTGATTGTTCTGAAGAAGGGAGGAAAATGGTGAGTTTGTACTGACTATAGGGAACTCAATTCTGCTACTAAGAAAGACCATTTTCCCTTGCCTTTTGTAGATCAAGTCCTTAAATCACTTGCAGGAAAATAATACTTATCTTTTCTTGATGGATTCAATGGCTACAATCAGATTCAAATTGCACCAGAGGACCAGGAGAAGACAACATTCACATGTCCATGGGGGACATAGTCCTATTCAGTACTTCCCTTTGGTTTATGTAACACACCAACAACATTTTAGAGAGTAGTCATCAACATATTTTTAGATATCTCTCTTGACTGCATGAAAATCTATATGGATGACTTTACCAACTATGGTGCTGATTTTGATGAAGCATTGAAAAATCTCAGGAAAGTCCTACAGAGATGTGAAGACCAAAATCTCTCTTTAAATAGGGAGAAGTGCTTTATGATGATGCAGGAAGTTGTAGTTCTTGGCCACTACATTTCCCACCATGGAATTCATGTAGATCCTATAAAAATTGAGGTAATTACTAATTTGCCTACACCTACAAAACAAAAGGTTGTTAGGAGTTTCTTGGGACATGCAAGATATTATAGGTCTTTCATCAAAGATTTCAGCAAAATAGCAGCATCATTTTTTAGTCTCTTGACTAAAGATGTTGAGTTCCAATGGACAAAAGATTGTGCCTAAACATTTTCTAATCTCAAGGAAGCCTTGACTCATGCTCCTATACTTAAGGGACCTAAATGGGAAATTCCTTTTCACATCCATACAGATGCATGAAACTATTTTTTAGCAGCAGTCTTAGGATAGAAGGAAGGAGCCATTGAAAATTCTATTAATTTTGTTAGCAAGAACTTGCAAGGAGATGAATTCAATTATACAGTAACAAAAATAGAAATGTTGGTGGTAATCTACACCCTAAACAAATTCAACCACTACATAATAGGCTACTAGATATTTATGCACACCGATCATGCAACCATTAGATATCTCATGAATAAACCCCTGATCTCAGGAAGGTTAGCTAGATGGTTGTTGTTGACAGAGGAGTTTGACATAACTATTGGGGACAAACCAGGGAAGGCCAATGTTGTTGTAGATTTTCTTTCAAGATTGACCACATCAGAAGACAATCAAGCCATAGATGACTCCTTTCCTGCTAAGCGTCTATTTTCCATTAGTGTGTACACACCCTGGTATGCTGACATAGCTAATTACCTAGTGACAGGGAGAGTTCCTCCTCACTTCTCTCCAAAAGAAAGAAAGGTGCTCACTGAAAAATCTTTTCCTTTTTCATGGATTGTTGGATGCTTGTCTTATACTGGACCAGATCATGTTATGAGAATATGTGTGAGGGAAGATGAGACATATGACATTTTGCATGCACATCATGATGAACCCTATGGAGGATAGTTTTTAGCCAAGAGAACAACAATGAAGGTGTTGAACACATGATATTATTGGCCAACACTCCATAAGGATGCCATAAGATATATAAGGAAATGTGATAGGTGCCAAAGAATGGGTTGACCAACTAAATCAGATGAGATGCCACTCTATCCCTAGGTAGTAGTCACTCCCTTTGACAAGCGGGGATTGGATTTTGTGGGACCCATTGATCCCCTATCAAATGAAAAGTCTTATATCTTGGTATGCAGTGATTATGTAACTAAGTGGGTAGAAGTCAAGGCCATGAAACAATAATTTCTTGATGAAGAAATTTTCACATGATATGGAGTTCCAAGAGAAATAGTAACTGATCAAGGAGCTCAGTTTACCTCAAAACATTTTATAACGCTAGTCAATGAGTATAAAATGAGGTACATAAAGTTTACTCCTTAGCACCCTCAGGCCAATGGACAAGTAGAGGTGACCAACAGAGAGATTGCAACCATTCTAACCAAAACAATGGCTATTCATCGAAAGGATTAGGCAAACAGATTATCAATACTAGTTTGAGCCTATAGAACCACCTGGAAAACAACTTCAAGCTTCACTCCATTTGAGCTACTATATGTGAAGACAACCATGATTCCTATCAAATTTCAACATAAGACCCTAAGGAATGCAGTAGGGTTGGGGATGGATATTTCTGAGGCACAAAAAGAAATAATCATGCAGTTGAATGATTTAGATAAGATGAGGAAAACAACCCTACACCACACTGAGGTAGTGCAAAATCAAAGAGTCAAATGGTATGAAAAATTTATTAGAGAGAAGAGATTTTAGCCAGGTGACTGGGCATTTCTTTATAATTCACGATATTAGGACAATGCAGGAAAATTGCAGACAAGGTATCTAGGACCATATGAAGTTTCTGAGGTCTTTCTCAATGGAGTTGTTTTTCTCACCACCATTGACCCTATCAAATTTAAGTTACTAGTCAATGATCATCACCTCATATTGTATCATAGGCCAACTTCCAAAGAAGAGTTCCTATATCAATTCATCCAACATAGAACACCTTAGCTTCCTACAACCGAAGGAAGTGGACTGAGTGTCCCCCCTTCTGGCTAATTAAGGTACGTATTTGTCATAATAAATACTTCTACTATTGTAGAAGTCCATTTCTTCACCCATCCGCCCATCCACCCATTCGTCACCACCTTTCTCTCTCTTTCATCACTTCATTCCACCTCACATCATTCCACTTCATCATCATTAATTTCTTAATTTATTTCCTAACAAGATGAGCGGTACTTTCTCCAAGATCTTTGCAACGTATCCTCAACACATTTAGGTATGTGCACATTCATTTCTCTTTTAATTATTGTTTTAGTGCATTCATTTAATCACTGTACGTTAGTATGGATGTTCACATAATTCTCAAAAATCCCTATCAAATTACTTCTCCCATCTTGCATGTGTGGACACATGTCCAAATTTAGGTTGGGAAGGGGAAGGAAAGATGCATGTACATTGCCTACATGTTAGTCCATGCTTGTCTATGTCAGAAAATCTTGCTGAGCCGATTTAAAATTTAAAGTAAAGAATGGCTCGCATATGTGATGTGACACTAAATTTCCACTGCAATTTATTTTCATCATAACTCCCTTTTATTACCTTTTCTTTTCCATTATTGACCCCATCATGATCTCAAATTGCAAGTGGTAAAAGGTAAAAAGAGAAGGGAAATTCAATCGACATTGGTGTAGGATAATTCAACTAGCAAGTGTTGTAGAAAGGAATTTTCTTTCAGATGAGAATTATAGGAAGAGAATTTTGTAGAGTGATAGTTGATTGTATTCAATGGGAGGGAGACTAATTCAAAATGAGCCGTCGGTTCATGATACGTTATTACAGGATGCATAGTGCCTGATCGAATTTAGAAACTATGGCTGGTTGGACTACTTCCTAAGGATGGATGGTTTTGATGAAGACATTGTACTAGGGTTCACCTAGACATTCTCTGAAGGAAAACCCATAGTAAAAGGGTTGGAGGTTGTGGCAACTGAGCAAAGAATTGCAAAAGTTACAGGGTTACTAGCTGACAATGAGAATTACCCTGTTTCTAGGGACACCAGGTCAGGTAGTTCCGTATTCACAATACATGATGACCCTCCAATTAGTATAGACAAACATGGTGCCAAAAGAACCTCTTTGACCAAGCCATGGAAGCAAACAACCATCTACATTATCAAGAACATTACTTTTGAAGGTTGATTGTCAAACCTACATTCAGTACATTTCAAACTTTTGAGTCACATGAGGCATGAGAGGAGGATGAATGTACTCAATGTCTTATACAACCTTCTCTCCATCATGGTGGCTAAAACTCAAATAGGTAGGAACAATTTTGTTTCCCACCATTGCTTGATTGAATTTTTGGTTGAAAAATCTCTGCATAATGTAGCGCCTGAAATGACCTAGGAGGAATTCATCATTATTGATAAATTTAGACCTGAGCAACTACAATCTAGGGCTTTACCTCAACCATGTAGGTCTAGTAGGAGATTAAGCAAGGCTGAAGCCACCCCTGGTTCTTCAACCTTTGGTGCTAGCTCTAGTATGAATCCTCCTATGATAGAAAAGACCATAGACATTAGTTCCTTTGACTCAGTCCACTCTGAAAAAGAAATTTCTTCATCAGATTTTGATGATGATGATGTTCAAATTGAAACCCTAATAAGAACTACAACATAGAAAAAGGAGGTAGAGGTAGGAAAACAAAAAAACCAAAACACAGACTGTGGAAAGAGAGGTGCCAAGTCCTAAGAAGAGAAAGGCTGATACTATTCATCTTGTAGCCAAAGGAAAAAGTGAGAGCCATATGAAGAAATCAAAACCAGTTGTTGATATGCCTTTGCAGGCAAATTTTGAAGAAAATAATATATTTGAAGAGGCACAAAAAGCGACCCTAGTAGATCTTGTTGCCCTTGTAGAGGAAGTTGGAATTAGAGAGCATGAAGAAAACCAGGAGTTCTTGCAACAAGACCAAGAATTAGAGAAGGATTTCTTGCAGTAAGACGAAGGATTAGATTAGGAGTTCGTGCAGCAACTACAAGAACAAGAACAAGAACAAGAGGCCCTACAATAGGAGTTGGGAAAATAAATTGTACCTTTGAAACCTAAGCCAGTTGGACAACTTGAATCTATGCAAATAGTAATACATGAGGAGAAACCATCGACAAAAATCTTGGTAGGAATTCATAACCGTCCTGATTTTTTCAGTACATACAACAATTTTGAATTTATGGAAAGAGATACAAAGGAGGGAGGAAGAATGGAAAAAGCAAAAAAAATATTGAAAAAGGAAATTGAAGAGAGGGGTGAAATTATTGAAGAAAAGAATGAGGAGATTTCCTCTCTAAAGGAGAGGGTGGGCAACATTGCAACCCTGGTACCACATATTTTAGAATGTAGAACCCCTTCAAGGATTTATGCTCTACAAGTGAAGGAAAAATATCTCTCTTTTAAGTTGTCAATAATTATCTGAGGTTTATATCCCTCTATTGAGACTCACATTGAATTTTTCAATACTTATGGGATTGTCTCCCCTGAAATGAAGAACTTGTTATGTGAATTTTACTTACATAATTTTGTTGTAACTCCAGACCAAGATTGAAACCCACTGCTATATGTTGGAGATGTCCAATTGAGAGCATTCATGTCTTGGGTGAAAAATGAGATTAGTTGGGGAGAGAAATATAATGCTTATAGGAGAAGGTAATCCAATATCCCTTTGGCCATTAGAGCTGAATCAAAGAGCCCCAAGGATATTTACAAAGACTAGAACATAATGTTTTTCAAGCCTAGTTATGGTAACATAATTATGCCTTGGATTGAGGAAATTTAGAGTGAATATGAGGTAAAGATGGAAAAAAAAGAGGACACCATGAAAGGCTACCTATCATAGAGATGGAACACTTTAATTGATGAGGTAAAGTAGGTTGAACCTCATTCCATCCATAACTATGCTTCAACAATAAAAATGATTGAAAGGTACATTCATCTTGGGGGAGAAAAGGGATGAGAATGGATTCCCTTGAATTTCCAACCACATATCCTCATGTGGCCTGTGCTAAACTTTAGATTCTACTGCTATTACATTGCTGAAGAAAATCAAAGATGGAGAAGACTTGACAAATCGGGAGGATTCTACTAGGACCCTAACTCACACTCAACATACATTGATAATGGGCAGTTATCAATTGAAGATTTCATAGCTTTAAACAAACAGAAACACAACTCTTCCCCTACTAGAGGACAAGCAAGACGTTAGGTTGGGGGGAATGATGAGCCTAGTTTTTGGTCTAATTTTGGGTAGACTCTATAGTTTATTTGCTAAGGTTGACATAGAATTTGACCTTAAATGTTGATATTTTCATAGAGTTTCCCTCAAACCATAGACATTGGGTTTAAATATATTTTTGTCAGTTTTAATGACATTAGCCTATTATGTGGACTATCTATATTAATTTTGCATGTGGTTAATGGATGTTCTTTAAGGTGGTTATAGATGTGCAATTATTATGAGTACTAACATTGCCATGCATACATGCTTGAGGATACTAATTTGAGAAATGTAGCTTCTAGCTGGTCATGTAGAGGAATTGTTTGAAGGTCAACTGAAGGAAACCGACATGAGATTCCCCATGTCAATTGCATGTAACCAACTTGTATCAGTGTTTTATGATGATTGAGCAGATGCAGGTGTTATTACAGAGTTGATTTTGTGTTTGGACATGCATGTCTGACCGGATTCCCTTCATGTGTAACTGCCCTTCTCTTATTTTCCATATTTTCCCTAAATGGTGTTCTCTTAGTTAGTGGGAGTTGACTACCTTGTTTAGTTGATGGTATAAATAAGGTTGAGACCCTCCATCTTCGGGGTTGGTTGTTTGTGGAGCTATTGATGTTGTACGATTTGGTAATATACTAGCATTTTCTAAATATGCTACTTTTTTGTACTTGCATTTTCCAATGAATAAAATGAGATTCTAAGTTGAGCATTTGAGTTTATATTAGTTTAGAGGATACTCATCCAAGGGGTCCCACTTGGTGAGTAGTCTGACCTTTAGGCTAGCGAGATTAGTCACTATTTTTTGTTTAGTACTTAGTTGAGAATCTGACACTGATTGTTCCTTCAACCACTAGAATTTCATTTTGTGGTTGTTCCTATAGCCAAAGTAGATAGAGTAGTTTCCTATTTTTCACTTAGATCTTAATTCCTATCATGCATGTTTAGCTTAGTTTAATTGTTGAGTGATGTTCAACATTTACTTTTTTCCTTTCCACGCAATTTACTTTTAGTATTGAATCTTTCTTAGCTATAGATTGAAGATTACTACTTTGAGTTCCTAGTGCACATACTGTGCTGACACATTTCAAATTCACGTCCCTGTGTTGACAATTTAAATGCACCTTCATGATGGTTAAAATAGTTTTTTAGGTTAGATGTCAAATCTCGAAATCACGGCTGTAAAGGCTTAGTTATTAAAATCATTGTAGGAGGCCGACATACTAATCCACTAACCTGTGTGTTTGTAATTGTGTGATTTCAATAATGAATTGTGTAGCTTGTCCTCATTTGTGCAAGATCGGTGGTGTTAAATTACTAACATATTTTCTATAGCATGATCGATCGAAGACCCCTTTAGTTAGTTTGTCTATTGATTTCCATACTAGCTAGGCACACACAAAATTAATTAAAGAGTCAATTTACATTGTTTGTTGTGTTTGGGAGTAGGATTTTGATCTATCCACTCCCCTTGCACCTTTAGGCGATCCTAGGTGATGAGAAATCATAGCCTGCTCTAGTATAGTCCAGTCTACCCAGGAGGTACTCATGTGTTTAAGCTCTCCCCTTGCGCTATGTGCAAGCTTGGGGACTAGCTGAAGCATCTAGTATCTTATTCCTTTAGCATGACCTTTTTGGGATTTCATCACTCAGGGGATGATTCCAACCACGTGTTATCGATGAGGTATATAAAGGAGGGAGAACAAAATTTGTACCCCAATCTAGTCACGTCATGTTTAGTGAAGCATAGAAGCTAGGGTGATACCTAGATAAGACGTGCAGAGTTGGTTTGTGTTTCTAGTACCTCACTAGGGCTCCCGACTCATGCTTGTGACAAATTAGTGTTCATGATTGTGTCTCACATACCTTGCATATATCAAGGACACACGATATACCCTTGTATATCCTAGATAGAGACCCATGTTTTAGTTGTGGCTTGGTGTAGTATAGAGGATGTGCACCATACCTCAAAGTTTCTCACAACATACTCCCTTGGTTTGAGATAGGAATCCTCATGGTGGACTATGATAGTCCTCAAACAAGAGTGTGAAGGTGAGCCCGTGGCATCTATTGATGACCATGTGCCACTGGAACACTGGCTATCTATCTTCATGAGAAAGGGTGATCCAAAGAACCACCCCGATATCATAGAGTATTAACCTTGGGGTGTCTACTCAAGGTGGTTGGCCTACATCAATTTTGTAAACCCTTATCACTAATTTTTAGGATTGTGGTGCCTAGCATGTCTTCATTGTGTGATACCGGTGCTTTTATTTTTAGTTGAGTTAGTTTGGCCTTTTTGACTATTATTTTCCATGTTTGTTGTCCTTTTCCATAGTCAACCCTTGCCATCAGAGGTGAATTTGAATTGATAGGCAATTTTTCCCTACAAAATGGTGATTTCGTGTCTGAGTCAAGTTTAGGTAATCCCTTTAGGTGAATTCATCTTTTCCAGAGGAAAATTTTCTTGTGGGTCCCTTATTAGGTGACCTCATTTTTTCCTATTCCCTAGAATAGGAAAAATTTCCCATTATTTAGGTGAGTTTGTGGCAGCCCTCATCCGTCGAATTTGCTCGTTTCCATAGAATAGGTGATTTTGTCCTCTTCAGGGGTGAACCTACTATCCAAAGGAGTGATCCCATTTTTTGGTCTGAGTCCTTCTGTTTGTACATGCTCTTTAGATAGGTGAACCTGTTCTCCATAGGGGTGAATTTATTTTCACCAGTCTTCGTCATCCATGCAAGTTAAGTCTTAGGTGGATCCATTTGTCTATTAGGTGATCCCATCTTTAGGCGAGTCTATTTCAAGTCTATATAGTTCAAGGAATAGGAGAATTTACCATCCCTATTGGGTGATTTTTTCAATCAATTCTGCCCATTATTTTGTGGTCCCCTAAGGTTTTTGGTGATTTTTCCTTACTTAGAGGCAATTTTTTCAGAGTTTAGGTGAACCTACATTTAGAAAGGAGAATTTGCATCACAAGTTCACTTGTTTTTGTGTCTCCCTCAGATATAGGTGAATTTTCTTTATAGATTCACCTGTTTCTTGTCAGACCTTCAAAATTAGGTGAATTTGAGTTTCATAGATTGGCGAGTTTGAACAAAATAGAGGTGAATTTTCCTTCCCTAAATAGGAAAAGTTGGGACCTGAAGAGGAAAATTTATGCTACACAGAGGTGTATGTGCTACAGATACAAATTCCAGAGAGTGATTCCTGCTGGTCACTAAAATCCTTTTTTTTCCTAGTCCTTTTCCATGATCAAATTTTTTTAATCATCATCCACCTTCTCATAATTGTCACTTTAGTCTTTCTACATTTTCCAAAAGTTATCGATTCACCAATCAAATCACATAATTGCATCTTAGAACATTCCTAAGTTGCATTTTCATCATCGGTGCGTCAATCCCAATCCCTTAGACTTTGTTTTAGAGGTTTTATCCATGTTGAATTAGGTGCTTGACTCCGATCATCATCATCCACATATGCAAAGGATTGTCATCCATCTTGAGTTAGTAAATCAATCTTCAACCCAATCAATCTACTTTCATCTTGAGGTGGATTCAATGTCATAATCATCCCTTTTGTAGTTCAATCCAATCAATTATCACCTTACATCATCTAGTCAAACCTTTGGACATAGTTTAGAGTTGGTTCATCAACCCAATCCAATCGATCATCCAATCCCATTGATCATCTCATCCTATCAACCAATCAGTCAATCGATTCATCATCATCTTATCCAATCAATCCTTTAATCATCACCTAGGTCATCCTTCAAATGCAACTTAAAGTGTAGTATCATCCTAGTCATCAGGTATTCTTGTATTTTCATGCCCGTTACCTGATTGCAAGCAAAGAAACTCATGGAAAAACAACAAGCTCAAGGTACCCAACCTAACATCCCTCAAGATCCCTGATGAGCCCAAAATATGCTCATAGTTTGAATATCATGATGTATTTTTAAACACCCTTACTCTTTTGTTAATGGTTGCTTTAAACTCTTTTATAAGCTTTTTATCTAAAATCGGGTAGTATCCTGTGGCAACGTATTCCTATATTCCTACAGCTTAATATCTCTAAAAGTCTATATTCATTGCCTTATTTGACCTCCCAATTGACTAATACGATGCATTTGGTTATTGGATAATGAAGTAAATTTAATGTGTGATTAATGAATGAACATCGTGTTATTCTATGCATGCCCTCTTTTGCTATGTGTCACTATGTGTGTCGCAGGTTGTTAGAAGGAGCATGAATGAGTCAAAGCGCAACAAACCTCAGCCTTGCAGCAAAGTCCATTTCCAACATGGCATCGAGGGAGTTGTTTCAACAAGGACTCTTTGACTGGATCGTTGGGAGGAAACCTAAGTGATCATCAATCTAGGGAGAGTGGAATGCTAGATTGTCTCTAATCAGTTGAATAGATATACTCTCATTTATGAGGAGTCTGTTCCTCAGCGTCAGGAAGCATTTATGTCCACATCTTCCTTTGTTAGTTAGTTACTTCTCTATAAATAAATGTTCCTCCTGCATGAGTGAACAAAGGATGATTAGACGAGAAGAGATTAGACTAGATTAGAATAGCCAGAACAAAACAGAGTGTATTAAGATTAGCATTGTTATGAGAAACAAAGTTTTGTGTTAGTTCTTACAAGCAGAATAATCAATGTGTATGATTTCGAGTTTATGAATAAAGAGCTGATGAAGTTTCGAGTTCAATTCTTGCATAATTGGTTGATGCTTGCTAAGGGGGCCCACTTAGTAAGTATCTATAGTAAGTCATTTATTTCCTGTTGTTTATCAGTTAGAATTTCATTCTAGAAAGTTTCAGCGCAAGCTCAGTCTTATATTGTTCCTGTAGCATAAGGAATCCATCCTTGTGTTTGTTCCTGCAGCATAAGACCAGTTCATGGTTTGTTTCTCAGAAATAGTTGTCAAGACTCCTGCTTTGTTGAAGTTATTAAGAAGCTTTGCTTTACATTCTTGCATTAGAAATAGAATTCCTTTCACGCATTTATTTCTAGTAAATCATGATTGAAACCGGTTCTTAGTGCACATACAATGCCACTCCATTTCAAGTATACGTCCCCTGGTTTGACAATTTAAATGAATGACCATAAGAAGATGTTAGTCACCTACTGGAATGTCCAATTCCAAGGTTAGGATTTTCCTTGAATTTAATATCCTTTTGTGATTGACCAACAATCCCAATAATGATGGCTCATCGAAATCCAATACTAAGATTCGCACCACATTGCCTCCTTTTGATGAAAGCATGGTCAATGAACCTAAGATCACAATCGATGAGTACCTTAGCAATCTCGCCAATCTCCAAATGACTGATTTCCTCTTTAATGAGCATGGGGATAAAATACTCACCACATTGATCATGAAGGGAATCAAACCACCATTAGGATTTGAGTTATCCAAGTATGTTAATACAACACCCCACATGTCTCCCATGTCTCAAGACCCCCAGAATTCACAGAACACTCTGAGAAATTATTACATCCCCAAGGGTCCACCTGTGGATAATTGGTATCAACCTGGGTTTGGTAATGTCGTGATGTATCAAGTTGTACACCCCCTGAATTTTGATTTCAATCACGGGAACATCACCTGATCTGAATGATCCCCTTGCTTATGTTATGCCACATAATCTACCTCCTCTGCCACCTTTGAATGTCCCACAAGGTCTGACCCCTGTACTGTCTACACTGCCTCTCCCGCCTAATCAATCAGGTCAACCACCAATGAATACTAGGGGAAATTCTTTTTTTTGTATTGCCACCACTTTCGAGATCAACATCTGCTCCCAATTAACCACCACCTCTATTTACCTCTCAACAAATTCCTCAAAGAAACATTCAATCTTCACAACCACCACAAGGTAACCTACAAAAAACACCATAGCAAACCCCTCAACACACTCCAATTCCATTTCAACTATATTAGTGACAACCTCTGTATCAGAATATTATAATTCCTTTGCAACAACAATAGCCACCCCCACATGAATAGCAGGGTAATCCATTGCAACCCCCTTATCAGCCACAAGGTCCTCCGCATCAACAAATATCATAGAAAATTCCACCCTTCCAACAACCACATATCACCCAATAACCTCAAATCCCAACTCATCCTCTTTACCAACAATCCCCGCCTCACTAGAAACCTCTTCAACAACCACAAATCTTGACATAATCTCAACAATCTCATCAGCCCTTTCCTAGCTACATGGCTTAGTACTTATACCATCCACAAAGAAAATTTTATGTGTAACCTATTACGTCCAATCCAAACCTCGAGTATGCCTATCACAATCTGCAACAATCTCAACAATATCTATCTTATGCTACCCCTTTGCAACTACACCAAAATACTTCCTATCAATAGCCTAATCGAAAACAACCTTTGTGTGTGTCCCAACAATATACTACCTACAATTATCAGTCCAATCCACATTATACCTCACAAAAACAACCATCTTATCAATAGCCGTCATATTAGCAAGGTGCTTCTACCTTGTATTATCAAGCACCTCCATCACATCAGCAAGAGGCCTATTCTTCTTACTATCAAAATCCATCATCTTATTGTCACTTCTACATCAATCCACCTATACAAACCAATGTTAGCCAACTCCTTCATATGCATCTCCACCATTATATGATCAAACCATGTCTGCTGCATCTTTATATTATCAACTATATGTTCCTTATAATCAATCTAATCTTTCAAATCCATCTTCGTCAACACCTACTAATAATGAGTGGGAAGAGGTAAAAGCCGCATTGAAAGACTTACAAGCAGGAACCTTTAAAACGTCTTTCAAGTTTGATGAGATTTGTCCCTATCCGTTCAATCCATAGATCTCACTCATTCCTTCCCCCAAGAATTTTGAAATTCCAAAGTTTGACAAGTATAAAGGAATCAAAGACCCAAAGAACCACCTTCAGGAATTATATTCACATTGTCAAAAATTCCTGCACAATTACAATTATGTCATGCGGTTTTTCCCTAGGAGTCTAACGGGGGTGGCTCTAGATTGGTTTATGGGTCTTCCAAATGGATCCATCTCTTCTTTTGTGGATATTTTAGAGAAATTAGTCACACACTTCTCCTTCAATATGGATAAGGATATTGATACCCTAGATCTCCTAAAAGTAAAACAATGCGAGGGTGAAACCTTTGCTAGCTACTTGCAAAGGTGGCATACTTTGGCTAGTCGAATGAAATCTCAACTAAGTGAAAAAGACCTAGTAACTCTTTTCATGGCGAACACTCATCCTATCATCTGGTCAAGTGTTTTTATGGGGAGGAAAAATCTCCATGATAAACTCAAATACCTTCATCCTTCACCATTGAATCTTCAAGATTGAATCCAAACCTTTGCTGTGATACCCCTTCACAAATATGTTGTCGGGAATCTATCAATACGGTAAGTGTGAATAAGGTGTAAAGCACAAAACACTTCTTAATACGACATTATATCAAAGATAAATCAAATTGAACTAATTAAATACAATAATCTATTGAAAGCGTCATATTGCTCTCTATCTCCAAAGATTTATTAAATCATTGTGGCTCTCAGATTGTGAGTGCACTATGATTGTTAAAATGACAATTCAAAGAACGAGATGGATACTAAATACATGAAACTAATCCTATATGATGATTTCTAAATGATTAAACATGGAATTGATGAATGAAGCTACAGTAAATGCAGCCATAATTATGAATTGAAAACTGTGATGCTATGCTTGATTGCTTGAAATGCTTGATGCTTGAATGCCTACAGAGTAAGAGTGCATAAATTAGATTATCTAGATCCTTTCTTTGTTGAATGAGGTTTTTATTTATAGATTTTCTGGCTGTAGAAATGCACAGGGAAGGCATTGAGAGGCTTGGATTCAATCTGGAGGATTGAATGGTGAGAGATGGAGGATATTGAGAAAATTTTGGTGATTGTCTCTACCCATGAAAACACCAGGCAAGAGAAGAGGAAAGATTGATGGAGGAGGATTGAGAGAAGATTTTGGAATTTGTCTCCAAAACTTCTCGTGAAGTTTCAATCAATTAATTTTGACATATTTTAGACATGATTTAGAAATAGGATATCTAATTCATTTTTGAGGAAATATAGATGGAATATTTCTTTATGCTTTTATTTAAATATTTTTGATTTATTTAAATTAGCAAAAGAGGGATAAATAATTTAATAAAATGAACTATAGAAGTTGTTTACTAAATTAAAATAGAAGAATATGGCAATTAATTAATAAAGTGTTTGGTCTTTATTTAATTAATTTAAGATTGATGTGATGGAATAAAATAGGGATTTGATGATTAAATCAAACAAAGTATTTAATTTTGTTTATTTAATTAAGATGAGATAAAGTAAAAGAATTTAAAGAATTTAAATGTGAATGTGAATGTGAACTATATAAATAAATATTTCTATTTATTCAAATAGTAGAGGAAATTAGGATAATTAATCAAATAATTTGTATTTAATTAATTGGATGCTCCAGACCATTTTTAGGTGTATACAAATACAACCTCTTTACGCGTTGCTTCGAAGAAATATTTTTCTACTACTGTTAGGATTGATGATAAAGAAAAATAATTCCGTATGCCCCAGACATTGATTTTCAGATGATTGCCGATATGCCCCTTCGGGAAATAAATTAATGATTAGCTGATTTTTAGTATTTTTGAATTTCCATGATTTCTTGATGATTTTATGATGATTCGATGATGAAATAATTTATCTCCCGACAAAATAATGATGAAATATAGTCTGCAGGTGATTTTTAATTAATTTCCTGGATAAAATTATTCAAAAAAATAATAAAACCCACCAAAATACCTTTTCAAAAATTATAAATAGTCCAAAAGGTCATTTTCAAATTCATTTGCACTATTTGAGTTTAGAAATCCTTGTGATAAAGACATTTCAACCAGCTGGAGTAGGATGCCTATCCCCTACCACAGTCACCGTTTTGAGCGTGTTCGACATCACTGACGACTAACCACGTATGGACCTTCGGTATGTATCGCTTAACCTCCTCATAATTCATGCATTTTTAATCTAAACGTTGTTTTACCACATGAAAGCGCTAAAATAGTTCATCTAAGCGCTAAATATCAAAAGCGCTACTTCAGCACTCCGAAGCGCTACAACAGGCATCCTAAGTGCCATTTTAATCTAAGCATTGTTTTATTGCATCAAAGCGCTAAAACAGTCTATCAAAGTGCTGCTTTACCAGAAGCGCTACGACAGACTATGAAAGCGCTAATTCACCAAATCGAAGCACTAGAAGCATTGTTTTATTGCATCAAAGCGCTAAAACAGTCTATCAAAGTGCTGCTTTACCAGAAGCACTACGATAGACCATGAAAGCGCTAATTCACCAAATCGAAGCGCTAGAAGTCTCTAGCGCTTCGATTTGTTGAATTAGCGCTTTCACGGTCTGTCGTAGCACTTATGGTAAAGCAGCACTTTGATAGACTGTTTTAGCGCTTTGATGCAATAAAACACTTCTAGCGCTTCGATTTGGTGAATTAGCGCTTTCACGGTCTGTCGTAGCGCTTCTGGTAAACCAACACTTTGATAGACTGTTTTAGCGCTTTGATGCAATAAAACAATGCTTAGATTAAAATGGTGCTCCGGATGCCTGTTGTAGCGCTTTGGAGTGCTGAAGTAGCGCTTTTGGTATTTAGCACTTTCATGCGGTAAAACAACGTTTAGATTAAAATGGCACTTAGGATGCCTATTGTAGCACTCCGGAGTGCTAACGTAGCGCTTTTGGTATTTAGCGCTTAGATGAACTGTTTTAGCGCTTTCATGTTAGAATTGAAGATTTAGACTTAGATAACCTTGATTTTGTCAATTCCGATCAGGTCCATTCTTCTGATTGGTATGATTGATAATCCACATTCTTGATGTTGGATTTGTATGATTTAAATAAGACTAACTCTCATGATAGGTGAGGTTTGTTGATGTTCAAGAACCTCATGATAGGTGAGGTTTGATGTTTGCCTATGAATTTTGATTGAAAATTCATACTAATTTTGGATTAGACATGATAGTAGAATGACTTTTGATTTCTTGACATAGTTCACTGATTGTGGATTCTTTTCATTGTGATGATAGGAGCCTTTGGGTACTCTCCAGATGCAAGAGAGATTTCCTTGGACTTCAGAGTTGATTCCTCATTTGACACCAGATGAGCTTCAGGTGGTAGGTCGATGTGGTTTGACTAGTCTACTTGATATGCCCCAGATTAGGATTAATTAGGGTCCGTTGACTACTTTGGCTGAGAGGTGGCATAGTGACCACAACACCTTTCATCTACCCACTGGTGAGATGATGGTCACAACCAAGGATGTGTGGCGGATTCTGCGTATTCCATTCATGGGAGAGATTGTAGCATATGATTCCCATGGGACCAGTGGTAGAGATGGTCTTCGCAGAGTATTCCAAGATCAGACTATTGAGGGTCCGAGCATTTGATGGAGGAGGATCCCTGATTCTTACACGACACTACCAACAGTGCTAGCTAGATTTATTGGAGGTTTCCTTTGCCCTGATCGCAGGTCAAAGGAATTCCTCATTGGCTGGGGCAGGACTCTAGAGAGCATGATGGTACACGGTACCATATATGCATGGGCGATGTGCATGCTAGCACATCTTTACCATGATCTTCATTCAGTTGTGTACCTTAGGGCGCAAAGCTTATTAGCAGGGATGACCCTATTATAGGTGTGGGCATGGGAGCATTTTGCTATTGCTTGTCCATTTCCAATTGTAGATAGAACACCATATAGACCTTATGTGTTCAGATAAAGAGGTCGGCTTACATAGGCCCGGATGGGAAAGTTAGAGCATTGGAGGTGGGTCTTTAACGATATAGAGACAGTTACCTAGCATCCATACCTTGACTGTGAGCAGTGGGATGAGGATGATGCAGTGTTGGGATTTCTCTGTGATTCCATGTATCTCATCGGTCGGACACCATTTGTCCTAGAGAGATTCCTATTGCACCGAATATATAGATAGTACGACATTGTTCAGGGTATGCCACAGGGAGTAGCCCATTATTCGAGGCGACAGATGGATATTCCTTATTGGGGGCCCTATTTCTCATATGATGCTTTGGTAGAGGGATATAGGGCATTGCAGCCATCAGTATGGGACATGTGTAGAGACATCACAGAGGCACCAATCACCGAGGAGTATGCAGCCTTCCTGGCCTTGGTTCCATATCCTCACATCACTATACCAGATGAGCCAGCACCATTACCCATAGTAGAGGATGCTGTCGAGGGTTCAGAGGATAGTGGTGGTGGTACTCCAACAGGCAGTAGCATGGAGAGTGGCAGTGATGACAGTAGCAATGATGACAGTGATGGTGGCAGTGGAGGGGACAGAGGGGTAGGGCCAGCCATTAGTAGTCCATCATCTAGTAGGCCTCGCAAGAGGCGAGCAGTGATAGTGCCACCTGTGGACCATCAGAGATAGATCGCAGGCCTATAGACATAGGTTCAAACATTGTAGAGGCAGTTGGTATAGGCTCAGGGTTTGCTCGTTTAGACCCAAACTCAGATGTAGGCCCAGGTGCAGGCTCATGCTTAGGCATTAGCACAAGTTCAAGGACAGTTTACAGCTATACAGATGCTGGTGGCCACTTTGACAGTCGAGAGGGCACATGAGACAATAGAGACCATCCAGAGAGTGGCTTATGGTACCTCAGTGGGAGAGTACATGAGAGAGATTTTGTGGGTTGGCCGAGAGGCTAAGTTTTACAGAGGCAGATATCATGATGCAGTGCCTACCGAGTGTAGAGTCAGTTATACTTCATCAAGATTTGGGCGGACGCATACACGAACAGTGAGCGAGGGTGTGACATAGCCTCCACCTAGAGATCCCAGAGATCCTAGTACTTCCAGGGGTGGTGGTGGTATGGGTCCTGTTGCGCCCACACATTCTAGCATTAGCAGATCATAGATTCTATTGAGATTGGTCATTTTGAGACATGATGTATATTACGATGTACCTCATTTTTGATGATGTATTTTTAGACTTTATTGTATACTTGACACTTGATGATGTGATTAATGCGATATGTGATGATTTTATTTCAAATGTGGTGATGCTTTTATTTCATGTAATGATTCTATGATAAATGAATTTGTAGAATATATGATAGATGGATGTAGGGTGTGATGTATGTATGGATGAATGGATAGATGCTTCTTATGTTTTAAATGCGATGATGATAAGAATGATGATATTATGATAAATGATAATGGATGGATTTAATGATAATAATGAACATGATGTACTTAGGGTACAATTTAATTCATAATTTATTTGATGTATGATGAAATGATGAGATGATGACTTCTACATGCTTTTGATGATTTTTGGAATTATGTCAAGTATACTCAGTCTTATTTGTAGATTACATAATCATTGATTAGAATTGTTTATGTAACAAATACTCGGTAGAAAATGAATATGATGAATGCAATCTAATTTTAACATGCAACTATATGCAAAAATGATTGTCATTTTAACAATACCTTTGTACTTTTTTGTCATCATTGAGCCTTATTGGATGTTGAAAGTGAATACAAGCATCAATGGTATGTGTTAGACCAATGATGACCTGAGTACTTCTTTCATGATTTTTGATATTGCAAGCGAACACAAGCATCTAGGTATGATTTAACCGAGATGACCTAAGCATTCATTGCGTAAATAGGTAGTGATTAATCATTTTAATGTGTGAATTTTGAATGTCATCGGTGATACATTTGCATAGCACATCCCTTGATAGTTCATACATTTATATGATTAAATTTTATAGACAGCAGATAATAAAAACATCATTCTTCTTCTTTGTTTCTCTAGCTCAATACATCATTGAGTTACTCCAAAGAAATGATAATAAAAAATACAATATATCCATTGTTTGACTTAGAGTGTTTCATTCATTATTCAAATTTCAGATCATCCATCCTAATTTTTGTAATGCTTTTGGATTTTCGAGATTTTGAGCAAAGACCTAACCTACTAACCTATCCTAGGGGTCTTGGGGGCTGATCAAAGATTAGCCTTGCCTACGTTACACATGCAGAGACCATGTAGTTCGACTGAAACAGACCTATGTTTTTGGATTTTGCATTTTCAGAATAAAATTTTTGACATGTTTTTGGATTTTTGATATGATATGGATGGTTGATGCCTTTCTGATGATGAGTGATGTTTCACTTTGATCTTGGTTTTTGTTTTCTTGCCACTCTTTTTTGCACTTTGGTGAAATTGATGTTTTTGTTGCCCCTAGTGATATCCAGATGTTGCCCCCAAGCTTTGGAGTGAGACTTGACTATGTGAAAATGATTTTGATATAGATGCAAAGATGGTAATGACTAGTAACATGATATGAAATGGTACTGACTGCAAGACTAAAGATCTTGATGTATATCAATAAATATGGGAAAGCTGATCTTAGAATCACATACGACGCCTGTTTCCAGGTTTTCACCATATGTTTTGATTACACTCTCTGTGTTTTCGTATTTCTCATTTTTCTATTTTTCTCCTCTTTTTTTTCTTTTTTTTTGTATTTTCTTATATATATATTTTTTGTATTTTTGCGTTTTGCCTTGATGCCTAGTTGCCAGGTTTTCACCAAGGAAACAATTTTCAGAAGTTTGACCCGTACACTAGGAATTTCAAGCATATAATTTTCGGAGATGAATACTGTTGATAGGTTCATCAAACAAATCCCCTTCTGACGTTGATAGCTGATATGCTCCTGATCCATACATTGACATGATGACAAAGGGACCAAGCCATTTAGGCTCAAATTTTCCTTTCTTCTCCTTATCCAGCTGATTTCTAGGGTTTTCCTTTAGTACCAAGTCACCAACTTGAAAGACCCTCGATTTTACCCTGTGGTTGTAACTTCTTGACATCCTTTGTTGATAAGCTGTTAGATGATTAATAGCTTGTTGAGGATGCTCATCCAACAACTCTAGTTCTTGTAGTCTGGATACCCTATAGTCTTCATCTGAAATAATTCCTCTGAGTGATACATGAAGGGATGGAATCTCTACCTCGATAGGTAATATGGCTTCTGATCCATATACCAAAGCAAATGGTGTAGCTCCTGTTGGTGTTCTGATACTTGTTTTGTAAGCCCATAATGCAAGATTGAGTTGAACATGCCAATCACGTCCAACATCGTTAACTGTCTTTTTGAGAATTTTGAGAATTATTTTTTTTGAGGCTTCTGCTTGGCCATTTCCTTGAGGATAGTACAGTGTTGAAAAATGATGTTGGATGTGGAACTTTTCACATAGTTCTTGGACATCTTGATTCTTGAAGGGTTGTCCATTATCCATGATAATGGATTGAGGGATTCCATAGCGACAGATGATGTAGTTAAAGATGAAAGAGGAAATTTGCTTCCCAGTGATGGTTGTAAGAGGTACTGCCTCAATCCATTTTGTGAAATATTTCGTAGCTGTTATAATGAACTTGTGTCCGTTAGATGAAGATGGATTTATTTTTCCTACCAGATCAAGGCCCCATTGACAAAAGGGCCACGTTGATGTAAAAAAGGAATGCAGTTCCTGAGCTGGTGTGTGAACCAGATTGCTGTGAACTTGACATTTTTGACATTTCTTGACAAACTGATATGATCTTTCTCCATGCATGGCCAATAATATCCCAAACGAAGGAGTTTCTTAGCTAGAGTTATCCTACTCGAGTGAGTACCACAAATACCCTCGTGAACTTCTCGTAGGGCCGTTTCAAATTCGTTGTGTTCTAGACAGCAGAGTAGGGTACCATCAAGACCTTGATGATAAAGTATGTCTATGATTAAAGTATGTCAGGTGGATTGGCGGATTAAGTTTCATTTTTGGTTCCTGGAAAGATCGAGAGGAAGAATATCATCTTTCAGGTAAGCATAGGTTTTTTTGTATATGGAGGTTTCAGTGGTTTCTAGATGGCATATGGTAGTGGATTCTGATTTATAATGGGAGGGACATGATACTTGTTCTACCATAAAATCATAACAAACACGCTTCTCAGGAAATTGTAGTAATGAAGCAATTGTAGCCATAGCGTCTGCAACTTTGTTCTCTGGCCTTGGAATTTGATCAAACTTGATACTGACAAAGGACTATTTCAGATTATCTATTTGTTGCTTATAGGGCATCAAATTTTCATCTTTTGTTTGATACTCATCATTTACTTGATAAATGACTAGCTGAGAGTCCCCATATACCCATAAATCCGTGATCTTCCATTAGATTTCTATTTTGACCCGAATGATCAATGCTTCATATTCTGCCACATTATTTGTACACTGAAACATTAGTCTATATGATTTTGGAATGGCGTGTCCTTGTGGAGAGATGAACCAAATTCCTGCTCCAGATCCGCACTGTGTGTATGATCCATCAAAATATAATACCCATTGTTGGGGCATCACTGTCAGAATGTCTGCATCCGGAAACTCCATTGTCATTGGTTGATCATCTGGTAGAGGAGGTTCAGCTAATTGTTCAGCAATTGCTTGACCCTTGATTGCATTTCGCTCTACATATTGAATGTCAAATTCACTTAATAGCATGACCCACTTTGCCAGTCTACCTGTTAAGGCAACTTTACTGAGTAGATATTTTAAAGGATCGATCTTGGCTATCAGCTTGATTGTATGAGTCAGCATGTAGTGTCTCAGCTGTTGAGTAGCAAACACCACCATCAAGCAAGACTTCTCTATGAAAGTGTAGTTTATTTCATATCCATTTAATGTTCTACTGATATAATAGATGGCATGTTCTTTTCCTTCATAATCCTCTTGTGCTAATAGGGCCCCCAAAGAGATATTTGTTGTAGCAATGTACAATATCAAACGTCTTCCTTCTGTTGGTGGCATGAGAATGGGTGGTGACATTAGATACTATTTGATTTTATTGAACGTTGTTTCACACCCCTCGTCCCACTTGAAAACTATATTTTTGTGCAAAAGGTGATTAAATGGATGACTCCTGTCTGCCAGCTAGGAGATAAATCTTCTGATCGATTGGAGCCTTCCCTGTAGTGATCTAAGTTGACTAATATTCTTAGGAGGTTGCATCTCCATTATTGCTTTGACTTTTGCTGGATCCACTTCAATGCATTTTTTTGAGACAATAGATCCCAATAGTTTTGCTGATGTGACCCCGAAGACACACTTTTTTTGGTTTAACCTGACATTGAATTTTTCTAGCCGTGTGAAGATTTTGTCTAAGATATGCAGATGTCTATCCCTTGTACTAGATTTTTCCAAGATGTCATCCACGTAATCCTCCATGAAGGTTTACATGATATCATGGAAGATTGTCGTCATTGCTCTTTGATAGGTGGCTCTTGCGTTCTTTAGGCTAAATGGCATGACGTTCCAACAGAAAGTTCCCCATGGACATGTAAAATCCGTATTTTCCTGATCTTCTGGAGCTATTTTTATTTGATTGTACTCAGAGAAACTTTCCATGATTGAAAACATGGCATGCCCTGCCATCAAGTCCATAATGATGTCTATATTTGGTAGCGGAAAATCATCCTTCAAGCATGCTTTGTTTAGGTCCCTGAAATGCATACATATCTTGATGCTATCGTTTGGCTTTAAAATAGGTACAAGGTTTGATATCCATTCGACACAGTCTATAGACCGTATGAATCCAGAATCCAACAATTTCTTTAGCTTTGTCTTTACCATCAATGCGATATGGGGATGCATTTTTCTCAATTTTTGCTCGACAGGCTTGATTCCTATGGGCAAAGATAAATGATGCATGAGTAGATTTGGATCTAAGCCTGGCATATCAGAATATGACCAAGTGAAGTTGATGCTTTTTTCTTTAAAGAATTTGATGAAATCTGGTCTTTCTTGATCTGTCATGGATTCAGCCAGATGTAGGATTTTTTCCTTTTCTTCAATGCCGATGTTCACAGACTATGTTGGTTCTACCAGAACTGATGACCGCTCATGATAATGTTCCGGAAGAGTGTCAAATATTCCATCCTTTAGTGCCTCAGAAAGGTTTTCACCATTAGATGTGTTCTTTATTTTTTCTTTTTCTAGATCTAATACTGCCATAGAATGGTTTTCACCATTAGATCTATTTTCCCTATTTTCAGTTTTGCAACTAGAAGATTTGACACCCTCCTACTGAGTCATGTTGTTATGAGTATTATAGATAGAACTTTTACTAGGTTCGGTATGACATAGGAAATTTACGATGGCATGGTCATCTGCAAATCTTGGCACATTTAGGGGTTCGATAGGTTCCCAGTTAATTAGTTCAGGATGGATTAATGGCATGAGGTTATCAGATTCATTTGGGTTGATGGATGTAAGGGTTTGGACAGCTGTTTCATCATAGTCATTTATTGGAACATCGAGGTCCATGATGGTACTTTCTTCAAGATTGTCTAGTTCACTCGAGGTCTGTTCGTCCCCACTTGAATCATCGATATTTAGTGACCCTGCCATGAATGGTCTAGACCCAGACCCTTGGCCCTCTTGACGCATAGGTGTATATTGTTGGATGACATCAATATGAATATTATTGAAAGATACATTGGAATAGGAATCCCATTCATATTCATTTGAGTCTGTCTCAGAGCTATTTCTAAGTTGAAGAATTCTTTCTACAACCTTCTTTTCTAGTTCCTATTTTTCTTCATTAGAGTATCCCAGTCCCGTCTTCTCTTTTGAATGGAGAGTGAGGGGCTGAATAGGCTCTATGATTCCCTCCTTTCTTAATCCAACAGGTCCTTTTCCTTCATACCCCATTTTTTTCTAAAATAGCTTTTCCTTTTCCATATTTGTCAGTGTTGATGTTAACATTTTTGATACTGATATCTGATGTTGAGGGATCTTCATCTTTGTAGAGCCAATCCAGGATTGCTTTGTTGTCTGTTTCATCATCTATGGTACCCTTTTTGACAGACCTTTCTTGAAGAACAGTGACTGGTAATGATGTTTGAAGTTTTATCATAGATGGTTGACCATATGTCTTAGGAGATGGCATTAACTATGATAGGTTAAGCGATTGCTCCATAGAATATGTTCCCATTCCTTTGTCAGTCAGTTGTACTTGCTCTTGAAATTTTTGTGATAAAGAAGTTTGCTAATCCGGATTATTTGTTGATTGAGTTTCAACAGGACTTGTTTCTTTTTCTTTACCCTTCTTTTCTACCCACTTGGTGGTGATACTCGGATGTTGTTCTTCGTTGGATGATCTTGAACTAGATACTTCCCTGTTGTGAGGCACCAAGGTATTTTGGGAGATTCTAATTGTGTCACAATGTTGAGGATAATTGTAATCAACAGATATAGTCACCTCCTATCCATTTATTGGAAACTTCAAACATTGATGATATGTTGAAGGTACAACCTGCATTTCATGGATCCATGCTCACCCTAAGAGAATGTTGTATGTTAACTCTCTTTCCAACACTTGACATGCTATATGTTTCATCATTGGCCCCACTTGAATGGGTAATACAATTAGTCCCTTAGACAACCTTTCCTCCTCATCATATGCTTTGATAGTCATTTTCCTTCGGGCAAAAATAGCATCATCTGAATACCCTAGTGCACGGATTAACTTGAGGGTGCAAATGTCCAGACTAGCTCCCCCATCTATTAAGACCCTCTTGACGTGATGATTATGGATTAAGACTTCGATATGGAGTGCAGTATTATGGGGATGGTTTAGTGAGACATCATCCTGTTCAGAGAATGATAGACAATGCGGGGTAGTCAAATGACTGACCATAGCTTGGAACTGACAAACATTTAGATTCATTGGTACTATAGTGGCTATTAATGCTTGTTCTAGAACTTCCTTATGTGATGGTGAAATTTTAAGAAGCTCTAGTATCGATATCTGTGCAGGAATGTTTTGCAGTTGGTCGACGATGTTATAATGAGATGGAGGTGGAACTGCATGTGTAGACCCAAATACCTTTAACATGACCTTGGCTTTCCCCCTAGTCATTACATTTGCTGGTTGATGTTCTTGATGGTCTCTGATTTTTAAGACATTGATTTGATTATCAGAGTTTGGTATGTTCGGGAGCAAGTCCAAAGGGATAGTGATGTTGATTTTGGATTCATTAATGTTGTGACCAACTGTATGATCAATCTCTATTCCAGATAGACAATTGATTGTTGTGTAAAATACATGGTTGACATTTTTCCCTTTGTTGTTTGAAGATGATGGTGGTCCTTTTTCATAGTCTGGAAAAGGGTCTTTGAAAGCCGAATGATCGTTATTGTTTTGGGGTGTTTCCACATATGCTTTATTGTTGTCGATCAAATCTTGTATTGCGTACTTCAACTCCATACAATCATTGGTTTTGTGACCTTTGTTATTATGGAAGTTGTAGTAATCTGCCTCATTCCAACATGGTGGTTTGACCTTTGGATCCTAGAATTAGGCTTCCCATGCAGTGATAAGGCCACTAGTGACTAATTCTTTCATTGCTGATTCTATCATTTGGCCTAAAGGTGTGAACCTATGCCGATTTGATGGTTTCTGATATGACTATTTTTTTACATTTTCATTTCTTTGTATGACATTTGACTTGACAATTTGATCATTGTTTTGATTCCTTGATGTTGATGCTGTGAAGTTGAAAACCAGTTTGACATTTTGGGAATCACTTGTTGTTTCATTGGTAGTTGTGTTTCGATTCTTTTGCCAAAATTTTGCCTTGTCATTGCTTGAGTATTGATTGGAGGATTTACTTGTGTTATTCGTCTTATCATTGAAATGCTTGATAACTCCTCTTTTGACTAGTGCTTCCTCAATTTTAAGATCATTTTCTATTAATTTTTTGAAAGTGGGAGGACATTTCAATTCTAGCCTATAACTCATTTCCTCAGTCAAGTTGTTAATGAACAACTCCATCTTTTCTTCCTCAGGAATGGATCGAGGATATCTGGCAAATAGTCATTTCCATCTTTATAGAAAAGACAAGAATGTTTCCCCTTTGTTTTGTTTGAGGTTGTAAAGATCCTTTATTGTAACATCATGTTGGATGTTGAATGAGTTTAGGGAGATGAATTTGTTGACAAGTTCCTCAAAAGTCTTGATACCTGGTTGTAGTTTTGAGAACCATTCCATACATGCACCTCCCAAAATTCTTGGGAATAACCTCATTAAGTAAGTTTCCTCTTGGGCAAAATCAAGGCTCATTGTTTTGAATTCCCGGATATGATCTATTGGATCTGATCTTCCATTGTACTTGTCATACTTTGGGAATTTGCAGTGTGTTGGAAAAGGTATTAGGCTGACTATTGCGTCGAAAGGATAAGGACAAATGTCCTATATCGCATATGTTTTGGTACTTCCTTTCGTCATATCATGTATCTGTTGTAACATTTGCATTTGGGATGTCAAGGCAACAACTGGATATATTGTTTGTGTGGTTTACAGTATTTTTGTCTCACTTGTTCTAGGTGCTTCCTTTAGATGATTCACGTCAAAGTCATTGGGAAGTTTAGCACCTGATTCGACCAACATCAAAAGATACTTCTCCATATCTTGTTCTAAATTTTTTTCCATAAATATATGGAACTTGGGATCTTGTTGAGCTGCTTGAATATCCTCTGGAGTTATTTCATTCTTATTGTTTCGGTTCAGATTGTTCCAAGGATTTTCTTCTACCATTGTTTGGGATGTTTCAAGTTCTTGCTCTAAGAGTTTCTATTTTTGGGACCTAGTGAAGATTGGCATACAAATTTTTACCTTTTCTTCCAAAATGTTGATCTTCTATGCTAAAAAAAATGTCAATTGAACTTTTAACAAAGTTGAATAAGATGACTGATGTTATTGATGAGACTATGTAAAAAATTTGATTGCTATACTTGGTTTCGTGATAAAGGATGATAGTATCCTGATGATGAAACTTCAGTGTAGTAATCAATTTTTATTTTGATTTGACACTTGTGATTGGCAAGATCTTGTTTCAGTTGATAAGATTTGAAATTTGTATAAACCTTTCTAATTTCGGTCTTTAGATAGTGATTCTGATGAAAAGAAACTTGTGTTCTAGTAAAAACTATGGATAAAAGATAGACAAACTGACTGGTAAAATTTTTGAACTCTCTGTTTTAGAAGCGGTAAAACAGAGTACAGAGGCGCTATTTCACAGAAGTGCTAGAACAGGGTCTCGAAGCGCTAGAACAGACGACAGAAGCGCTAAAATAGTGCTCGAAAGCGCTGCAGAAATTGATGGAAGCACTCTCTTGATAGAAGCGTTGAAATAGTGCCCGAAAGCACTGGAAAAGATGATGAAAGTATTGTTTCGACAAAAGCGCTGAAATAAAGACTATAAGCGCTAAAACAATACCCGAAAGTGCTATTTCATAGAAGCACTAAAAAAGTGACCCGAAGCGCTGAAATAGGTTTTTTAGAGCGCTAAAAATAGGACTTTTAGGACTCTATTGTAAAATTTGATCTGGCCTTGTGGCATACTATATCATGGGTTGCAAAAAATAAGACTGACGAATGTGTTGACTATGGTTGTGATACTGTGTGAGAGCTCTCCTTTGGAAGAAGGCTCATGAATAGAGTGGTTCTACTATGTAATCAAGATTGTGACCCCTAGCAAAATCGTAATATCTGTGGATGCAGGTTCTATGTTGTAAAAATAGCTTTCGATTATGATATAGAAAATGCCTTCTTCTTAAATTATCTCGATAACTAAGGGGTTTCTTGGGTTTTGTGATTTTGATTTTTCTCTTGACAAACGTGGTGGATTTCCACTTTCGAAGCATGGATTTTCTGATCTAACTTGACTTTGTTCGTTTTCAGGATGATCTTTAATCTGATTTTAATGAATTTGTGAAAACATAGCAAGCAATTGTGAATAATTGTTTTAAATTTAATAGATCGTGTATGTTCAAGAGCCACGAATGGTTCTTATTGATTTTGACGGGTTGCTTTGACAATTGTACACAAATCAAACACTCACACTTAAGGACAAATAGGTCATTATTATACTCATATCCCACATCTTGAATTGCATTGATGCACACAACTTTGTCACCCCCTAGAGGGCGCCCGTGTTTTTGTCGCTTCCAGGCACATACTTAGAGTTGGATTTCTCATTCTCTAAGCAAAAGGTCTATGGCAATTATATGGTGAGTGTCTTGGGGGTAGATTCTTTCCTCCCCTTGCACCATGAGTATGATAATATATGGATACTGACTCGGTGAGACACTACTCTATGGTTCTTAGAAAGGGCTTCCGTTCAGTGCGGCAATTGATAAACTCCCTCAGGAGACCTCCCAATCTTTAGAACAAAGATTTTGGGGATGGTTATCTTGCTCACTACCGTCAAGTTGGACTTTCATCAACAACTTGCATTTTTATTATAGTGGGTTGGAAAATATGGCTTTGGTTGTTCCCACTTAGGTCGTTCCTGTAGGGTGAGTACTTTTTCCCACTACGACAGGCCTTCTAAAGGATTTAATAAAAGCATAAATAACATGAAGTAAAAATGACTCTGGCACTTTGGTAACCCAGTTAAGGGGAGAGCATAAGCCTAATCACCACAAACACAACATATAAGTTTGTTCTGTTTTAAAGCCCAAAAAGAAATTTTCTAATCTATGTGAAGGTGTTGCTTCATAGAAATTATGATGTTCTCTTTAAATTCTACTGTAAGAATGTGATGACTATCCTAGGATTGATAGATTTGCTTTAAGAAAAAAAAGAAAGTGACAATCTTAGGATTGATATATTTTAGGAACTTTGAAGTGACTATCCTAGATTGATCAATTTTAGAAAGTTGGAAGTGACTATCCTAGATTGATAAATTTTAGAAAGTTGGAAGTGAATATCCTAGGATTGATAATTTTTAGTTCAACTGTGAAAAAATTTAAAACTAGCCGTGGTCGCGTCAGATCCAGATTGATTTTACAAAACCGTTGGAACAGTCCACCAAAGCACTATAACTCTTACCTGATGTTATAAAACATGAAAGCACTGAAATAGGACACCGAAGCACCAAAGTCTGCCATGGAAGCGCTAAATCACCGATGTGCTGAAGCAGGTGACTGAAGCACTAAAGTTGAAAGCGCTGAAATTTTTTACGGATGCGCTGTAGTAACACGGAAGTGCCAAAACAAAGAATGAAAGTGCTATAGTTTGCCACCGAAGCGCTATAGTATTTGACGAAAGCACTAAAAGAAAACATGTCGTGAACCTGCGTAACACTTTCCAGAGAAATTGTAAAATTGGGGTTAATGCCCCACGGTCGGCGCCAAATTGTAAGTGTGAATAAGGTGTAAAGCACAAAACACTTTTTAATATGAAATTATATCAAAGATAAATCAAATTGAACTAATTCAATACAATAATCTATTGAAAGCGTCATATTTCTCTCTATCTCCAAAGATTTATTAAATCACCGTGGCTCTCAAATCGTGAGTGCACTATGATTGTTAAAATGAAAATTCAAATAACGAGATGGATACTAAATACAAGAAACTAATCCTATATGATGATCTCTAAATGATTAAACATGGAATTGATTAATGAAGCTACAATAAATGCAGCCATGATTATGAATTGAAAACTGTGATGCTATGTTTGATTGCTTGAAATACTTGATGCTTGAATGCCTGCAGAGTAAGAGTGCATAAATTAGATTATCTGGATCCTTTATTTGTTGAATGAGGCTTTATTTATAGATTTTATGGCTGTAGAAATGCACAGGGAAGGCATTGAGAGGCTTGGATTCAATCTGGAGGATTGAATGGTGAGAGATAGAGGAGATTGAGAGAAATTTGGTGATTGTCTCTACCCATGAAAACACCAGGCAAAAGAAGAGGAAAGATTGATGGAGGAGGATTGACAGAAGATTTTGGAATTTGTCTCCAATTTGTCTCCAAAACTTCCCATGAAGTTTCAATCAATTAATTTTGACATATTTTAGACATGATTTAGACATAGGATATCTAATTCATTTTTGAGGAGATATAGATGGAATATTCCTTTATGCTTTTATTTAAATATTTTTGATTTATTTAAATTAGCAAAAGAGGGATAAATAATTTAATAAAACGAACTATAGAAGTTGTTTATTAAATTAAAATAGAAGAATATGGCAATTAATTAATAAAGTGTTTGATCTTTATTTAATTAATTTAAGATTGATGTGATGGAATAAAATAGGGATTTGATGATTAAATCAAACAAAGTATTTAATATTATTTATTTAATTAAGATGAGATAAAGTAAAAGAATTTAAAGAATTTAAATGTGAATGTGAATGTGAACTATATAAATAAATATTTCTATTTATTCAAATAGTAGAGGAAATTAGGATAATTAATCAAATAATTTGTATTTAATTAATTTGATGCTCCAGAACATTTTTAGGTGTATACAAATACAACCTCTTTCTAAAAGAAAAGGATCCCAACTTTGTGCAAACTTACTCTATAGGAATATCAATTGAGCAATCAAGAATTTAATCATTTAGCAATTATGATTTAGTAGTAATTAATCATAGAATTTTAGCGTAGAATCAATATCATGGCTTTTCATTTAGCTGCATGATAGTTTACTGTAGCTTCTTTTATCAAGTTTCATGTCCATTTAGATTACAGTAGCTACATCAAAATCGGTTAATCATCATCATATAGGATTAGATTCCTGCATTTAACAACATCTCATTCTCTAGATTGGCATTTTAACAGTCACAATGCTTAAAAAATCTAAGAGCCCTGTGATCTAATAAATCTTTGGAGATAGAGAGAAATATGATTCTTTCAAGAGTTTTATTGTTTTAATTAGATGAATATTTATTGATTCTCTTGATATAATGTCTTATTAAGAAGTGTTATTTTACTTATTACATATTCTACACTTACATTTTGGTACCCACCATGGGGCCCAAACCCCATATTTAACATTTATTTATGAAAAGTGTTCTTATAGGCTTCTAACGTGTTTTTTTTACTGTGATTGAGAGATCTTATGACACATACACCATATACTTTAGTGCATCTGAGCACTATTCTGACACATCAAAAAAATATTCTAGCACGTTCAATGATTGTTCTAGTGCATCAAACTTTCTATGTCACCAGTTAGGGGGTTTTCTTTTAGCGCATCCATCAATTTATGTAGTGCATAGGAATTTTATTATGGTGCATTTAAATTCTATTTCGGCACATCTGACCACTATTGTGGTGCATCTGATTACTTTTGCAAAATTTTAAAAATCTGAAGTCTAATCACTATTTTTTGTGTTCCAAGTATGAAATATGCTAGTCAAAGATAGTTGCTGGAAAACATTTACATCGGTCAAAGAAAAAACTCACAAAAATTACTAATAATTTATGTAGGGGTTTAAGTTCAATTATTTTCTTTTCCTTTTGGTTAAAATAGTGCATCTAGATTAATTAAGGAAATAGTTTGTACCCCATGTTTTTTGTGTTTCAAAAGAAATAGGCCTATGCTCTCCCCTTAACTGGGTGATCAAAATGCAATACTTGCTATTCCTGCTTTATTAAATCCTTTAGAAGGCATGTCGTAGTGGGAAAAAGTACTCACCCTACGGGAACGACCTAAGTGGGAACAACCAAAGCAAGGTTTTCCAACCCACTATAATCAAAAGTGAATTTTGGGAAACCCACAATTCAACAAAAGTGTGCAAGATAACCATCCCCAAAATATTTGTTCTAAAAATTGGGAGTTCTCCTAAGGGAGTTTATCATTTTTCGCTCCGTACGGATACACTATCTAAGAATTTTAGTGTAGAATCCAACTATGTCAGTTTCTAAACACTTTTTATATCATGGTGCAAGGGGAGGGAAGAATCTTCCCCCAAGACACTCACCATATAACTATCAAAGACCCTAGCCAAAAGTGGAGGATTCAACTTTGGTTAAGACTCGAGAAAGGAAAAAACACCGGCACCCTCTAGGGGGTGACAAGTTTGTGTGAGCTGACATAGTTGCAAGCTATGGGCTGTGATATTCTAAGTGACTTAATTGAGATAGAAAAGTGCTTGAACTATTTATATTTGTGTCAAAACCTATGGAAATTGAAAGAATCAGACCAGATTCTAGAACACTCACTACATGTTTAATGCATAGAATCTGAAACACCTATTTACAATCTGGCTTTAATGTGTAAATTTTTTTTTGAAGGTATCATCCCAATAGATTATCAAAATATGAGATTTACAAGCACAATAATTATACACTATCTTCACTGGTTAGAAAATTATAGCTTGGAATTAATCATCTTACTAAGAAAAACTAGAACAAATAGACAAAACTGTGAACATACTGAAAACTTCCAGTTTAGTGCATACACAGTCTATTTTAGTGCATACACTCAATCTTTTAGCACACCCACAGTCTGTTTTAGCATGTACAACCAATGTTTCAACACATCTATCTCAACTTACAACGCATCTCTACAACTTGTCATCATAATTTACCAGTATCTTAACACATCCACAGTCTGGTTTAGCACATATACCCTGTTTGACAGTGCATACACCATATATTTTAGTGCATACACAATCTTTTTTAGCGTATTGACTACCTTTTATAGCACATCCATAGAACAAGAAACATAGAGCTATTTAAAATTGATATCAGACTTGTTGACATCAAAACCTACATTTTTGTCAAAAAAAAAACATTTCCTTAGTCCAAACAGTGTCTTAAACTTGGAGAAATAGGACCTTACAGGTCAAAATTTATCAAATTAAACCAATATCTTGCAACCTTAAAGAGTCTAAACCATCAAAACACTAATTCTGGATTATTACATCAATTTTCTTTATCAGGATTTTGTCATCCCACAATCAAGAAACAAAACAAAATAATCAGAATTTTTTTTTCTAGAAATCTTCGTTCTATAGTCGAAGAAGAAAAGATGGAACTATTCATTGTCAACTTAATTGATGACATGAGCTATAGGTTTGAACTAAAATTTCCACCTACAGTTGATAAAGTGATTGAAAATGGGCTCAAGATCGAAGAAGCTTTGGTCAAAAGAGGGGTGATAAAACATTACAATGAAGGATCAAATAATATAATTTCCTCAAATCACTATGGCAACAATGATAAACCTAAGTTTTGGGAAAAGAATATAAATACTGGAAACAATGATGCTACAAATGACACACTAAATGTGAAACTAGTATTTAATTTGACAACAACTACTGGAAAGAACAATCAAAATAATGACCAAAAAATTAATCAAAGTGTCAATCAAAACAACAATTCAAACAATGGAGAATCTAAACCACAATCATACCAAAGATCATCAAATTGACGAAGATTGGCACCATTGGGATAAACACTAGAATCAGCAATGAGAGAACTTATTGCAAATGGACTTATCACCTTACCAAAAGCAAGAAATTGGGAACCAAAAGCAAAACCATCTTGGTGGAATGGCATAGACTATTGTAAATTTCATAAGAACAAAGGACACAAAAAAAATGACTGTATGCAGTTAAAAAATCTAGTCCAAGAATTGATTGATAATAAAAAGGTATTTGTAGAAGGACATCAAACCAACAATGATCATACTGCATTTAAGGATCCTTTACCAAATTATGAAAAGGGAGAATCTTCTTCTAGAAATGGTAAAGGTAAAAATGTAAACTACATTTATGATGACACAATATTTTGTATTTCTATGGTTGAGAGTGATGTTGTCACTGAAAATCAAGTTGATAACGTTGGAACCAATAACATCATACCATTAGATCTGATCCCAAACATAGACACATCCAACAATCAGATCAATGTAATAAAAATTAGGGAAAAGCAAGACTACCAATCGGTCAATGTGACAAAAAGGGAGCAATCCAAGGTAATACTGAAAGGAATTTCATCTAAAAAAAAAATCCCCCTTCAAATCAATACAACATAATCGATCAATTGAAAAAATACCAGCACAAATATCAATATTAGAACTCCCTAAAATTTCACCATCTCATAAGGAGGTTTTGGAACAAGCTCTCATGGCCACCACAGTACCCAATAATTTGGATGTCTGTCAATTTCAAGCTATGGTGGGACATTTAACCATGCCTAATTTATCTATCATTCTCTAAACAAGATGATGTATCACTTAATCATCCACACAATGCAACACTTCATATAGAAGTCTTAATCCATAAATACCATGTTAAACGTGTCCTAATAGATGGTGGAGTTGGTTTAAACATTTGCACTTTAAAATTGATCTATGCACTAGGTTATTCTGATGATGCTATTGATGACATAAGGAAAATAACAATAAAATCCTATGACGAAGAAGATAGATCCTCCAAGGTATTGATAGTGTTTCCTATTCAAGTAGGACCAATTGTGAAGAATATAGTTTTCCAAATGCTAGAAAAAGAGCTAACATATAATATACTCTTGGGACGTCCATGGATTCACGAAATGCAAGCGGTGCCTTCAACTCATCATCAGTGTTTAAATTTTCTAGTGAATGGACAAGAAGTGACTATATCAGCTGACTACAACAATCCCCAATATTGTAACACGCTTAAAACAACTCAAGACACTTGTGTGCCCCGTAATAGAGAAGCAAGCACTTCTACTTCATCAAACAATGAAAATCAACTAAACATTGTATCTTAATGGGTTGAGAAAAAGGATAAATCAAAATACATAAGTGTTGTTGATTCCACTTTATTAGACAATGAGGGTCACTTGAATACTCTATCACAACAATTTCAAGAAAAGGTCCAGTTAACTAACAAAGGCATGGGAGAATATTCTATTGGGAAATCACTATGTCTTTCACAGTTATTGCCATCTCCAAAATCATATGGGAAACCATCAACAATAATACACCAATCATCACAACCTACCACAATTCTGGAGGAAATATTTGTAAAATCAGGTACTCTAGAAGACGAATGAAAAGACAAGGCCATCCTCAACTAGCTATACAAAGATGAAGAAGCATCAACATCAACAAATATCAACATAAAGATAGATCAATATGGAAAAGGAAAAGATACCTTAGAGAAAATGGGGTATGAAGGACAAGGAACTATTGGAAAAAGAAAGGAAGGCATCATAGAACCCATTGAACCTCTCACACTTAATTCAAAAGACAAACAAGACTAGGTTATACGGAGGAAACAAAACAAGAAATGACTCAAAGAGCTATTCAAAGAATCCTTCAAATGAGAGATAGTTTTGAAGTAGATTCCAATGATTATGAGTGGGATCTTTTATCTAAATTTTCATATACAGACATAGAAATTGATATCATAAAAGAGTATGCTCCCACACACAAGGAGGGACAAAGCTCGGGGACTAGACCACTTGTATTTGAATCACAAAATATCGATGACTCAAGTGAGGATGGACAAACATTGAGTGGGCTAGATGACTTAGAGGAAAGTAATATCATAGAACTTGACATCACTAATGACAAACCTGATAACATAGCTATTTGAACCCTCACTACCATTGACCTTAGCCAATCTGATGACTTTTTACCCTTAATACATCCTGAAATTATTGACTCAGAACCAAGTGAGCCTATCAATGTACCCATCTTTGTGAATGATGTCACCATTGTTAATTTTCTTCGTTGTGATGCTCCTAATAAAAGGTCTAATCATAAATCTCATAATGACACGTTTAGTCAAGAGGGTGTCAAATCTTCTATTTGTAAAATTGAAAATAGGAATAATGGATCTAATGGTGAAAACTATTTAATGGCAGCATTAGATCCCAAAAAAGTAAAAATAAAGAACACATCTGATGGTGAAAACATCTCTGAGGAACAAAAAGATGGGGAATTTTACACCCTTCTAGAGCCTTATCATGAAAGATCATGAGTACTAGTGGAGCCTACAAAGTTTGTTAATATTGGAACAATTGAAAAATCAAAGACTTTACATCTGGCAGCATCTATGATTGAACAAGAAAAGTTCAAATAGTCAAGTTCTTTGAAGACAAAAGCATTAACTTTGCTTGATCATATTCCAATATGCCAGGTTTAGATTCAGATCTCCTAATGCATCATTTATCTCTACCATCTAGGATAAAACCTGTGAAACAAAAACTAAGGAAAATGCATCTGCATATCACCTTGATGGTAAAGGCTGACCTGGAAAAGTTGTTAGATGCAGGATTCATCAGGTCTATCGATTATGCTAAGTGGATTTCTAATATTTTACCTCTATCTAAACTAGACAGTAGAATCAAAATATGTACTAACTTCAAGGATCTCAACAAGGCATGCCCGAAGGATGATTTTCCTTTACCAAACATTGACATTATTGTGGACTTAACAACAAAACATGCCATGTTATCAATAATGGATGGTTTCTCAGGCTATAATCAAATCAAGATAGCACTAAATGATCAGGAGAAAACAACATTCACATGTCCATGGGGAACTTTTTCTTGGAACGTCATGCCCTTTGGGATGAAAAATGCAAGGGCCACATACCAGCGAGCAATGACCACCATTTTACATGACATGATGCATACCTTTATGGAAGATTATGTGGATGATATCTTGGCAAAGTAATAGTCTAGAGAAGGGCATCTAGAGATCTTGAACAAGATCTTTACCAGATTAGAGAAGTTCAAGGTTCGATTAAATCCTAAGAAATGTGTCTTTGGTGTTACATCAACAAAACTCCTAGGATACATTATTTCAGAGAAGGGTATCAAAGTGGATCCCGCCAAGGTCAAGACTATAATGTAAATTATGCCACCAAAGAATATTAGTCAACTAAGATATCTACAAGGTAGGCTACAATCAATCAAGAGGTTTATCTCCCAATTAGTAGACATAAGTTATCCATTTGATCACTTGTTACATAAAAATGTCTTGTTCAAATGGCATCAAGGGTGTGAAAAAAGTTTCAATCAAATAAAACAATATCTGATGTCACCACCCATACTCATGCCACCTATAGAAGAGATACCATTGTTACTATATATTGTAACAACAAACATTTATTTAGGAGCACTATTAGCACATGAAGACCCTGAGCGAAAGGAACAAGTTGTTTACTATATCAACAAGACTCTGAATGGCTATGAAATAAATTACACCTTCATAAAGAAATCTTGTTTGGCAGTGGTATTTTCTACCTAGTAGTTCTGATATTACATGTTGACTCACACAGCTAGGCTCATAGCAAAGACTAATCCTTTAAAATAGCTACTCAACAAGGCTGCTTTAACAGGAAGACTAGCCAAATGGGTCATGATCTTAAGTGAGTTTGATTCCCAGTATGTGGATAGGAGAGCCATCAAAGGTCAAGTGATTGTCGATCATTTAGTCGAAGCTCCATTAACCGTTGATCGGCCTATGAAAATTGAGTTTCCTGATGTAGACATTCTTACTATGACAACACAACAATGGAGGCTTTACTTTGATGGGTCATACACACAATGGGGGTCTGGTGCGAGAATATTGTTTGTTAAACCTCAAGGAAACACCATCCCAAGGTCCTATAGACTCATGTTTCCATGTACCAATAATGTAGTTGAGTATGAGGCATTAACTATTGGCATCAAGGTAGCAATTGAATGGAAGATCATATAGCTACAAGTATATGGAGATTCGCAACTAGTCATTTATCAAGTAAATGATGAATATGAAATGAAAAAATGAGAAGTTGATGCTATATAAGAAGCTGATAGATGATCTCAAAAACTACTTTATGGATATCAAGTTTGAACAGATTCCAAGGGTAGAAAACAAAGCTGCAGATGCTATGACAACAATTGATTCTCTCTTGTAGTTACCAGAAAAATGTGGTCATCATGAGTTTATAGTAGAACAAGTGTCTAATCCTGCTTATGATAGTTTTGAATCTCAAACCATATGCCATTTAGATGGCGTTGAATCCTCAATCTATGTAAAGACATACATGCTTATCTAAAAGACAATATCCTTCCTCCTTATCTTTTCAGAAACCAAAAACACAACATTATCTACCAAACCGCATGACATACCTTAATTGTCAACATACTTTACCATCGAGGTCTATATGGTACTCTTCTCTGGTGTCTAGAACATAACGAATCTGAGACAACCTTGTGTGAGATCCATGAAGGTATTTGTGGATCTCATTCAAGCGAACTAACTCTAGCTAAGAAATTCCCCAGTTTGGGGTATTATTGGCCGAATATGGAGGAGTCTTATCAATTTGTTAAGAAGTGCCAGATACATGGTAACCTAATCCACGCACCAACACAATAATTGCAACCATTTACTTTAACATGGCCTTTATGTCAGTGGGGACTGGACCTAGTAGGAAAGATTTTGATATCAATTGATTAAAAGAAACACCTAGAGCAACTGAAACCAAACCACAAAACACACAAAATACAGATCAAGTGGTTGCCCTAAAAGATCAAATGCAAAACTTGCAACAAAAAATTCAATATATGCAAAAGGGAAACACTGAAAGGTACTCATTATAGGAAATGTTTCCTTATCCTTTTGATCCAAGTGTGGACATGATACCATTTCCTAGACATTGCGAATTCCCAAAATACAAGTACAACGGTAAAAAAAATCCAATTGACCATTTGAGGGAATTCAAAACCACGAGTTTAGAATTTGCACAAGAGGAAACTTATCTAATGAGGTTATTTCCAAGGAGATTAGGCGGTCAATGTATGGAATGGTTCTCTAAACTAGAACCAAGGATTCAAACTTTTGAAGAACTAGTCAATAGGTTTATCTCACAATTTTCCTTTAATATTCAAAATGAGGTAAGAATCAAAGACCTTTACAACATGAAACAAAAAAAAGGTGAAGCATTCCTCTTATTTCTACAATGATGGCAAAAGTTGTTTGCTAGATATCCTCGTTCTATAGTCGAAGAAGAAAAGATGAAACTATTCATTGACAACTTAACTGATGACATGAGCTATAGGCTTGAACTACAATGTCCACCTACATTTGAGAAAGTTATTGAAAATGGGCTCAAGATAGAAAGAAGCTTTGGTCAAAATCGGGGTGATAAAACATTACAATGAAGGATTAAATAATAAAAATTCCTCAAATCACTATGGCAACAATGATAAACCTAAGTTTTAGTAAAATAATAGAAATACTGGAAACAATGATGCTACAAATGACACACTAAATGCGAAACTAGTATTTAATTTGATGACAACTACTGCAAAGAACAATCAAAATAATGACCAAATTATCAATCAAAACAACAATCGAAACAATGGAGAATCTAAACTGCAATCATACCAAATATCATCAGACCAACAAAGATTCACACCATTGGGACAAACACTAGAATTAGTAATGAGAGAAATTATTGCAAATGGAATTATCACCTTACCAGAAGCAAGAAATTGGGAACCAAAATTAAAACCATCTTGATGGAATGACACAGACTATTGTAACTTTCATAATAAAAAAGGACACAAAAAAAATGACTATATGCAGTTAAAAAATATAGTCCAAGATTTGATTGATAGTAAAAATCTATTCGTAGAAGAAAATCAAACCTAAAATGATCATACTACATTTAAGGATCGTTTACCAAATTATGAAAAGGGAGAATCTTCTATTACAAATGGTAAAGGTAAAAATGTAAATGACGTTTATGATAGAACAATCTTTTGTATTTATGTGGTTGAGAGTGGTGTTGTCACTGAAAATTAAGTTGATAACATTATAACCAATGATATCATACCATTAGATCTGATCCTAAACATAGACAAATCCAACAAATAGATCAATGTCATAAAAATGAGGGAAAAGCAAGACTACCAACCGGTCAATGTGACAATAAGGAGGAAATCCAAAGTATTATTGAAAGGAGTTGCATCTAAGACCACTACCCCACCTTCAAATCAATACAACATAATTGATCAACTACAAACAATACTAGCACAGATATCAATATTAGAACTCCTTAAAATCTCACCGTCTCATAAGGAGGTTTTGGAACAAGCTCTTGTGGCCACCACAGTACCCAATAATCTGGATGTCTATCAATTTCAAGCTATGGTGGGACATTTAACTATGCCTCATTGTCTATCATTCTCTGAACAAGATGATGTATCACTTAATCATCCACACAATGCAACACTTCATATAGAAGTCTTAATCCATAAACACCATGTTAAACATTTCCTAATAGATGGTGGAGCTGGTTTAAACATTTTCTCTTTAAAATTGATCCATGCACTAGGTTATTCTAATGATTCTATCGATGACATAAGGAAAATAACAATAAAAGCCTATGACGAAGAAGATAGATCCTCCAAGGGATTGATCGTGTTGCCTATTCAAGTAGGACCAATTATGAAGAATATAGTTTTCCAAGTGCTAGAAAAAGAGCTAACATATAATATACTCTTGGGACGTCCATGGATTCTTGAAATGCTAGTTGTTCCTTCAACTTATCATCAGTGTTTAAAATTTCCAGTCAATGGACAAGAAGTGACTATATTAGCTAACTACAAAAATCCCCAATATTGAAACACGCTTAAAACAACTCAAGACACTTTTGTGCCCCATAATAGAGAAGCAAGCACTTCTACTTCATCAAATGGTGAAAAGAAACTAAACGTTGTATCTAAATGGGTTGAGAAAAATGGGCAATCAAAAGACACAAGTGTTGCTTATTTCACTTTATCAAACAATAAGGGTCACCTGAATACTCTATCACTACAATTTAAAGAAAAGGTCTACTTAACTGACAAAGGCATGGGGGAATATTCCATTGGGCAATCACTATGTCTTTCACAGTTGGTGCCATCTCCAAAATCATATGGGAAACCATCAACAATAATTTACCAATCATCACGACCTACCATAATTCTAGAGGAAAGATTTGTAAAAGCAGGTACTCTAGAAGACGATTCAAAAGACAAGGCCATCCTCTACTGGCTATACAAAGATGGAGAAGCATCAACATCAGCAAATATCAACATAAAGATAGATCAATATGGAAAAGGAAAAGCTATCTTAGAGAAAATGGGGTATGAAGGACAAGGACCTATTGGCAAAAGAAAGGAAGGAATCATAGAACCCATTCAACCTCTCACACTTCAGTCAAAAGACAAAACAATACTGGGTTATACGGAGGAAACAAAACAAGAAATGATTCAAAAAGCTATTGAAAGAATCCTTCAAATGAGAGATAGTTATGAAGTAGATTCTAGTGAGTATGAGTGGGATCTTTTATCTAAAGTCTCATACACAAACATAGAGATTTATGTTATAAAAGAGTATGCAGCCACACGCGAGGAGGGACAAAGCTCGGGGACTAGACCACTTGTATTTGAATCACAAAATATCGATGACTTAAGTGACGATGGAAAAACATCACATGGGATAGATGACTTAGAGGAAATTAATATCATAGACCTCGACATCACTATTGAAAACCCTTGTAACATAGGTATTTGAACCCTCACTACCATTGACCTTAGCCAATCTTATGACTTTTTACACTTAATACATCCTTAAGTTATCGACTAGGAACCAAGTGAAGCTACCAATGTACCCATCTTTGTGAATGATGTCGCTATGGTTCATTTTTTTTTTGTGATGACCCTGATACAAGTTCTAATCATAAATATGATAATGACACATTCAGTTAGGAGGGTGTCAAATCTTCTAGTTGCAAAATTGAAAACAACAATAATGGATCTAATGGTGAAAACTATAATGCATCTGATGGTGAAAACCTCTCTAAGGCACTGAAAGATGGGGTATTTGACACCCTTCCATACAATTATCATGAAAGATCAATATTACTAGTATAGCCTAAATAGTCTATTAATATTGGCAAAATAGGAAAAGCAAAGACTTTACATCTAGCAGCATGCATGACTCAACAAGAAAAACCAATATTTGTCAAGTTCTTTGAGGACAAAAGCATTAAATTTACTTGGTCATACTGTGATATGCTAGGTTTAGATCCAGATCTCCTAATGCATCATTTATCTCTACCATCTAGGATAAAATTTGTGAAACAAAAAGTAAGGAAAATGCATCCACATATCACCTTGATGGTAAAGATTGAGCTGAAAAATTTGTTAGACGCAAGATTCATCAAGTCTATCGATTATGTTGAGTGGATTTCTAATATTGTACTTGTATCTAGAGCTGATAATAGTATCAGAATATGTATTGACTTTAAGGATCTCAACAAGGCATGCTCGAAGGATGAATTTCCTTTACCAAACATTCACATTATTATGGACTTAACAATAGGACATGCCATGTTATCAATAATGGATGGTTTCTCAGGCTACAATCAAATCAAGATAGGACCAAATCATCAAGAAAAAACAACATTCACATGTCCATGGGGAAATTTTTTCTAGAATGTCATGCCCTTTGGGTTGAAAATGTAGGTGCCACATACCAATGAGCAATGACCACCATTTTCCATGACATGATGCATACCTTTATGGAAGATTACGTGGATGATATCTTAGAAAAGTCATATTCCAAAGAAGGGAATCTGGAGATCCTGGACAAGATCTTAACTAGATTAGAGAAGTTTAAGGTCCGATTAAATCCTAAGAAATGTGTCTTTGGTGTTACATCAGCAAAACTCCTAGGATACATAGTTTCAGAGAAGGGTATCAAAGTGGATCCCGCCAAGGTCAAGGCTATAATTGAGATTCTTCCACCAAAGAATATTAGTCAACTAAGATCTCTACAAGGTAGGCTACAATCAACCAGGAGGTTTATCTCCTAATTAGCAGACTGTATTCATCCATTCAATCAGTTACATAAAAATGTCTTGTTCAAATGGGATCAAGGGTGTGAAATAAATTTCAATCAAATAAAACAATATCTGATGTCACTAGGAGCACTATTAGCACAGGAAGACCTTGAGGGAAAGGAACAAGCTGTTTACTATATTAGTAGGACTCTGGATGGCTATGAAATAAATTACACCTTCATTGAGAAAGCTTTTTTGGTGGTGGTATTTTCTACCCAATAGTTGCGACATTACATGTTGACTCACACAGTTAGGCTCATAGAAAAGATTGATTTGTTACAATATCTACTTAGCAAGGCTGCTTTAATAGGAAAACTAGCCAAATGGGTCATGATCTTAAGTGAGTTTGATTCCTAGTATGTGGATAGGAGAGCCATCAAAGGTCAAGTGATTTCTGATTAGTTAGTCGAAGCTCCATTAACCGATGATCGACTTATGAAAATTTAGTTTCCTGATGTAGAAATTCTTACTGTGACAACACAACAATGGATGCTTTATTTCAATGGGTCATACACACAATGGGGGTCTAGTGTGGGAATCATGTTTGTTACACTTCAAGGACACACCATCCCAAGTTCCTATTGAATCATGGTTCCATGTACCAATAATGTAGCTGAGTATGAGGAACTAATTATTGGCATCAAGGTAGCAATTGAATGGAAGATCACAGAGCTACAAGTATATGGAGATTCAAAACTAGTCATTTATCAAGTAAATGATGAATATCAGACAAAAAATGAGAACTTGATACCATATAAGAAGCTGATTGATGATCTCAAAAAGTACTTTGTGGATATCAAGTTTGAACAGATTCTAAGGGTAGAAAACAAAGCTACAAATGCTATGGTGACAATTGCTTCTCTCTTGTAGTTACCAAAAAAATGTGGTCATTATGAGTTTATGGTAGAACAAGTGTCTAATCCTGCTTATGATAGTCCCGAATCTCAAACCATATGCCATTTAGATGATGTTGAATCCTCAATCTATGGAAAGATGTATGCTTATCTAAAAGAAAATATCGTTCCTCCTAATCTTTTTGGAAACCAGAAATGCACCTTTATCCGTCAAATTGCACGACATACCTTAATTGCCGACATACTTTACCATTGAGGTCTAGATGGTACTCTTCCCTAGTGTCTAGAACATAACGAATCTGAGACAATCTTACGTGAGGTTCATGAAGGTATTTGTGGAACTCATTCAAGTGGACTAACTCTAGCCAAGAAAGTCCTTCATTTGGGTATTATTGGCTAAATATGGAGAAGGAGTCTTATCAATTTTTTAAGAAGTGCCATAAGTGCCAGATACATGGTAACCTAATCCACCCACCATGTCAAAAATTGCAATCAACATGGCCTTTTTGTGAGTGGGGACTGGACCTAGTAGGAGAGATTAATTTGTCTTCACTCAATGGACACAAGTTCATTATCACAACAAAATAATACTTTACAAAGTGGATAGAAGTGGTTCCTTTAACAAAAATCACTAGAAAACAAAAAAATGAAATCATATTGAATTGCCTCATCTATCGGTATGACATACCTCAGTCCATTGTCACAAACAATGGTAGACCTTCTAAAAATCATGATGTCCAAGAATTGTGTGAAAGGTTTCACATATAACATATTTTTTCAACACTGTACTATCCTTAGGGAAATGGCCAAGTAGAGGCCTCCAAAAAAACAATTCTAAAAATTCTAAAGAAAATAGTCAATGGTGTTGGACATGATTGGCACTATCAACTAAACCCTACTCTGTGTGCATACCGAACTAGCATCATAACACCTACAAGAGCTACACCATATGCCTTGGTATATGGATCAGAGGCCATACTAGTGATTGAGGTTGAGACTCCATCACTCTATGTGTCACTGAAGGGAATTGTTTTAGATGAGGATTATAGAGTGTCCAGATTTCAAGAACTAGAATTTTTGGATGAACATTGTCAACAAGTTGTAAACCATTTGAAGGCATACCAATAGAGAATTTATAAAATCTACAATCATAGGGTAAAGCCTAGAGTCTTTCAGGTTGGTGACTTGGTCCTAGAGGAAAACCCTAGAAATCAACAAGACAAAGAAAAGAAAGGAAAATTTGAATCTAACTGGCTACGTCCTTTTGTGGTCATATCAGTCTATGGATCTGGAGCCTATCAACTATCAACACCTGAAGGGGTTTTTTTTTATGAACCTATCAACAGTATCCTTCTTAGAAATTTCTACACATGAAACACCTAGTGCATGGTTCAAGTCCTGGAAAAATCTTTGCCTTGATGAAAACCTGGGAAACAGGCATCTTGGTGACAAGAAAATACAAAAAAAAAAGTGAAAAAGGAGAAAAATACAAAAATAAAAATTAGAAAAGGAAAGAAATACAAAAAAAATACAAAAATACAAAAAATTCATAAAGTCTGAAAAAGTGCAATAAAAACATGTAGTGAAAACCTAGAAATAGGTGCTACTTGTGATTTAAATCAATAGTTCCATCTATTAGAGGCATGTCATGGTCGTTCACTTTTGCCACCAATTCCATATTAATATCATATCATTGCAAATGTGGTCATGTCTCACCCTAGCTTTGGGGAAAAATCCTGAAGTCATTGGGGGCAATAAACTTGAGCTTAAACAAATAGAAAAACAACAATATTTAAACATAGTAAACACAATGATCACAGTGGAACAGAACATTGAACATACATTGAACATCAAAACATTTGAGAAAAATCAACCATCTATATCAAACAACGGAAATCAAAATCAAATCAAGACAAATTTAGGGGGGTGGTATTCTTTTGAATTATGATTTTATCGCTATATTCTTGAATGTTCAATATGTACTTTGATTATTGTTATCATTTCTTTGGAGCAGCTCAATGATGTACTGAACTAGAGAAGCTAGGAAGGAGAATGGTATTTTATTTGTTTGTTGTCTATGAATTAATCATTTGTTGTGTGAATAGTCATGAGACGTGCTCTAGAAAGTTTCACTGATGACATTCCAAATTTACATAGTATAATGATTCAATTCTTTTTTTTTTAGACAAGAAATGGTTAGTTCATCTCGGTTTAATTATACCTAGATGCTTGTGTTCACTTGCAATATCAAAAATATTGAAAGTAGTACTTAGGTCATCATGTCTAACTCATACCATCGATGCTTGTACTCACTTTCAACATTTTAAAGGATCAATGATGATAAAAAGAATGATAAAAAGATTTTTAAAGTGACAATTTTGGCATATGTACTTTTTCATGATTACATTAGATTGCATTTATGTTAGTTTTGCATCTGTAGAGTATTTTGTTCCAAAGAAGGGTAACCAATTCATAACAATGTTAACTATCATTATTAATGGATTGAGTATACTTGACATTAACAAAAACATCATCATTATCATATAGCAACATAATCATTTCCCTTGCATACATTAGAGAACATTATTGTAGCATTTCATCATTCATACATTTCATCAAATAATTTGTATTAATCATGTCATTTATCCATTTATGCATCACATCATAAAATTTCATGAGAAAAAATATCAAAAAACAAATCTCTATATTAGTTGCATATACATTCATCCATTTATCATATCAAAAACATACATGAAAAGTATCATTATAATCATCATTCATTCATCCATTTCCTATATCATATCTACATTATTCATATATAATTGAAACATCACATCCAAATCATGCATATGGTTACATTATCATATAATTTAGATATACACATCATCATACATTTATCAATCCAGGTAAATAACTACATACATCATGCATCCATACATCATCATTATTCATGTAATCACATTTGAACATCATAAATCATAGCATATCACATGAATATTAAATGCATCCATAACAGTATCATATAGATCATCACACAACATATAGTAAAGAGAAATTAAATGCATCCATCATAAAACCATATAGAACACATATAAATTGATCAATCCATCACATATCATATCGATCTCAAAAATCATAATTTTAAGTATACAATGATGTCTAAAATGAAAAGAGATACAACATAAAAAATGACTGTGAATCAAAAAACCGGAGTATACATCATGTCTCAAATATCATGAAATCACATCAAGAAGCTATGTGGTGCTACCTCCATACGGTGCAGGCATCTCTAGACCAGTCCCTCTACCACTAGATGTACTAGGATCTCTCGGGTTTCTCTGTGGAAGCTAAGTCACACCTGTGCTAATAGTCCTAGAATGATTCCTGCCTGATCGAGACTACGCGTAACTAACTCTTTGCTTAGAGGGAACTGCATCATGATATTGAGATCTATAAAACTTTGCCTCTCTACCCAAACAAAGAACCTCTCTCATATAATCTGCTATGGTGGTACCATCAGCTAATCTTTGTAACCTCTCTACGGTAGTCTGTGCTTGCTCGACAACCTATCTAGCTACATCTCGCTGTACTGTCAATGAAGCAATTTGTCCTTGAGTGGCTGCCAACTGTCCCTACACCTGAGCAAGAGTCTATGCATGAGCTTGGGCCTATGTCTGCATCTCAGTCTATGTCTGAGCTAATAAACCTTGAGCTTGTACCAACTACCCCTATATGGTTTGTACCTGCACCTATAAACTCACAATCTGAGTCTACTAGTGTTGTAATGGTACCCCAATATGCACACGCTGCTTAGAAGAAGCTACTAGTGATCGCCTCTTCTGAGGAACCATAAACTACCACACATCTACAACTCCACCACCACCACCTCCATCATCACCACCACTGTCATCTCCCTCATAATCATCACCACCACTGTCATCTCCCTCATCATCATCACCACCACCTCCTCCATCATCACCATCATCATAATCTCCCTCCTCATCATCGCTACTACCCTCCTCCTCCAAAGGTAATGGAACAGGCTCATTAGGAATGATAATCCATGGAAAAGGATGTAGAGCCAAATACTCTACATGATATGCTGTGAAAGGAGCCTCAGTAATATCAGGATGAATATCCCAAACTAAAGGTTGTAGAGCCTAGTACTCCTAAATGACAACATCATATGAAAGATAGGGTCCCCAATCTATAGAATCTATCTGATGATGGCCATAATGAGCAACACCCTGGGGCATGCCCTATACGATACAATATCACTTGAGGACCCTCCTAAATAAAAATATCTCCAATACCCAATGATTTTAACCAATCAGTAGCAACAACTGAGAGAGATATGGCAAATGGATATCATCATCATCTCAGTGCTCACAGTAAAGATAAGGCCACCATGTGATAGCCTCAACACCATCCAACACTCTCCTCCAATGCTCAAAATTACCCATTCTAGGCTAAGTAAGATGACCTACATAAATGTGCACAAATGGCCTCATGGCTAGCTACTATCTCACCATCACTGGATGCGTAACAGCTATATGTTCCAACACCCACACTTGTAATATTTGAAGCACTCCAGACAAATTGCAACCTTAGAGGTAGACAACCAAATGTAAATCATGATAAAAATGGGCAAGCATACACATGCCCCATGCATATCTGGTACCATGCACAACCATACTCTCCAATGCATGACCCCAACCCAACAAAAAGTCCCTTTGACCTGTGATCAAGACAAAGGAACCCTCCAAGGAAACCGACAAGTATAGAGGGTTGGGTGGCATAGGAATCCACCATCTCACGCCATGGAATTTAGTACCCACAAATATGATCATCCTTAAATAATCTATAGAGAGAATCAGTCCCATCCTACTTTGTAGAATCATTAGCATAAGGTCACCAACAATAGGTATCCTCAAATTCTTCCATACATCCTCAGGAGTGACGGTCATCTTTCCAATAGGAAGTTGGAAGGTATTATGATCGCTATGCCACCACTCTGATAGGGCTATTAGGAGAACCCCTGATTAATCCTAATCTGGAGCATATATAAGAGAGAGGAAAAATCGCAACGTGTAATCATTGTTGTCTCAGGATGCACTAGCTGCAGTATCAAATCAAAAGTCCTAGGAAACCACTCACGAACCTATAGGTTCGTCAATGCCTCCTATCATCATAAAATATTGAAAGTCAATAATCTTTGTCAATTCATCAAACATCAATCAACCTATCAAATCTAAATAGCTCTGGTGAGACTTTGATCAAATCTCGTGAAAAACCATCAATCAATCTCGCATATCATGAGGTCAATCACCAATCTTAAAAATTGCACCTCGCTTATCATGAGGTCAATTAATCAAATCAACCTCTCCTATCATGAGGTATATCAATCAAACTATAATTATTCCTCGCTTATCATGAAGTTAATTATCATCAATAAATCATCAAACCTTGCCTATCATGATGTTAAACATAATATAATCTATGAAGATCATCAATCATATCAACCAATGGCTGACACGATCGAAAATCAACAAAATCAAGGACAAATTTGACAAAATACATCATTCTAACTTAGATGCGCGAAAATAGAGTTTTGGTGTGCCACAATATTCAATGCGTGATTAAAATGACTCAATGTGCTAAAACAAGTGGTCAAAGCACTGAATGATTCAATGCACCATTTTAGTAGGTCAATGCGCCACTTCAGGTTTCAAAGCACTAAATCACCGGATGCACCATTTCATCTAACAGACGTGCTACAAAATCTGCCCTATGTGCTAAACTAACGTATGCGCTACTTTAGCCTGTCTATGCGCTATATAATATGACCTAGGCATTAATTTATTCTATGCGGTATTTTATCCTATCGACGTGCTAAAACAACTAACCTATGCGCTATTTTAGTTGATGCGCTAAAGCAAAAATCCTATGCGCTATTGTGGGCTATCTACGCACTAAAATAATTCAAAAATTTAAAAGCCGAATTAAGAGAATGAAAATCGAAAGATGCAAAAAACAAGGAGGTTCACGAGTACATATCGGAGGTCTGTACATGGTCAGATAGTTGTGTCAATGCATGCACTTGAAATGGTGAGTGTGGTAAGGGATTGGAATTTTTCTCCAAATGGCTCAAATTCACTCTCTCAAATTTTGAAAACTTCAATTGCACAAATGAATTCAAATTCACCCCTTTTTAATTTTCTTAAGAGTAATTAAAGGGATTTTGGTGGGATTTATTTACTTTATTTACTAGAGGATTAATTCATGCTTCATTACAAGGGAATTTTCATAACTCTTTGTCGGGAGATAAATTATTTCATCATCAAACCTTTATCAAATCATTAGAAAATCATTAAAAATTTGATTTTTTTTGAAAAATTTCCAAAAATCCAAAAAAATAAAAAATTCATCAATTTATCTCTCGAGGGGGCATATTTCCATCATCACAACAAAATTAATTTCTGGGACATATCTAAAAAAATTTCGTCGATACTAGCAGCAACAACAAATTTTTTTTTGAAGCAATGCGTAAACACATCACTTCAAAGAGGGGAAAAATGTATAAACCTAAAAATGGTCTGGATAATCTAATTAATTAAATATGATTTATTTGATTAATTAACCTTTAATTCTTCTACTTTTAAATAAATAAAAATATTTATTTATATAGTTCACTTTTTAATTATTCTATCTTTATTATATCATTTATTCTTAATTAAATAAACAAATTTAATAATTTGTTTTATTTAATTATCATTATTAAATTCTTCTATTAATTATCATATTTCTTCCATATTTATTTAATAAACATAGACTTCTGTATTTTTTTTTTATTAAATCAAATATCTTCTTTTCCTAAATTGAATAAATCTAAATATTCAATTGAAAAATATTCTACAACTAATCATATCTACCTACCAAAGTAGATATGAAATTTCTAATTTAATTCATCTCAACCTTCACGGGAAAATTTGGAGACAAATTTATAGGCAACTCCATCTTCTTCCATGGATTCTTCCTATCATTTGGTCAAGTGTTTTTGTGGGGAGGAACAATCTCCATAATTAGCTCAAACTCCTTCATCCTTCACCATTGAATCTTCAAGATTGAATCCAGACCTTTGTTGTGCTGCCCCTTCACAAATATGTTGTCGGGAATCTATAAATACAACCTCTTTCTATAGGAAAAGGATCCCAACTTTGTGCAAACTTAATCTGCAGGAATATCAATTGAGCAATCAAGCATTTTATCATCTAGCAGTAATTAATCATAGCATTTTAGCATAGAATCAATATCATGGCTTTTCATTTAGTTGCATCATAGTTTACTGTAGCTTCTTTTATCAAGTTTCATGTCCATTTAGATTATAGTAGCTGCATCAAAATCAACTAATTATCACCATATAGGATTATATTCCTACATTTAGCAGCATCTCATTCTCTAGATTGGCATTTTAATAGTCACAATGCTTACAAAATCTGAGAGCCCTGTGATTTAATAAATATTTGGAGATGGAGAGCAATATGGCGCTTTCAAGAGTTTTATTTTTTTAATTAGATTAATGTTTATTGATTCTCTTGATATAATGTCTTATTAAGAAGTGTTATTTTACTTATTACTTATTCTACAAAAGGTCCTAACATTGAGAGAGCGCTCATTTCTAAGGGAAAAATCAAAATTTATAATCCAAATAAGGATAAGTCACCTGGAGATATGTCCCGCTACTGGAACAAGAAAAAAAATGTAGTCAATGATGGTGTCATGGATACCAAACATGTTCAAGGAGCCAATAACTCACAAAGGCCATAGTATACCCCTCCATAACAACCAATCCCCAATGATATATATGTACCACAATGTGCACCTCATCCTCCTCAATAGTCCAACTAGAATAATCAAGGCAACAATAAGCACTCTTTTACTTCTTTGGGAGAGCCGTTAAGTGTTCTCTTCAATAGGATTCTGCCAACGAGTTATCTGATCACGTATCTTGTGACTAAGCCTTTTGATGAGTCCAAACCAAAACCAACCTGGTATAAAGAGAACGAGTATTGTGACTTTCACAAGATGAAAGACAATTCCACTGACAAGTGTCAGGGACTTAAAGCATATGTCCAAGATATCATTGATCATGGAGATATATTAATGGATGCTAATCAGGCAAGGTCATCCAATGCTCATCTATAGATATATCAAAATGAATTCCCAAAAAATAATCAGGGTGCCAGTACATCTATTTGTAATCCTGGGTAAAACAATAACAATAATAAAAACAATAGCACCAATAATTTCAGCTACAAAAATGTGTCTTATAATTATCACGATATAGTTATGTGTATTAACCAGGTTGAGCCTCACGTATCCATGATTCATGTTAAAGGAAAAGATCCACAATGTGTTGTTACAACTCATTGCACTCGTATCTCTATTCCTGGTCCTTCCACAATAGCCCAACTAGCTCTTGTAAGTTTCCAATATAATATTCTTGATCACCTAGGAGAGATGCCTGATCAAATATCCATCTTGGATTTGCTTAAGTCTTCTCCTGCCCATCAATAAATCCTAACCAAGGATTTACAGGATACTCATGTACCTAATGACATAGATCCTACTCAGTTCCAAGCTTTAGTAGGACACCTATCATCAACCTATCAGTTGGGCTTTAGTTAAAATGATATGCCTTCCATTGACTCAAATCATAATTGTCTCCTTCACATTGAGGTCCTCGTAGCTCATCATAAGGTAAAATGGGCCCTCATAGATAATGTCTCGGCCCTCAACCTTTGTACATTGAGGTTCATAAAAGAGGTTGGGTACACCCATATTGACTCGAACAACCAGGTTATCACCATAAAAGCATATGATAATGCAAAAATGGACTCCAAAGGAATTATCTGCCTTCCCATTTAGGTTGGCCATGTAGTTCAATACAGAACATTCCATGTCCTTGATCTAGACCTTCTATACAACCTCCTTCTCGACTTACCATGGATCCATGCCATGCAGGCTGTCCCGTCTATTTACCATCAATGCCTAAAATTCCCATTCAATGGGATGAAAGTAACCATATATATTGATCCACAATGATTTGAATATTGTCATGATTTGGAAGCTTCCTTCCCCCACTCTCATTACTCTCCAAGAGTTGAAGTGGGGCATCTCAAGCCTCATCCATCAATCCATCTTCTAATCTGTCATCCACTACACCATCCATCCCATCCTCCACTTCTGAATCCACAATCTCCAAGGTCCATATCATAGACAAAGGTTGTGGTGAGTATGAGATGTGCACAACTTTAAATGTGGCAACCATGCCACCATCTCCTCGTTTGTATGGTCAACCTTCTCAGTCCATATCAATCAAAGAAGTGAACACAATCACCCTTAGCTCTAAGAACATGGGTTCAACAACACTTTGATATTTGGGCACACTTCAAGATCAAATGGATGAGGATATCAACCAATGGGTCTACAAAGAAGAGTCTGAACCATTGCCTCCTCTTGTAGAATAATTTTAGGATTTTTATCCACATGCATCAAAGTTGGATGAAAAGTGTAATTATCAAGGTGGAGGTCCTTGTATAGAAGAACAAGGAAGATGACAGCCCATCAAAGCATTCATGGGACCAATATGTATAGGCCTAGGCTATGATATGAAACAAAAGGTCTTGCACCCTCCGCTAGTACCTCTAATTAAATTAGTGTGGACAATGGTCTCCTTGAGGACATACCCAAAGATGAGTCCATAATACTTGCATACAATAACTTAGATGTCTCCTCCATGTTTGATTTCCTATTTGTCTTTTCCATTAACCTTTCCCTTCACTGTTCTGAGCTTATTGACTAGGACCTGCAAGATAGTGCACCAAGAAATACATTTCCTTTAGTGCATGTATAGGTAAATCTCATGGGATTGGGGGATGATGAAAACTCTAACTGCAAAAGTAAGAAGAAACAAAATAAAAAAGGGTCATCTTGTGAAAACCTCTCTAAGGCACTTCTTGACTCATCAAAAGTAAAAATAAAGGTTGTATTCGACAGTGAAAACCTTGATGAGGTGCTAGAGGATGGGGATGTTCATATTCCCCTTGTTGGAACTCGATTATCCAAATGATCCTCTATCTTGATCAAAGAAACTCAAGAAGTCAACTTGGAAACTGAAGAAGATCCTAAGATTACATATGTAGCCAAGTCATTATTAGACAAAGAGCTAGCTACCATCATGATCCTACTACAAGAGGGAATCATCAATTTTGCATGGACTTATTTAGACATGTGAGGTCTAGATCCCGCCTTAGTGGTACACCATTTGGATGTTCATCTAGATGCAAAATTTGTCAAAAATAAGCTAAGAAAGATACATCCACAAGTAGCTCTCCTTTTCAACAAAGAGCTAGAAAAGTTTCTAGAATCCAAGTTCATCAAGTCAATCAACTATTCAGATTGGATATCCAACACAGTGTTCGTCACCAAACCAAATGTGAGCATTAGAATTTGCATAGATTTTTGGTACCTCAATAAAGCTTTTTTCTAAAGATGATTTCCCTCTACCAAACATTGACTTGCTAATGGATCTTACAGTAGGAAATGGGATGCTATCCCTTATAGACGGTTTCTCTGGCTATAACCAGATCAAAATTGCACCTAAGGATCAACATAAGACTTCCTTCACTACTCCTTTGGTTACCTTCTGCTACAATGTCATACCCTTTGGCCTTAAAAATGTGGGGGTGACTTATCAACATGCCATGACCTCATTCATATCATAATGGAAGATTACGTTGATGACTTATTGGGGAAGCCTAGAACACGAGAAGAGAATACTAAGATCCTAAAGAAAATCTTTAAGCATCTAGAGCATTATAAGTTGCATCTGAATCCAAAGAAATGTGTATTTAGAGTCACATTTGGGAAACTATTTGGTTTCATCATCTCTAGGAGGGGTATAGAGGTAGATCCAACAAAGGTTAAAGCTATAATGAAAATGGCCTCACTTCGTAATTTTAAGTAATTAAGAAGCCTCCAAGGGAATTTACAATCCATTAGATGATTCATAGCTCAATTAGCTGACAAATGCCAATCATTTACACATCTACTATGTAAAGGCACTACCTTCAAGTGGGATCCTGAATGTCAGAAGGTCTTCAGAAAAATTAAAGAATACTTGGCTCATCCACCCATCTTGATGCCTCATATCCTTAGTAAACCAATCACATTGTACATTTCAGCTACATCAGTTGCATTGGGGGCACTATTAGCTCAACATGATGAGTCTTCTAAAGAGCATGCAATTTATTATATCAATCCAAAATTGGTGGGATATGAACTCAATTATTCTCCAATGGAAAAGGCTTGTCTGACAATTGTCTTTAGTTCATAGAAACTACGTCATTACATGCTCAGTCATCCTATCAAGCTGATATCAAAATTTGACCCACATAAATACTTGTTATCCACAAATTATTTGACTGGTTGCATGGACAAACGGGTCATGTTATTGAGTGAGTTTGACATAGAGTACGTGGGCCTGAAGGCGATCAAGGGACAATTCATAGCAAATCACTTGGTCGATGCCCCTTTGGTTGATGCTTGTCCTTTGGTAGTTGAGTTTCTAGATGAAGAAGTCCTCATAGTAGCAGAAGCGGGTATATGGACTCTCTATTTTGATGGGTCTTATACACATAATGGAGCTAGAGCAGGTGTTTTATTCATCACCCCTCAAGGTGACTATATACTGAAGTCATTCAGATTAGCATTTTTATACACTAACAATATAGTAGAGTGTGAAGCTCTTATCATTGGCCTTAGGATCACCATTTAATGGAACATCACTCATCTACAAGTCTTTGGTGATTCCCAACTGATTATCAAACAATTCAATGATGAGTTTTAGATGAAGAGTGAAAAATTATTACCCTACAAATGCATGGTAGATAAATTTAAAAGATATTTCACCTTCATCTAGTTTGAACAGATCTCAGAGTTTAGAATAAGGCAATAGATGTGATGGCTACAATTGATTCCTTATTGATATTCCTAAGGATCGAACGAATAATGAGTTCCTTGTAGAATAACTTGTAATCCCAACATATGGCGTCCCTGAGAGTGAGATGGTGTGTGACATCGTGGGTCCTAAAACCCCTTGGTACCATGAAATTTACACCTACCTTCATGATCATATCCTCTCATCCGATCTTATACAAAACTAATGTAAGTCCTTCATCGAGCATGCCTCTTTCTATAGCAATGCAGGAGATATACTTTATCATCATGGGTATGATGGAACTCTCCTTAGGTGTCTGAAAGAATCAAAATATCACATTGTGTTAGAAGAGGTACATAGTGGTGTCTATGGGGCCCATTCTAATGGCATGGACTTAGCCAAAAGGATTCTTAGAGCAGGTTACTTTTGGTCTACCATGGAGCATGACTCTTGTGAGTTTATGAAGAAATGCCTCCCTTGTCAACAACATGTGGATTTGATACATGCTCCTGCCAAGGATCTACAACCAATCATAGCGCCATGGCCCTTTTATCAGTGGGATTTGACTTGATCAAAAAGATATACCCTCCATCTTCTGACGACCATAATTTCATCATCACTAACACTGAATACTTCACCGAGTGGGTGGAAGCAATTCCACTCTCTCAAATTATGAGTATTCGGATCTCTAGGTCCATCCTTTTCCATATCCTTTGCAAGTATGGAATCCCATCCACCATCATCACTGATAATGGAAAGAATTTTCAAAATTAGTTTATGAAACACCTTTGTGAAACTTACCACATCTAGCATCATTGGTCCACCCCTATTACCCACAAGGTAATGGTCAAGCAGAAGCTACCAAAAAAACCTTGATCAAGATCCTTAAAAAGGTGGTTAATAATACTGGTCAATATTGGAATCTCCATCTCCATCCCACCCTTTGTGCCTACCACACATCCATTCAAAATCCCACTGAATCCAATTCATACTCTCTTGTTTATGGTGCCAATACCATCTTACCAATCAAAGTTGAGATCCCATCACTTAGAATATCTCTGAAGAACCTCATATGTGATGAAGATGCTTGAGTTGCAAGACTCAATCAGTTGGAGCTCCTAGATGAAAAGAGGATCAAAGCATACAATCATCCACAACCATATCAACATCATCTTAGGAGGAGCTACAATAAAACATTTTATCCTCGATAGTTCAATATTGGTGATTTAGTCCTCAAGGAGAATCAGTGTACTCAATAAGATCGAGACAAAAAGGGAAAGTTTGAGGCAAATTAGCTAGGCCCATATGTCGTCATAGCTAAATATGGTTCTGGCGCATATAGGCTTGCTACACCTAAAGGAGAACCCTTAGAAGAACCTATCAACACCATGCACCTAAAAATGTTTTATGCCTATGTCAGCTGGGTGGTCCTTTCTTGAGAAAATACAAAAAAAGTCAAAAATAAAGAAAAGTAAAAAATCCAAAAAAATAGTAAAGACAAATAATTCATCATATGGTAAAAACCACTCTTTGCGATGCCTTGTATAAGTATGTTTGGTGAAAACCTAGCAACATGCACCATTTGTAGGGGGCTTAATCATTATCTACCTAATGTCCTAGTTACTTTATGCTTCCAACCATCTTATCCGCATGTCCTATCCTACCATCCCATCGATCTTATCCTCCCATCACCATCCTTTCATTCATCACTTGGTATGTTGTGATTGAGCATTGGACGATGCAAACTACTATCTAAAATCTTGAGCTTTTATCCTTAATTTGAACTTTTCATCACCTGTACATTATTTCCCATTGTCGATCTTGCAACATCACTTAGGAACGTCCTTCATCGTGTTGGTCCTTATTAGGTCTCATCCTATGCTTTCATCCGTGTGGTTTAATTTAAGGTGTGAGTAGTTAGATTCATTGTTCATGACATGAAAAGAAGTTATTAATACCCTTATTAGTTGTGAGTATCTAAAATAGTATGGTTTGTAGGCTGGTTTGCATCTGGTCGTTTCAGTCCCTCATCATTCATATATTTAGTTCCATCCTTCATCATTGTTCCTTTTCTCAAACTACATTACCCCTATGCTTTCATGTAGGCAAGGTTGATCATTTGATCAGCCCTCGGGGCATTTCTCCGTCAAATATTTGTCTTCTTTCAGAGTCTCCATTATCCTCTTTTTGCTTTTATCCATGGTCAGTTGTCAATCTTTTATCGAACTACAAGAGCTCTACACTTTCACATAGGCAAGGTTGATCTTTTATAAACCCCAGAGCCCCTAGGTCTTTAGGGTGTGTCTTGTTGTATTGTCATGTTCTCAAGTATGTCTCTATCTAGTTGGTACTTAAAAACAAAGGTCATTAGTATCATGAGGTTCAATTAGTTTTAGATATCCGTTATCATGTCGATCACCTAGTTTAGTCTCCATCTTTGGTATTAACAAGATGCATCCTTACTAATCAAACCACATCAATCCCATCCGCCCTTTTGATCTTGTGGAAAAGGAAATTTTCTATTTATTGTGATCTTTTGATACTTTTGACATTTTTTTTATCATTTGAGTTTTCTATTATACCTCTTCAGGGTCACCATGATCCATCATATTATGGTGCACTTTGATTGGTAAGCATAGGGGTATATCTTGATCTTTTTATCTTCTTTTGTCTTCTTGGTTGTCCCACATAGTACCCACCAAGATCCCTACGGTCTTGTGTTATGTTGGGGCATCCTTTGTGTTTGTGGTTATCCCAATTCCTGGCCCAACCAAAGTTCTTGCGACTTTGGGGTGTTGGGATAGCCTTCTTGTCTATTGTGTTTGTTTCATGAATTAGACATTAATCCACCTTGGTTCCTCATACCATAGTGTATTGTGTCTTGTGCTATATCAAAATCTAGTGCTCCCAAAAATGGGAAAATAGCATTAGGATTTCATTTCATATCTCATCCCTTTGCATTGCATTTATCTTCCCATCTTTCTCTAGCCTATAACTAGTGATTGTGGTTGTGCAAACATTCATATCCCATCTCCTTTTCTTCTTAGGATTCATATGGTTTTGACAGTTTCAGTATCATGTCTACTACCTCACCCATCATCCCTCATTTTTATAGTGATTACAGGGAAAGTACTTGCCATAAGCTAAAGAAACCATGATACGCAAATAAAGTAGGCTTGTTAAGGCCTTCCATCAGTATGGAAGCCCTTATTTACATTCATGTCCATCCTAATTTAATCTAGATATTAATGTTTTTAGGGAATTTGATTACCCTCATTGTTCATGTAGGCTTGCATGTAATTTATAATGTTGATAGTACCAGGTTCATCTCTACAATCAAATACCTTGTCTATTACATGCAACATGAGAAAAGCAAATGATATTGATACATCACTATAAGGAAAAACATGGATGTCATAGAAATAGGAAAATCCAATCATTAATTAATCTTGATCAATGTCATATTAAACACAAAGAGTACAATTTCATCCCAAATGACATTAATGTCATCTCATCTTGCATCTTAAATTTATTCATTGCATTTCATCTCATTTTGCATTATCATTATCATATTCATTTTAAGTTTTTTAGTTTTACATTGATTTGTTATTCTAATCATCTTAATTTTATTTCATCTCATTTTGCATTTATCATTATCATGTGCATTTTAAGTTATTTATATTGACATAGATTTGTCATTCTGAGCATATTAAGTTAGGTTCATTTCATTATCATTTAATTACACATTAATTCATCACATTGCATACATTACATTATATCATATCCATTTCATTCATCCATAAAACTAGTACATATGCATACATACATTATCCATTCCAATGCATTTTCATAACATACATCCAACCATATTCACATAACACAAATATCCATCACATTTTCTAAATCAATCACAAGGATTTCTAAACATATCCGTTGCAGACATAATTTTTCTATCTCGATGCATACATTGCCCTTTGCATCATAAAGAATTAGTAACATAATCATAACATATAATCCATCACATCCTACATCATAAAGTATTAGGCATAACACATTTCATCCATATCGTCAACATAAGCATATCACATGAACCATCATAGATGCATACATATATCATAACCATCTACCTATCCCATAATAAATCATGTCCATATACATATACATAAATAAATATCCATCACATCATAAATACATAGTGTAAATAAGGGCTATCACATAGTATATAAATGTTAAAATATCATGTTCATAACAAAGTCCATAATAAAGTCTATCATAAATCATAAATGCATGTCATCAACAATCATCAAATAAAATACAGGTACAAAGTGTTGCTTAAATATAGGGACCACATCAATAAATAGAATGATCCATGTCTAGTTTGCACTATGGAACCTATGGCCTCTATCCCTATTTGTTGTCTATACACCCTGCACCTATCAAAATTAGAGTCCTATCACCCCTGTCCTTTCTACCCTGTACTGGCTAGATTTGATCTCTGAGGGGAGTTTGGCATTGATCCTCTACATGGGGGAGTCTCTTGGTAACTACTATACCCTTATGTGTGTGTCCCTCATGAATGTCAAAATGTTGGCATATGTGGTACCACTCGGATATATGGAGGTACACAGTGTGTGGGATTTGGAAACTCTTTGAAGTAAGCCCTCATGTAGTAGCTGGCCTCTCTCATGTACTCATCCCTTTCTAATGCTTGTTCCCTTGTTGTATCCTACTCTACCTTGTACCTATCTCATAACCCAACCAGGTATCTCCTCTCCTAATCCCATGCATCCTATGCCATCCTCAACTGGTCTATCTATGCCTGCATTTGTGACATCTCATGCACTGCCACATCCCTCTCCCTCTACAAAGCTTGCACATGTGCCTCTTCTATTTTTGCTCTCTTTAATATGACACTTGTACCCCATCACTATCTCTACATAGTCTATCATGGCTTGGAGCTCATATCTCTCCCTCCTTAACACATCCCTTTCCCTCCTTAACACATCCCTTTCCCTCCTCAGCTCATCCCTCTCCTACCATGCCTCTTCCCTCTCCATCTGCATGGAATTCCTCTCATCTAAAATCCTTGATACCTCATCTATGAGGGTAACATAATATCTATTTTCCATCCTCTCTATCTCCTTCAACCTCTCTACCTCTGCCTACAATATGTCTTGATCTGACTTTGACTCTATGAGCCTATGCTCTGTAATCTTGAGTCTCTTAAGAGCTCCTATCAGTAGTATTCTGACTCCTCAGGTGGTGGTGGTACATATGGTACTATCACAAGTGGCTCCACCTGTAAAGCATCCACATCCATGGGTTGATGTTGCTCTCCCACATCCTTTATCTCTAAATCCTCCCTACCTCTCCTCCACTATCAGCCTCCTCTCCTACCCCTCTATCGTTGCCCTGCCTACCTCCTCTCATCCTCTAAACCATAGCCTAGTGATCCTATAATCGAGTGCACCATCATGATCTACCTTGGCCTATGATTTGTCCACCATGCAGAGTACCACACTATTGTCCCTACATCTTCCACCCCTCCTCTTCCTAGATACGGCACCAACTGCACATCCTCCCATATCTTCCTCGCAAAATCTTGCATGATCGAATCACCCCATAACTGCTCCCAGCTAATCTTGTGAAATCTCTGAGGCCCGAGTGGGATATCCTCGTGTACTCTGAATTGTCTCATCACTCTTTCTAGTCTATGGAGCTCGACAATGTGTAGGTCTCTCTCGATCAAGTAGCACACTATGAAGAAATAGCCCCTATGGCTCCTCTCATCCAATCTCCACCAGACGAATCATCGTTTCTGATAGGGTCTCCATGTGATCTAATCCCATGCAAGTCATCCAACATCCTCCTCTATCGCTGGAAATCACTCACATCTAGGTAGTGTAGGCACCAACCATACTCTGTTCCATACCAATTTGATACTGGTATCATCTCATCTTGTGCCCCTACTATCAAAATTCCTATCCATGCCACACTAATATGCTCCTAGGCCCATACCTAAAGCAAAGTCACATGTGTGATGTTGAGGGATCTCTTGTAGCATATGACATGCATGTCTCGATACATTTGTGCCAATACACATGCTCCCCATGCAAAATCCACCTCTCTCCTCTCCACAATGTGTCTGACAACCTCAATGATCTTGAGGCTACAAAATCATGCACTTTTGTCTAGTAGCAATATCCCACTAATCAGGCCATAGAGGTATAACGGCAGTGCACGAAACTTTAATCCCAAGCATCTATCCACATCTAACTCTCCCCCTAGATATAAAGATCTTCCCATCTAAAGATCGCTTGTAGGATACTATCTCACTCTATCCCCTCGCTTTGTGTCTAGCTAACCAGGTGCCCTCCGATGGGTAGTCACAGTATCCTCCACATGTCCTCTAACGTCATTTCCATCTTCCCTATCAGGAGATGGAATGTTGATGTCTCCAAGCTCCATCTCTCCATCAACACCATCAATAATGCCCGACTTGCTCTAATGTTGGGGTACCCCAACATCTGTAGCAACCCTGCCTATGCCAGTGTTGCATGATCCTTGGCATTCATCACCCCGATGGCCACCTCCAACACTGTTGAATGTCTCTCTTGATTCATCAGCGTCTCAATGTTTTGTGTCCATACAAAACTTTATGTCAATATTTTAGAAATTTCACCTCTTTTTCTGTCATTTTTCCTTGCCTCGAGTATCTGGAAAATTTTCCCTTGTGTCAAATGAATTCACCCCCCTTTTTCCCTTAGTCCACAAATTCACCTCTTCTCAAGGAAAATTCACCCTTTTTTCTTAGTTCGTGAATTTACCTCTTACCACAAGGTGAATTCACCCTTTTCTTCATGTCTATAAATTTTCCTCCTTATCAAGGCGAATTCACCCTTTCCTCAGTGTCCACAAATTAGCCTCTTATCAAGGCGAATTCACCATTTTCTCAGTGTCCATGAATTTTGTTCTTATCAAGGTGAATTTTCCCTTTTCTCAGTGTCTACAAATTTGCCTCTTCTTAAGGTGAATTCACCCTTTTCTCAGTGTTCATGAATTCGCCTCTTCTCAAGGTGAATTCACCTCTTATGAAGGCGAATTTTCCCTTTTCTTGGTGTTTGTTAATTTGCCTCTTCTCAAGGCGAACTCACCATTTTCTTAGTGTCCACAAATTTGCCTCTTCTCAAGGTGAATTCACCCTTTTCTCAGTTTCCTCAAATTTGCCTATGTTTATGGAAAATTCACCTCATCTCCTACATGATCACAAAATTGCCCCTTTCCCTAGAAATTTTCCCTTGCGCGGGGAGAGTTCACCTTTTCCCCAGTCTCCCTCTTCAACAAGTGAATTCACTATACGGACATACAAATTCACCGGCTATGGTGAGTCTATACCCTGATAGTCCCCAAAACCCAAAATCAAAATGCATAATAAATTTAAAAATCCAACTAAAATCACAAACTAGGGTTTTGAAATCGACCTTACGAGGTACCACACACTCATGGTAGAACTCACACACCTCCTCACCTCAGTGGATGAGCTCATCATCCATGAATCCCTCATTCTCGCTCAACCCATTAGCTATCCTCGTCACTTTATTTCTATCTCTCTTGCTGAGTCAACTACCAAGTGTGCAAATGGTAAATAGTAATTTTGAAATTTACTATTTATGATTTGTAACTTTTGCACCTTTTTAACCTTTTAAATTTTGGGTAATTTTTACCCTTTATTTAACCTCTTTTTAATTCCTCCATCCCTTTTCTTTTGCGGGCCGCCATTTGCACGCTGTTTGTCCATTTTCCTCTATTTAAAATCCATTCTTCATGGTTTTTCACGCTCTATCACATGGTACCCTCCATTTATCCATATAGAGAAGTCACCTGGGGCCCCTTTTTCTTCCCCATCCACCCTCTCAAGGGGGCATACCTTGTCATTTTCATTCGTTCCTCTGTCCTATCCATTTTCTTGTGACACCAGGGCATCTCCCTTCATTTTCTATGGTTAGACAACCTACACAGTTTTTCCCGTGTTGTGGCATCACTTTTTGGTTTGTTCTTTTATTGAGTTGTCTTCATTTTTTTCTTTGAAACTATTATTCTAACAATATTTCAAATAGGGGAAAAATGTAGACATCAGAATTTGAACACTCCCATATGATAAAATTCTTCCCCTTTTATTCCTCTATCCCACATCCCTCATCTACGTTAATTAAATAATTTATTATTTAATTAATATTCCTCTTTCTCTAAGGTCCCTAAAGTATTTAATTAAACAATTAAATACTTTATCATTTATCCTCCTTTCCTCTCTACATTAAATAAATATTCTAATTTGTTTAATTTAGACATCTTGTCTTTATGAATTTAAATTAGTTTTTAAATTCATTATTCTTCTCTCCTTGTCCCATCCTCCATAATCCTTTTCTAATCCAAGTTAACTTAATTAAATCGTGATTAGGATGTGCACACCCCTTAATGAAGATTAGTGTCACATCCTCCATAACTCCCCACTTTCCCTTAATCTATCATTAATTCGTCTAATCCCTTGTTTGCATAACCTAATCCTTATGCCATTTGATGAGCCCAAAATATGCTCATAATTTGAATATCATGATGTATTTTTAAATACCCTTACTCTTTTGATAATGGTTGTTTTAACTTTTTAATTATAAACTTTTTATCTAAAAATGAGTAGTATCCTGTGGCAACGCATTTCTATATTCCTGCAACGTAATATCTCTGAATTTCTATGTTCAGTGCCCTATTTGACCTCCCAATTGACTAATATAATACATGCGGATTTTGAATAGATGAGATGGATTTAATGTGTGTGATTAATGAATGTGTATCGTGTTATTATATGCATGCCTTCTTCCACCTCTATCGCCATGTGTTTCTTAGGTTGTTAAGGAAGCATGAACGAGTCAAAGCGCAACAGAACTCGGCCTTGCAGTAAAGTCCATTTCCAGTATGGAATCGAGGAAGTTGTTCCAGCGAAGACTCTTTATTCGGATCATTGGGAGGAAACCTAAGTGATCATCAATCTAGGAAGAGTGGAATGCTAGATTCTCTTTGGATCAGTTGAACAGATATGCTCTCATTTATGAGAAGTTTGTTCCTCAGCATCAGGAAGCATTTATGTCCACGCCTTTCTCTGTTGGAGTTAGTTAGTTAGTTTTTTTCTATAAATAAATGTTCCTCCTGTGCAAGTGGACAAGATTAGACAAGATTAGAAGAGATTGGAGTAGACTAGAGAATAGAGACAAAACAAAGTGTATTGAGATTAGTGTTATAATGAGAAACAGAGTTTTGTGTTAGTTTTCTTACAAGAAGAGCAACCACGTATATGATTCCAAGTTTATGAATAAAAGCTAATGAGGTTTTGAGTTCAATTCTTGCATAAATTGGTTGATGCTTGCTAAAGGGGGCCCACTTAATAATTGTCTGTAGTTAGTTGTTTATTTCCTGTTGTTTGTCAGTTAGAATTTCATTCCATAAAGTTTCAACGCAAACTCAATCTTATATTGTTCCTGCAGCATAAGGAATCCATCCCTGTGTTTGTTCCTACAGCATAAGACCAGTTCATGGTTTGTTTCTCAGTAATAGTTTTCATGATTTCTACTTTAATTAAGTTATGCTTAAGTTGAGAAGAGTTTTCTTTACATTTCTGCATTAGAAGTATAATTCCTTTCATGCATCTATTTCTAGTAAATTGTTGCTAAAATCGGTTCTTATTGCATATAAAATGCCATTCCATTTCAAGTATACATTCCCTAGTTTGACAATGTAAATGAATGACCATAAGAAGATCTTAGTCACTTGTTGGAATGTCCAATTGCTAGGTTTGGATTCGTCATGAATTTTATATCCTTTTGTGGGCGACAACCATTTTTGTCACCGTTGCCGGGGATGGTGTCAAGCTAAGAATCTGTCATAGTCATTGTTGCTGTAGTTTAGTATGATTACTCAAGCATTTTTAAGTCCCCTTAATTTTCAGTTAAAGTCTGTTTCATGCATAGAAGAAGAGACGCTTTAGGAAGATTCCTCCCTAACCTTCCATTCACTGATAACGATTTTGAACCAGCTTACAATCTATTTGAGGAAGGAGGAGACCAAGATATCAATCCATTTGCTGAAGACCTACTTGCTGAATTTCCATTTGTTCTCTCTGATGAAGAACCTCAAGAAAATCCATTTTCTTTGATACTCTATCAAGAAAATATGGCACAAAATCCACCTAATCAACCTCCTGCTTTTGAATTCCCTATCATAGCCCAGCAAGATAATATAACCTCAAAAGTATTCCTTCTTCATTACTTCCCAAGTTCTATGGACTAGTTATAGAGGACCCAAACACTTTCTTGTTTGAGTTTGACATCCTCTGTCGAAGCTATGACTACACTTCAGATGCTCACAAGCTGAAGTTGTTTCCTGCTACTTTGAAGGATGGAGCTCTTAGATGGTTTATGAGTTTGGGAAGAAATGTTGTCGATAGTTGGGTAGTCATGCAAACAAAATTTCTGGGGAAATACAAGGAATATTGTAAGAGTGGTAGTAAGCGTGATGATATATTCCAAAATCAGCAAAAGGAGGATGAAAACCTGGAAGACTATATCTCAAGGTTCTTGTTTTCCCTGGAAAAGAATTTAGACCATACTCTCAATGAAGAATCTCAGAAACTCCTTTTTCTAAGGGGAATCAATGATTCCTGTATTAATGCCCTGGATCTGATGGGAGGAGGAGATATAACCCAAGTTCCTTGGGATCATATTAAGTCCATATGTCACAACTACTCTTGAGAAAATGTTAAGAAGGGTAGAGGACATCAAGCTACAGTGGGAAAATCTTCTATTAATGGAGTTTCATAGATGAAGATCTCAAATTTTCTATTTGATTTCAAGCAGGATATCATAAACAATATGGCTACATAGTTGGATACTATGCAAGCTCGAAAGAAACATGAGGAAGCTGAAGCAATCTTGGCTGAGTTCTGTCCACATTGCCCATAGAAGAAACCTGATTGCAGATGTAAGATAGTGGCTAACCTAGAGACTAAGAAATTACCTACTGATTTTAAAATAGTAGAGGGTGATGATGACCAAGTATTCTATGTTGCACAAAGGTGCCTTTGGGCTCAAAGACAGGGTATGCCTCAAGACCCTTTGACTTTTGTTAATCCTTACTCTAATTATAATAACCAATGGCAACCTACATATGGCCCATCACCACTTTGGAATACCTCTCAACCACACTGACCTAACTATCAGAGTCCTCAATGGAAATCTCCTCAAGGAGGTTGGGAGTAGCCACAAGGACAATGAACTCCACCCCAAGGTAACTGGCAGCAAAATCCTCAATGGAGAGGTTCTCAACAATGGCAGAACCAATCCCCTAGATTCTTGCAGCTTCAGTAGCCACAATCTTCGGCCCTCATGCCACCTCTTGCACCTTTTGTAGCAAATACTAGCCCTCCCAAACAAACTCCTATGCCTACTCAACCATTTCCAAATCCTAATAATAAGCAAAAACAATAGTAGCCTATATATTTTGTAGAAGCCAATCAGTATCCAACTTATGCCCTGAATATTAATGATATCCATCTCAGGTCTGGAACCACTCTACATGCTCCACAACCACCGGTAATTACTGAGATTCTAGACCCTGCCTCATAAAATATACCTATATTAGATACTGTCTCTAAGGAGCCTATCATGTAGCATCAAGCCAAATCACCTTTTCCTCAGAGGTTTCAAGTCACCACACCTAAGTCTATGGAAGAGCCTACCTTTGATATTTTGGATCAGCTAAAAAATGTACACATTCAAATTCCCCTCTTTCAAGCCATTAAAGATGTTCCAATTTATGGGAAAGCCATTAAGGAGGCATGTTTGAAGAAACCTGGAAGAAAGAAAAAGGATCCCAAAACTATCCATGTTCTAGGACATTTGGCAGAATTATGTTAGGGAAGGTAGTTATGCCAAAATATGCTAACCTCGGGAGTCCTGTCGTACAAATAAATATTAATGATCAGATAGTAAAGAATGTTTTGGTTGACGTTGGTGTAGCCATCAATGTAATGACCAAGCATACTATGGAGTATTTGAATATCCTAACCATTAGGTCTACACCTACCATCCTACAACTTGTTGATAGTTCCACAGTAACACTGGATGACATGGTGGAAGATATAATTGTCAACCTTGAGTCTTGGGAATACCCAACAGATTTCACCATATTGTCCACTCAAGCAACTTTTGGAGGATATCCTATCATCCTAGGTAGACCATGGTTAGCCACAACTAATGCTTTTATAGGATGTCATTCAAGAGACATGATAATTTTTGATGGTCAGTCAACAAAGAAATTGGCTTTATACCCACCTGCCCAGCCTCAATCAGACTTGTCTCAGCCAATTTGGCCAGATTTAGGTGAGGATACTTAAGATGTCAATTCATTGGCTCACCTAATGATGCTGCAAACTAATCCATTTTCCCAACTTCAGAGTGAGGATGACCTACTTTTACAAATTTTGCAGTCCAATCTTGATATGAGTAGCCCATTTGTACTAGATAGCTGTCCTCAACAATGTTTCCTGCAACAACTGAATCTTGAGAGCATGCCACTTAAAATTCCAGTAGTTTATCAAAATTTACTTCCACAAGAATTATAGATACCACCTTTATCAGTAGCTTCCATGAATGATCTTACTAAGCAAATAAAACTATCTCCAAGCTGTTGTTTGAATATCAATAAAAAGCTACCTCAATCTCAGCAAACTACCCTAGTCACAATGTTGCAAGATCAACAAGCTTTTGCATGAGACTATGGGGATATGAAGGGAATAGATCCTCAAATTTGTACTCATAGGATCTACATTAAAGAACACTGTTCACTTGTTAGGCAGCCTCAAAGAAGGATAAACCCAACACTCAGAGAAATAGTTAAAAATGAGCTCCAAAAGTTTCTTGATGCTGGCTTTATTTACCCCATTTCAGACAATCAATGGGTATCTCCACTGATGATCATTCCTAAAAGAGGTGGCAAATGGAGATTTTGTGTAGACTATAGGGAGCTTAATACTACAACTAAAAATGATCACTTTCCACTACCATTTGTTGACCAAGTGCTGGACTCATTATTTGGTAGAAAGTATTTCTCCTTTTTGGATGGATATAGTGGGTATAATCAAATTAAAATTTCCCCTATGGATCAAGACAAAACAACTTTTACTTGTCCATGGGGAACTTTTTCCTACTCTGTCTTACCTTTTGGCTTGTGTAATGCACCCACAACATTTCAAAGGGTAGTAATTAGTATTTTTCTGACATTTCTAATGATTCTATGGAGATTTACATGGATGACTTCACCACTTATGGAGTTAATTATGAAGAAGCATTAACAAATTTGGAGAAAGTATTGAAAATATGTAAGGAGCATAATTTGTCTTTGAATAGTGAGAAGTGTTTTAGGCCATCATATCTCTCAAGCTGGAATTCAAGTTGATCCTACAAAAATTGAAGTCATTCTAACTTTGCAAGAACCTATGAAACAAAAGGATGTTAGAAGCTTCTTAGGACATGCTGGATATTATAGAAGATTTATAATAAATTTCAACAATATAGCCAGTCCATTGTAAGCTTTATTGACTAAGGATTCTGAATTTAACTAGACCGAGGCTTGTGACAAAACTTTCTTGTAGCTTAAAAAATTACTTACTCAGGCACCTTTTCTTCAAGGACCAAAGTGGAGTCTTCCCTTTCATATACACATAGATGCTTCTGATTATTCCATAGGGGCAGTTTTAGGACAGAAGGAGAATTCCATAGAGCATGCCATATATTTCATTAGCAAAAACCTTCAAGGCCCTGAATTAAACTATACTGTTATAGAGAAAGAATTGCTAGCAGTTGTGTATGCCCTAAAAAAAATTTGGCATTATGTCACTAGTTACCAAATATTTGTTCATACAGATCATGTAGTAATAAGGTACCTCATGAATAAGCCTAACATATCTGGAAGATTAGCAAGAGTGCTCTTATTGTTGCAAGAATTTGATATCATAGTTATTGATAAGCCAGGTCAGGCTAATGTGGTGGTTGATTTCTTGTCAAGACTTTAAACAACTACACCTGCCACCCCTGAGGTAATTGATGATAGATTTCCTCGTGAAAATATCTTTTCTATTGCTGCTCAAACTCCATGGTATGTAGATATTGCAAATTATTTAGTAGCCAACAGGATCCCAGCTCACTTCTCACCAAAGGACAAGAAACTATTGATAGAGAAAAGTTTTAACTTTTCATGGATTGCAGACTGTTTATTCTACATAGGACCTGATCAAGTCATGAGAAGGTGTGTTAGGGAAGATGAGACCTATGACATTTTGCATGCTTGTCATGATGAGCCATGTGGTGGGAACTTTGCATCTAAGAGAACATCGATGAAAGTGCTTAATATAGGGTACTTTTGGCCCACACTACACAAGGATGTTGTAGCCTACACCAGAAAGTGTGACACATGTCAACGCATGGGGAGACCAACAAGGTCTGATGAAATGCCCCTGCATCCTCAATTGGTGGGCAGCCCCTTTGACAAATGGGGTATGGATTTTTTTGGGCCTATTGATCCTCCATCCAATGAGAAATTATACATTTTGGTTTGCACTGATTATGTAACCAAATGGTTAGAAGTGAAAGCAATGACACATGCCTGTGACAATAAAGTTGCTGAGTTCTTGTATGAGCAGATTTTTACTCTGTTTGGAGTTCCAAGGGAACTTGTTACTGATCAAGGAGCTTAGTTTACATCAACATTAATCATTGTACTAATGAATGATTATAAGACCAGACATAGAAAGTCAAGCCCCTATCACCCTCAAGCGAATGGTCAGGCAGAGGTTACCAACAAAGAATTAGAGGCAATCCTTACTAAAACAGTACAGTTGCACAAGAAAGATTGGAGCAGTCACCTTCTAGAAGTAGTCCGGGCCTATAGGACAACATGGAAAAAAACTATAGGGTTTACTCCTTTTGAGTTACTCTATGGAAAAACTACCATGTTGCCAATAGAATTTGAGCATAAAACCTTAAGAACTGCTCTTCAGCTTAACATTGATCTTTTAGAAGCTCAAAAGGAATGCCTCCTCCAGCTGAATGCATTGGATGAGATACGAAAAGCTGCCTTGTAGCGTACTAAGGTTGTACAACAATAAAAGAAGAAATGGCATGACCACCATATCAGAACTAAGAAATTCTTTGCCTGTGATTGGGCATTGCTCTATGACTCAAGGTATAAGGAAAATCAAGGTAAACTCACTACAAGATGGCTTGGTCCTTATGAAATAGAAAATGTGTTTGATAATGGTTCAGTTTAGTTAGCTACAATAGATCCTATCCGATTCAAGCTACTAGTTAATGGACATCATCTTAGATTGTATCATAAGCCTACATCCAAAGAAGAATTTGTGAAGCAATTTGTTTCAGATCCAGCCTTTGATCTTCCTATAGCAAAAGGTTTCGGCCTTTCTCCTATAGGATCTCTTTAAAAATAATGTTGCATGTCCATAATAAAGGTTTTCTTTTTACGAAAACCACCTTCTCCATCACCATCCATCTCCATCATTCATTCCATCTTTATTTTCTATGTCACCCATCCATGTCACCCATTCTGTCGTACCACCTTCATTTATGGTTTCTTTTCCAGCGGTCATTTCAGGATGTGTTGTGATATCTCCTAGCATCCGTGAGCATTTATTACAAGGTACGCGATATCTTTTTATTTGTCATATCATTAATTTATTTCATTTATTCATTGATTGCATTGTATCTATTGGTCATTACTGCCAGTTCTTCGCCTATCCCTTCACACATGTGTGGACACATGCCATATTTTAAGTAGGAGGCGGGGATCATTTATTTCAAAACTTTTTCTTTTTGCATGCTTTTACCCTGATCAGTAAGATAACTACTTAATTTAAGTAGTTTCTAAAAAATCATTGCATGCAATTGTCTTTTATATCATTCCTAGTAAGTAAGGAAAGGTAACAAGATGAAAAGAAAGAAGCAGAGCAAAGAAAAAGATGTTTTTCAAATTCTCAGAAGAGGTTGAGTTTCAAGAATTTTAGCAGAGATAGTTTGTGAATATGGGTGGTCAGCTAGTAAGGCATGAACCAATAGCTCATGAGGCCTTGATGCAAGATCCCCAGGTGGTTTAGGCATTCAGTACTTGTAGATGGTTGAACTATTTTCTGAGGATAGATTTCGTTAATGAGGAAGCTGCAGGTGAATTTTTAAGAACTCTTTTAGAGGGAGAGACCATAGTATGGGGTTTAACAGTAGCCATTTCAGAAGAATGGATTGCTGAGGTGACTGGGCTTCCTGCAGCAGGTGAGAACTTTCCTTCAGGGAGGGACACTGTCTCTTGTAGGGCAGAATTCACATTGGCAACAGATGGACCCTCAGAGATTTCAAAGCAAGGATGCAAATGGGTGTCATTGCCTTACCCATACTCAGAATATGCCTCCTTCATAATCAGGTATTTGACTTGTGATAGACATTTTTCCTTTATGCATTCTAATCATTTTAAACTATTGAGTCATATGAGGCATGGGTTAGCTATCAATGTCCCAAACTTTTTGTTAAATCTTTTGGAATGTAGTGCCCATGAAACCCATAAAGGTAAAGACAACTCTATCACCCATCATGCCCTTATTAAACTCGTGATTGAGCATTCCTTGACGGATGTATCACCCCTTTCTTGGAAAGAATTTGTTGCCCAAAAGGTTCTGCAACCTCCACAACCTCCTAGAGCACTCCCTGCCTAGCCCAAGAGAAAGAAAAAGAGAGTAGAATCTGTGAGTAGCAAAGCAGAGCAAGAATCATCTGCTCCTACAACACCTAGTCCTGCAGCCTCCACACCTGAGCCCTCTACCCAAGTAAAAACTAGGTCTGCTACAAGAAAATAAAAGGGGAAAACAAAATTAGGAGAATCATCTAGGGCTGTACAAACCCTAGAGGCAAGCCCTCATACATAGAAATGAAAATGTGCTACCCAACTTTTCCCTATAGCAGCACCTGTTACCACCATAGTTTCATCATCATCCTCCCCTACTGAGTCTGAATCCCCTAGGCAAGCTGGAAAGAGGAAAGCTGCTAAAGAACCTCTTGCGACTACTACATTGCCAAAGAGAGCTTCAACAAGGAAACAAAGTAAAATCCCATCAACCTCTGTCCAACCAGAAATTATACTCATTTCTGAGGAGTCTGAGGAGCTTTGTCATGATGATTCTTAGAGTGTATCTAAGAATGTTCCACAAAGTTCCTCTATTATTCTTGAGGAATTGCAATCTGAAATGGAGGAAGTTGAGAAAGCACAACATGATGGTGGTAATGAAAGGAGGATGCAAAGTCTTGATGACTTGGCTGATGCAGTTGAGAGAATTTCAGAAGAAACACATTCTCCTCCTGAGCAGCAACATGAGTCCATCCTATAGCAAGGAGAGGAACAATTTGAGCAACCCAAAACATCCAATGAAACACCATTGCCCTTTGAAACATGTCAGGCAGTGGTTTTTTATAGAAGAATGTTGTTGATTGAATACTTAGAATATCTTAAGATAAACTGGAGGCTTGTTACACTTCAGACTTTGAGTTTCCGCCATTTGGTTAAAATTGAATTCAACAAAGTCTTTGGGAAGAAGAGAAGAAGAAATTTAAAAAAAAAATTGAAAGCCAAAAATAGGAAATCTAGGAACTAAAAGAGAAAATGGATGACATGATGAAGATAACTGGGAAAATCATGGAATGTAGACCGCCACCCAGGGTATATGCAATGTGCTTTAAGGGGCAACTTCTATGGTTCCAATTGATGAGAATTTCTAGGAATTTGGACCCTATCATTCACACAGTCAAAGAATTTTATGATGCATATCAGACAACACCAAATTGGATAAGAAATTCTTTATGTGAATTTTATTTGCATGGTTTTTTAATCCCTTTTGAAACAAAATGGAATCTGCTTCTCGACATTGGTGATATTCATATGAGGTCACTAATGTCTTGGGCGGCCAATGAGACTAATTATGGGAAGAAATTAGAGGATTATGAGGAAGTTGAAAGGAAAGAACCTATTTCTCTGAGACTTGAAAGCTCAGATCCTCAAACAATTCTGAGAGCTTGGTTTTCTGTTGCATATAGATTTTATGATCCTGCAACAAGAATAAAAATATTTGATCTCAGGAAGCAGGTATATGATGAATTTAAAGGACAACCATATTTTTTCTGGAAGCTTTCAGCTTCCAGAATTAAAAGAAGATGGGAGAAATTGACTATTGGTCTGAGAAAATTTGAGCCTCATAACCCTCTTAATTTTAGAGCAGCCATCAGAAGATCAGAAAGGTATATAAAGCTGGGTCTATAGGAAAGGTTTGAGTTGTTGTTGCCATTAACATTTTGACTCCCTGTTTTGATGTGGCCACTGTACCCCTATTTGGCTACATATATTAATGAAGATTTAGAAGCTCGTAGGTATGACAGATGGCAAAATAATATAGGCTTCTACTTCAATTTTGAAACTTCAATGTAGAGCCATGCTACTCCTACCAATTTAAGAGAGACAACCATAAAGCTTAATGCTAGAGGACCAACATTAGGATAAGTAGGGGGAAAATGATGAGCCCAAAATATGCTCATAATTTGAATATCATAATGTATTTTTAAATACCCTTACTCTTTTGATAATGGTTGTTTTAACTCTTTAATTAAAATTTTTTTATCTAAAAATGGGTAGTATCCTATGGCAATGCATTCCTATATTCCTGCAGCTTAATATCTTTGAATGTCTATGTCCAATGCCCTGTTGGACATCCCAATTGACTAATCTAATACATGTGGTTTTTGAATAGATGAGATGGATTTATTGTGTGTGATTAATGAATGTGTATCATGTTATTATATGCATGCCTTCTTTCGCCTCTATCGCCATGTGTTTCGCAGGTTATTAAAGAAGCATGAACGAGTCAAAGCACAGTAGAACTTGGCCTTGCAGTAAAGTCCATTTCCTGCATGACATTGAGGAAGTTGTTCCAGCGAAGACTCTCTGTCCGGGTCGTTGGGAGGAAACCTAAGTGATCATCAATCTAGGAAGAGTGGAATGCTCGATTCTCTTTGGATTATTTGAACAAATATGCTCTCATTTATGAGAAGTCTGTTCCTTAGTGTCAGGAAGCATTTATGTCCATGTCTTTCTCTATTGGAGTTAGTTAGTTAGTTTTTTTTCTATAAATAAATGTTCCTCCTGTGCGAGTGAACAAGATTAGACAAGATTAGAAGAGATTGGACTAGACTAGAGAATAGAGATAGAACAAAGTGTATTGAAATTAGGATTATAATGAGAAACAGAGTTTTGTGTTAGTTTTCTTACAAGCAGAGTAACTAGGTATATGATTCCAAGTTTATGAATAAAAGCTGATGAGAATTTGAGTTCAATTCTTGCATAAATAGGTTGATGCTTACTAAGGGGGCCCACTTAGTAAGTGTCTGTAGTTAGTTGTTTATTTCCTATTGTTTGTCAGTTAGAATTTCATTCCAAAAAGTTTCAGCACAAACTCGGTCTTATATTGTTCCTGCAGCATAAGGAATCCATCCTTGTGTTTGTTCCTATAGCATAAGACCAGTTCATGGTTTGTTTCTCAGTAATAGTTGTCATGATTTCTACTTTAATTAAGTTATACTTAAGTTGAGAAGACTTTGCTTTATGTTTCTACATTAGAAGTAGAATTCCTTTCACGCATCTATTTCTAGTAAATTGTGGCTAAAATCGGTTCTTAGTGCACATACAGTGCCACTCCATTTCAAGTATATGTTCCCTGGTTTGACAATCTAAATGAATGACCATAAGAAAATGTTAGTCACCTGATGGAATGTCCAATTCCCAGGTTTGAATTTGTCATGACTTTTATATCCTTTTGTGGGCGAAAACCACCATTTATGGCATACCCCTAAGTACACCTTTTATTGATTGCTTTCTCCTTTTGGAGAAGGAAACCTCTTCCCCATGTGAATTTTAAATTCATATTTATTCCCCCTAGGCCTTTGAAGGAATTTTTAATTCATTAAATTTCTTATCACCTATATGTGGACAAGGACCTCCTTTATGAGGAGATCTTGTCCCACTCTAAAGGTAATATGTAGTACCTCCACCTCATCTCCCCTATTGAAACCTTACCTAGCACATGGAAAGATGTGAGGGATTGTGAGTTCTCAACTCACCTTGGCCCTTGATCTTGTCCATGGTGGCTTTATCCTGACCCTCCATGGTTTAGTGTCACTTCCCCTAAAATTAGAGGAATTTTCCATCATTTGTAACAATCACCCAGTCAATCGATCACTCACTCATCAATCACACACACAATCAAGAAATCAAGCCTTAAAGCATCCAAAAACACCATTGTTGTAACAACATTTGCATCCATATTGTGCATCCATTGCAATACCCACTTTGATTATTTCATTCCCCATCATCTTGTGATCATTTAGAGCTAGGTTTTATGTTATTTTCCATCAAAAGGAGAAAAAAATTCAAACGATCAACAGGTCCAACCAACTCATCAACTTGGGAAAGGTAAAATGTTCTCTTTGTATTTTTTTTTATTTAAGTTCAACTAGGCTAATCATTGAGGTGTTGTTTGTGTTTTTCCTTGTTTGGATTTCCTTTCATTTTGTAGGTTAAGACTAGGAAAATTCACCTACACACAAACGCAATAAATAATCATTCATGCATGTGAACAATTGGTCATTAATGTGGGTTAGTCGAGCCTTGAGATAGGGAATAAGTCATTAATGTGTAGTTTCAAAAATGAAGTTAATGAGGATCAAGATCAAGAGACGAGATGACACCAAACTTCCAAAAATTGCAAATTTCAAGCAAAGGTCCGAGGTCTGAAATCCAACAAACAAACAAGACAAAGATGGAATTAGGATCAGGGAAAGACATGAAACAAGAACTTTGAAAAATTTATTAGTTTTAGTTATGTTTCGATGTTTGATTCTGACACAAGTAAAAATACACAACGAAGAAACACAAAAAGTTGGGATTGGGCACAAAACATGAACTTACACCCTAAAGGGTGCAAGGTAATGGTATCATTTTTAAACTTGACTCCGACACACAAAGAAAACACAAGGTAAAGTGTGGAAATTAGGATTGGAACACAACCAAGAACTTTTACTTTGAAAAGTAACAAGTGTCAATGCTGGTCCAAAATCGAAACCTGAAAAACAAAGGAAAATATAACTTAGGAGAAAAAGAATCAACTCCTAAGACTCGAACAATAAAACACAAAAGGAAGAAAAGGGGGACAAATTTTGACCCAAACAAAATGGGGTAGTTATGCAAGGCATAACAATTGGCAACTCGATTGGGAGAATTGTTTACCCATTTTCAAGATACTAAATAATTCAATCATCTAGAACCTTTGGTTAATGAACGTTTTAACTCAAGTATGATTAGTTACAAAAAACAAGGTTGAGATGGAATCTCAAATGTAAACCAACAATAACAACTTCAAATCTTAGTGTGTCCATGTAATGTGCATCTCTTTCCTTAAAGACCCTACCTATCCTTCAACATGTGTATTAAGATTCAAGCTACATGAGTTGAGTCATTTTAACTGTCATGCAATGATATCCTGAGCATTGGTCCATTGTCAGCCAAGAGTCTATAGCCCCAATGGAGATACCTCTAATTCTCACAAAAATTTGATCTACTACCGGCCAGACGACCATAGCCCCAGTAGAGATACTTCAATTACCTTGATTATACTGAGTTTGTCATCATTTATGCTTCTCTTTTCTTTTGAATGGGATTTACTTGGAGAATTTATTTTCTTATATTTTCTCAATACTCAGATGTAATAACTTGAAATTTGGGTTTAGAACTACTGTGGACCTCATGACAGTTTTGAGGACCTATATTTTTCACATGAATCATGAATACAGTCACGCTAAGAAAAATAGGCCCTTATGAAAATAGATGGTTCTATTTATTATGTGATAGATTCAGTCGTGGTTTATGAGATCACTTAAAATATACCTATTTTTTCCCAACCTTCCAAACTATTATTAAAATGGACATAAAATGTAAGTCCTAAAATGAAAGTGTTCAATAGAAATTCTTGAAAATACCTAAATCAATTTCTCTATCACAATAACCTTAGTATACTTTGAATAACTACCCCTTCACTCTGAAATGGAGAAAAGGAAGATCCCCATAAACAAAAAAGAGAAGAAGAAAATAAAAAAAACAACAACGACAAAAACAAAAAACAAAGGAAACACAAACAAACAAACGAGAAAAAAACTAATTACATATATACAATTAGATAGCTAATCAGATCTTTATGGGCTGAAATAATGTTTAATAAACTATCCATTGACTAGAAATGGGATAGGTTCTCTTGTTAAGGTACTTAACTGAAAGACATTCTCTCCAAGGATTTCGACAATCTGATATGGGCCCAACCAAAGTCAGTTAAAATTTGGGTGATGACCCTTCCTCTCTCTTGATTTTTCCCACAACAACACGAGGTTTGATATTTTAAAGGCTTTAATTTTGTCTCTTTTGTTAAACCAGCATTTGACAATAGCTCGATTCTTAGAAAAGTGTTGCAAAGTAGCATCTCTCTATTCTTCCAAATTGAGTAAACTAGTTAATTGAACCTCTATCTTATCATCATTAGAGTAAAACTCTTGCATGAACCAAAGAATGGGTATCTGTAGGTGAAGAGGGAAGACTGTGTCTTGGCCATAGACTAACTTAAAAAAAAAGTTTCCTAAGGTAGCTTTGATTCTAGTCCTATTTGCCCATAAGGAAAATCTCAACTGTATGTGCCAGTCCCTAAGATTACTTTCTAGTAACATCTTAACTACCTCCAATAATTTTTTATTAGTAGACTCTGCTACTCCATTCCCTTGTGGATAGTAATTAGAAGATTATTTCAAAACAATTTTATACTCATACGTCCACTGAATAAATTCTATAAAAGAAAAGGAAAATCCATTATCACATAGCCAGGTGAATGATACTCCAAACTTGGTAACGATATATTCGTTAGGGAACTTGATAACGAATTCAATGATATTGTTCTTACAAGGTTGAGCTTTAGTTCAATGTGTGTAATAATCCATTGCATCCAAAATAAAATTTTGACCTACAAAAAAATTTAGATTAATTACCCTGACAAAATCTAATGCCCATTGGGTAAATGGTCTTACCTTGTATACTGGTTGTAGGGGCATCACCAGATTATGCTCTCTAGATGTCAAAGTTTGAAATATATGAATTTTCCTAATGTGTTGATGAGAATCCTAAAACACATGGGGCTAATAATAGCCTGATCTCAAAATTTGATGTGTCATGGCATTAGTTGAACCGTTTCCAATACCATGTCTACCATGAAACTCAACAATAGTGTGTTTTTCCTGTTGCTGATCTAAGAAACACAAATAGACACCTTCAAAGTTTCTCCTATACAAGGCTCCTCATTTGAGCATATAATGAGAGCTCTTTAGTCCCAATGCTCTTTGAGTGGTATTCATTCCATCAGTGCATTTTTTGTTTAGCAGTAAGAAAACTAGATTTTCATACAAAGGATTACCTATGAATGATTGCAAAGTATAGTGTTGGAAAGTAATCTTGGTGTCAACATCAACCATAGCCTTAGATAAGCCTTTTCATCAGACCAAATTCATTGGGTGACTTTCAAGGTTGAACTCCTACATAATTTCCATCTATTTTCCCCTTCTTTCTCTTAGGTCACTCTACATTAGAAGGGACTTCACTGCAAGGTCACGAACTATGGCTAGGATTTGATTACATAGAATGTAGTGTTGAAAATTCTTCACTACTCATACCAATATGAAGACCTACTTCTCCAAAGGTGGATATATGATCTCAACATTCTTGAATGGAGAACTCATAAAAGCTATCGATCTTTCGTCCCCTTCACCTTTTCGTCGCATCAAAATAGTATCACATGAATGATCAAATGCGAAGGAATAAATGTAGAAAGGCATTAAATAATTAGGACTGGTTAGAGACTATGCCTCTAAAATGGACTATTTGATTTGTGAGAAGGAAACCTTAGCCTCGTTACTCCATTCAATCTTCGCATCCTTATTCATCATCTCATTAAGGGGTTTGATGATCTCTGCAAACCCAGTTTTTGAACTTTCATAAAAAAATTATCTTTTTGAAATTTCATAAATAAATTTTTAACCTTAGCCTCATACTTTCAAAATAAGTTCCCAATGAATGCCTTGATTGAACCTGTGATTCTTAAAGAATTTCTGTAATAAAAAAAAATTCCACATAAAATATCTTTAACTTAGAATCTTGCATTGGTCCCAAGGTACTAGCAGCAACAACAAGTGCATCACTGATTTGATTGTCTTCTTTGGGAATCAACTTGATCCCAAAAACACTAAAATCCTCTATCAAATTCCATACCCTATTCAGGTATATGACTAACCTTTTGTTATGGAATGTGTATTGACTACAAATGTGTTTAATGATTACCTTAAAATCTCCCATGACTATCAAAGTTGTAACTTTCTTCTGATGTGCAAACATTAGTCCTCTAGAAAGTGCTTCATTCCCTGTGATGTTGTTAGTGCAAAAAAACTGTAACCTATAAGAAGAAAAGTAGGTTTTTCCTTTCAGGTTTGTTAGTTCTTTTCTAGCTCCATTCCCTATTTTAGACTTGGAACCATCAAATTTGAGGATCCACAGTTGATCTTGGGCTAGGATTTCTTTCTTCAGGTCAGCTATGGGTGATTGTTTATGAGGAATAGGTGGTGGCTTGGATTGGTTCAAGATACCAAGATTTGGAGACTACTATGAATGACAATCATCAGATATTTCACTAAATTTTAAAACATGTGCATAAACTATTTCTTGCATCTCATCTTGATCACCAGTTTTATAATTGATTTTATTTTTGAACAACTCCCTAGGAATCATAAGGTTAGTAGGGGTGGGTGTGATAGACAACTTCTAAGGTTCTTCAACCTTGTTTGATGAATCAAAATGTAGGATCTAAGTCTGACCAGCTAGGGGTAAGACTTATGCTTTGATATTGTTCGTCCTTGTTAGAATGATTGCGTCCTTAGCTTCAAATGGAAATTGGTTCAAAGACATTTTGGGACTGTGTCTAGAGGTCTCTCCTAAGTAACAAACATGGTTCAAAATGTCTAAACATGGCTGGTACATGATTCTGGTTAGAGACCTTGCACTAGTTCAAGAGTAATAGACTCCACAAATCAACATCTTCCCCCAAAACTAGCTTATCTTATTGCAATTTTTGGATTAAAACTTGCTAGTTGATGATGGTCATAAGGTCATTGTGCTCTAAATATGGTGAGAAGTCAAGGTTATACATAAAAAAGGTAATAATTTCTTCCCTCCTATACATGCCTATCTCAGTTTCAAAATAGGCTACTTCATTAGGGAAGTCATACTCTATGATCATATGTTTTAGACAAGGTTCACTTTCAGTCCTAATCTGAGTTGCTACCCCTTTCCATGGTAGCCACAAGTGTGAGAAATCTAGGGAGAGATAACCTCCAATAATCTTCATCAAATCTCAGTGTAACAGCATACCATATGTTTCAGGGATATCAACAACCTGAATATCCATATATTCCTAGATCCATGGGTCTGATCCAATCTACACATGTACAATTTTTAGTTCTCCTACAACATTAACCTTAGTTTTGTCTAATTGTATTACTTTCTTATGAGTTTGAAGTGGGATTAAACCCAACTTATTGCAAATAGAGAAAGGCATAACGTTACTTGAGGCTCCGAAATCCAGAAGGAAATTATGTAGATTTTTCCTGAAGATTCTCAAACTCAAAAGGAATGGGGGTGTCCTCATCTTACCTCAATACATGACCACATTCATGTCAGTAGTTGGAGTCACCTTAGTCTTTCCTTGCAAGGGATCTGCCTCTTATAAGGCCTTCAAAATGATGTCGTGTTAGGCGGGGCAACACTTCAAAATGTTAAAGAGTGACAAAAAGGTCTTTTGTTTTTGCATTTATGAAATGAAATTGAATTCCACATTATCATTCATTTGATATTTAGAAATGAATGCAGAATTACCTCTGTTTAGAAACTCAGATGGGCCCTTTGGTGGAGGCAGATTGTTGTCAGCATTTTTGATTGGGGGAACCATGGTTTTGGGAGGGGCAGATGTGGTAAATGGCCCCTTGTTCTGATTTCTCAGAAAATGGCCTCCCTTGGTTTGGAAAGCCTAAGCATCATATGTATTCATTTTTGGTTCATTTTCCTCTTGCCTAGGGAAGGGAGATCTCTTGTCATAGCTATCAACAGTCATGGTTTTATCCACATATCCACCACCTTTGTTGGGAGTACCCTCTAGTGGTTAGGAATAAGCTTGTGCAATCTTAACCACTTTTTCCACCTTTGGATAGTTAACTTCAAAATATGCAGCAGTGTCATGCAACCTGCACCAATTAGTCATGAAGTTCAGATCTGTAACGTTTGCAGTGTGTGGTTTATCTTCATTGGCTTGATAGTTGTGGGGAACTCCCCCATTTTTTGGTCTAGTATTCCACTGCCTATTGTTATTAGGTCTCTAGTTGTATCCCCTATTCTTTTTTTGATAATTTTGGTCGGGGAAGTTTTGATTCTAAAAATTCCTTTGATTCTGGGTTGTACTCTAGTTGGAGTAATTAATTTGGTTGGAATACCCTCCTTGATTCTAGTAATTTTGATTCTGATTTTGGTTTTGAGGGGGGTTAAGCTTGAATTGTTCCATCTAGCTAGTCACTTGGGACAATGTTTTCTTTAGATTTTCTAACTCCATTGTCAAATGATTAGTATGCTCACTTTCTATAGTAGTTAAAATTGCTGGGTGAGTCATGGGGTTAGATCATCTAGCATGATTATGAGTATTTTGAGTTTGTTGGGAGGAATCTAAAGTACCACCATTGACCCACAGTTGTGTAGGCGAAGGTTGTAACTCAACCAAAGGTCCATAGAAAGAGTGGGACATCCCTGAGACTATATTGAACAAAGGGGTTGAATTTGGTATCAGAGGATATCCTAGGGGAGGGAAGACCCCTCCTAAACCACTTGATTGTGAACTTATCTGCTACTAAACATTTAATGGCAAGGTGATACACCTTCGACAAGGAATCAATATCTAATGCAACATAGGTTCTCTGTAGAAATAAGTCGATCAATGGGTGTATGGTCTTTAGGTATGCTTGGATGGTGATATTCTTAGCCACCAAATATGATTCTTGTAATAACTTGTACATCCTTTGGACTCGTGTGTTAAATAGAGGCAATGGTTCATGTGGCTCCTTCCTAATTGTGGAAAATTGATGGTATAGGATTGCGGGGTCAATATAAACCCAAAATTGATTAATAAATGCATCTTCTAAATTTTTCCAACTCATGATGGATCTGGTAAGAAAGTTTAGATACCAATTGTAGGGCATATCTCTTAGTGAATAGGGGAATGGTCTACATGCAACGTCATGATGAGCTATTTGAGCATGAGTACAGGAATCTTTCAATGCTTGTATGTGCTCTTCAACACTTCATGACTCTCCATGGGTATATCTGGGACAAAATTTCTCTAGATTCTTAGGCATTTCGTGTATGCCACAAGGGATAGTCCCCAGTGGTAAAGGATTATTTGAAAATAATTCCATTGGTGGTGGCGGATTAGGTTGTTCCTATTGTGGTATTGGTGGAAATCTAGTTGGAGTGGGTAGTGGTGTTAGAGTCCTACAGGTTTTTGGTCTAGTAGGAGATCAAAGTTCAAGTAATGGCTCTAGATTTACAACAAATCTCATAACTCTTTCAAACCTATCTAGTGAAAAGGACCCAATATGCTCTAGTTTGTTCTTTTGGGCCCTCCTTCTAGCACCAGTTTTGTTGATGGTCAAAAGTAACACAACAATGTTAAAAAAAATTTCTACTCTATTTCTCCTAAAAAAGACAAATGATCTAAAACCACCTACCTTCCAAGATGTTTATAGTTGGTTCTCAACTATGTTGTTATCATTCAGTATTCCATGCAACCATAATATTCAAGGGGCCTATTGGTAGATGAGTACATACTGGATAGTGCAAAGTAATTTAACATTTGGGTGTTTAAATAAAAGAAAAAAAGATAGATCAAGGTTTAGGACAACAAAACATGAACACAAATTCCTTTCAATTAGGACATACAATTCTTATAATCAGGGATTTTCCTAATTCAATAAAAATTGTAGAACAACACAATTTATGAAACAATTCATACCATTGCATTTATTCACATTGATGATTTACAACATACAACCATTCATCGTTACTTTTTTTTAGACTTTTCAATAACAAAATCCCATAAGTTCATTACTAGAATTAACAAATCAACAAACATCAAGAAACATTATCCACGGATAATGCGATAAACTAGTTTTTAAGTCCAAAGTCTTCTATTAATTTTCATCAAATAAGAAACATTTATGCATAAAAAAATGCACTATCATACAAATAACCATTGTTATCAACATCATCGTGAAACTAACAACTTTTGAAATTGTTGGTTGAAATATTTTTCACCTCAATTAATATCCTCTCACCCACACAAATGACAATTTGGCCAACATTTGAGTCACTCGTAATGATAGTTGCAAGTGCTCTCTACTTATTTTACAAGGCACAACTACCTTTAGATGGTTTGTGATGGATAAAACATGGGATATGATTTTTACCAGAAATCAAGAAGGGTACATTGATACCTAACTTTAACCATGATAGTAGATGCAAAAAAGAGATTTCAGAATAAGAATGAATTGTAGACAAATGGCACAAAGTTCACTTATCATAGCCATGAATGATATCTAGGGGAAGCAAAAATGGTAGATTCTTTTCAAAAGATGATTTAATCTAAATTCAAAGCTTCAGAATTAAATAAATGCTCAACCCATTGAGGAAGAATATCATTGAAGAGTAACCATAAAGAAACATAGTTTATTGCAATCTAAAGATAGCATTAAGAAATTCAAACATTCACAATATCTTCTTTATTTATTCACTGTCAAAACATGAGTTCACAAACTCATTTTCCTATACAACAATAGTGCATTAAAAGAAAATAACTCTACCTACTTCCCCCCCTCTCTAAAAGAATTAATTCATAGGTCTATATATAGGCATATCAAAACTGTTACACTACAAAAAAATAGTTTGGAAAACAACTGGAACCAAGAAATTTTTGGAAACAAAAATAATTTCTAAATAGACATTATCATTATGCATCACTAAAAACACTTCTTGGATGTAGCTAAACCACCAGAGGTGTTGAGACTCTATAAAGTTCTAACTGCATTTCCATAACCAAATTATGAAATTCGGCTCGTTCTTCTTCCTTTTCTAAAATAAACATCACCCTATTGGATTCTGCTAGCTGGTTTTCTCCTTCCATGCCACTGAATGTAACTCAGAAATGATGTCTAATTTCTCTTCATCAGGCCAATTTAAATCTGGTTGTATGAGGGGCATAGGTTCATCTTCCCACTCTCTAATATCACCAAGAAGTACCATCTTGAGAATACTCAGGAGTTGAAAATGCTGCTACCTTTCCTCATATACAGGCTCAGTTAACATCAGTGGTAGGAAGTGATCATTTATTTGCCAAGAAAAATGTGCCAATCCATTACTAAATCAATTTCACCCGCCCCCTTATTTAAGAGCCATCTTTTCAGAAGATTTAAAATATTATGTTACACCTCAAGTTGGCATTTGAAAGCATTTGAGAAGACATTCCTTAAAGGCACCACATGATTCATTAAATGAGATGACACTTTGGAAATAGTGCATCTTACTTGGGTCTCTCCATCACTGAGAAATAGAACTTCATAACCAAATGTTGTGAGTTCTAAAATTTCAAGAACTTCCAATAGGCCGATTGTACAAGACATCATTAGACAAGACTTGGAACTACAATGGCTATAGATAAGTCAAGTGGTTGGGAAGTTTTGAAACTTACGAACCCCATGAAAAGTTAGGGAATTTGGAATGGTTGTGACATTCTCAAAACTGGCTTATTAAAGAGGAAAAAGAGATTTAATTTTGAGTGAAAAATTGATGGGTAACATTGGCTTTGATTGGGGACTGTATTTTTGTAGAAAATGCAAAGAACTCTAGAATCATTGTGGTAGAACAGTTCAAGTCCTTTGGGTATGAAGTCAAAAGAAATAGTAGGGAGAACACGAGGAGCCAACGCAAACAAAAAACAAGGTGGAACAACAAAGGAAATGACACTACTGGCACACCAAAAAATCCCAGTACGTACATGGTCATAAGGACCCTAAATCAAAGAGTGCCTATTGTTGCTCTAGTGAAGCCATTAACAAGTTGAGAAAAATATGACCCATTGCAGAAAAGAAGTGCGCTCCTGCGAAGCACTTGCAAACTCCAAAATAGCACATAGGCCCAATTATGACTTACCATATACATGAAGCACTTGTCTATAAGCTCATAGGAGAAAATCCATTCTTCATCATATATCTATGTGGCCTTTTGAAAGCCACCAACCATACCTCCACAATTGGTTTCAGATAAATCAAACCAATCTTTTTGAAAGAAATCACATTGTATGCCTTGGTTCGAGTAAGATTTCACTTGACCCAAATCATTTCTAATAGTATTATCAAACAAAAAATCATAACCTACTGAATAAATTTTATTGTTTTCTTCACCTACCAACTCAGAAAGTTTCCCTTATTTGAGCATTTTTTTGACATTCATATTTCCACCAGTTGAAGAACCATAAATAGTTTCATTTTCAAGGAAAAGCCCACCAAGACAAGCTATTAAGTATCAATTCAAAATTCCAACACTGTGACCATTCTCCATCTATTTATAGTGATCATTAATATCATATTTAGTATCCAAGCAGTGCCTCTCTCTTTGCAACATGATTTAAAAACAATCATTTTCAGAACTTTTCTCAAAAATATATTTTCCTGGCTCATCTTTGTCGAGAGAAGGAAATAAGTTTTCATCAGATGATTGAGGGTCATAAAATTCAAAAAGGGGATTGCTTCTAACCTTTGATTCTTCACAAAATTATGTCGGCAAGTATAGTGCATTCAGTTCACCCCAAGTAATCTTATTTTTAGGATCTTCCCAATTTTGAACTATATTCTCATTACTGTAACATTAACCATGATTTCTTTTAAACATACAAGAGGAACATCATAAGTCAAAGATTCTTCCTTCAACTTGTCACCTAAAATGGAATTTGTGTGTGCTACTAATTGTGACCCTTAAGCATTATATTCTAAGAACATAGGATCAAATTTGACAAGAACTATTTATTTTCCTTTTGAACGAACAAAATCTTTGTTGGGAAAGGAAGTGGGTTGAGAATATAAATAATTTTCCAATTCATGCATTTATTTTTCTAATATCTTTTTATCCAAAAATTCTAATAATGGTACGTTCATACCTTTTCAATGTCGCTAGAGTCACAAGCGAATGCATTCACATCTACATCTGTAATATGGCCATCTTTTCCCACAATGCCAAATTGGAAGTCATTGTCCAAACCTTTTAGGAACCAATTTGGGATGAAGATAATTTTATGTTCATTTGGCCATGTCTCTTCTATATGGGAATGAAATGATTGTTCACTTGGCCCGGTTTGCATGCATGTTGGAAAATATTATGTTTTCTTATCTCCAGCATGACGAAAAATTCTTTCCTATTGTTGATTTTGGATACAAGGTACTCATGTCTTCACCAATGTTGGCATAAAATATTCTTCCCCAATAAATGAGAAATTGTAAGATATTGGTTTCATTAATCTTTCTATTGTAGCTTGATAAGCCCCTTTGTTCAAAATTTCTAAATTTATGATGCATGTTTTTTTTAACATTCATGCCAATTTGTAATATTTCTAAATTGGCTTTCTTGCTTGGCCTGTCCTAGAATTATTTTTCTGAGGTCTTTAGATAAACAAAGTCACCAACCTTCTTTTCTGGGATGACACCATTTGATGTTTGAAACAAGAAAGGTACTATTATTTTTGAATCTCCCCAATGGAGTCGCCAAAAATCTATTGGTTGATAGATTTGTCACTTCAATTAATATCCTCTGGACCACAAAAATGACAATCTAGCCAATAGTTGAGTCACTTGCAATGATAGTTGTGAGTGCTCTCTACTTATTGTACAAGGTATAGCTACCTTCAAATGGTTTGCAATGGATAAAACATGGGATCTGCTTTTCAACAGAAAGTAGGAAAGGTACACTGACACCTACCCATAACCATGATAGTAGATATGAAGAAGATATTTTAGAATAAGAATGAATTGCAGACAAATGACACAATGTTCACTTATCACAACCACAAATGATATCTAGGGGAAGTGAAAATAGTAGACTCTTTTTGAAAGATGATTTAATCTAAATTCAAAGCTTTAGAATTAAATACATGCTCAACCCATTGAAGAAAAATAACATTAAAGAGTAACCACAAAGAAACACAGTTCATTGCAATATAAAGATAACAATAAGAAATTCAAACGTTCACAATATCTTCTTTGTTTCTTCACTACTAAAACATTTCACAGACTCATCTCCCTGTACAACAATAGTGCATGAAAAGAAAACCACTTTGCCTCCTTCCTCCCCTCCTCTCTAAAATAATTAATTCATAGGTGTATATATAGGCATATCAAAACCATTACACTACAAAACGATGGTTTGGAAAACGACTGGAACCAAGAAAAATTTTGAAAGAAAAATAATTTCTAAATAGATGCTATCATTACGTGTTGTTGTGCAGTTTTTCACACATGCCCGAATGAAAGTAGGGACCCTCTTTTTCCTAGCCTTTTGGCTCTTTTTTCTGGCCTTGCCCTTTTTTGAGACTGTCTTTGAGAGTCTTGGGTGTTCTGGTCCTTTGGCCCTTGTTTTGTGCTACTTTGCAATGTGCCTTGATTCCTATCTTGCTTGTAAAGTGCCCTTATTGAGCTAACACTTTGAAAATTTTGTGCCTTTGGGTCAATCTCAGGTTTTTCCCTATTTTTCAGGATTTTCCTTCCTTGATGGATTTTCCCAACTATCTTGAAAACTCGACTGGACTAGTTCTGCATCATTTTTAGAGATTTCCATGCTTCGCGAAACTCGGTCTTCCCTAGATTCCTCCAAAATTTCCTTCGCCTCTTCGTTTTCTCAGTTTGCACTATTTTTGGCTAGTTCTGCACTGATTCCGAAGATTTTGGGGCTTCACAGATTTTCGTCTTATCGGGTTTTCTCCAACTTTTCCTTTGTTCTATTGTTTTCCCGTGTTGCGCCTCTGGGTCTTTTACCTCGATTTTGCAGGTGTCTTCGAGCCAGGTCACGATTGGGCGATGGTACCACCTTACCGTAGGGGTATGTGTTTGATGTTGTGGTAGCACGGTTTACTTCAACGCTGTGGGTGTCTCCAAGACCAACCATGTTTGTGTAGTTCACCACCACACCATGGGGGGTTTGTGCTTGGTTTGCGGTGTTGTTGTTTACTGCGTTACCATGGTTGTCAAATGCCTAGATCGCGGTAGCATGGTTTTGGTCATTTTGGGTCTTCGAGAGGTCAAAATTGTCAGTCAACGACACACAAATTATGTTGACTTTGGGAGAATCCGTTGCCTTGGGAAAAGTATGAATAGTCCATCTGTGCTTCATTTTTCTAGATGTGCTAAGTATTGCCAGTTTTGGTAATTTATGTCGCTGTCAGATTTTTTTGAAATCTGTTATTTATCAAAGACTGAGAGGATTCATGGCCTAGTTGTTTATGGTTTTGCATTGCAAGATGGAATTGGTTAATTTAATAGTATGTGCAAACATTTCTTGAGTTTTGGACTGATGAGTGATCATCCTTTTGGTAATTTATGTGCTTCCCTCACTAAAATCCGCCCCTCCCAAAATTTCCTGAATTTCCTTCCTGACTTGAATTCCGTGAGGGGGTGAAAATCTCGAACTTTGACAAGGATTCTTTAATGAAGTCATGGTTGATTCTTGTGGCTTCTTTAATCTTTCTAAGGATCGAATATTTTTTTCATGATGGACTAACTTGGATTCTCATGCTATACTGGTTACTAATTGTGGCTCTTTGGGTGTAGGCTGGATCGAGCAAGTTGGTGTTGCCGAGGACGAAGAGGAAAGCATGCACGTTCCTCGAGTGCATTGCAGGATATGTGGGATTTAGTTGGGTATAATTTATGGCTGAGGGCAGGTTGAGCCTACTTGTATGTGTCCATTCTTCTACTTCACACAGTTGAAGCATTAATGGCGAGAGCGACTCACAGGCTTGTTTGGTCTATACCAAAATTTGTAAAGTCCAAGGTCGATTTGAAGGGGCACCTCATGCATTCAATGTAGGGTGGCAATTTATTGCTAGCTATCTAGGCTAACATGATGGGTGAATGACTTTATCTGTAACCCTAGCTCAGGCCAGCATGGGTAGTATTTCTATAAGTATGGCATTTTGCCTCATTTGTAAGGGTTAGACAGAGTTAGTTAGATAGAGAGGAAAATTTAGTTGGTTCGAAGTTAGAAGACTAGATCTTGTAAGTAGATTAGCAGGTAGAGAAAAAAATTAGAATTAGGAGTTAGTCATATTTCAAGCAAGTGTCGTAACACGGAACTTCAGAATTGTTGTTATTATTGGTGATTCAATGCAAGTGAAGACATTGTGTTATTATTGGTGCCTTCTTTGAATTGATTTGTTCTGCATGGTTCTTGTTCTATCTTTGATATTGCTTAGAAATATCTGAATGCATTTTAGACTAAAAGTTAGATAATTTAATGGTGCTTGCGATTTAATGCTTGGAGTGTTGTAGCAATGTCTGGTTCATACTTTGGACAACTTCTTGATTGTGGGATTGTTGTACAAGGGCAACCTATACATGATACTTGTGTGCTTAGTTCAATTGTGGGCATTTATCTAGTTCCATTGAATGAATGTCCATAATCAAAAAGTCTTTAATTCCTTAGAAGATTTCATTGTTTCTGTCAGATTACAGGTATAGCCTGGGTTGAGAAAAAAATAGTTTTGAGGGATTGGTATGTTCCAAGTATTTCATCATTAGTATTGTTGATTTTAGGAGTAACATTAATCTGAAGATTTCTAAAACCCTTATCTTTTGTTATTTCTTTGAACTTTGGTCAGAACCAAGAATTTGAGTATCATTCTATTATAAAATCTGATAAGTTTAGAGTTTCCAACATTTGTTTTGTAAGGTCCCATTGTGATTACTAGCATTTTCATGACCTGACACCCGAGAGACCTTGGGGTTATCTCTTTTCTCATAGAGATGAACCTTTGAAGAGAGATAGGATATTTTATATTATGTCTAAGTTGTTGTTGTGCAGAAAAACACCACCAATAGGATTGGCGCTAGAAGGAGGGCTTGAATAAGCAAGCTAGAGCGTTTTATAAATGCCCTTTATCCTGAAAGGCTCAAAAGGAGAACTAGTTCTACACAAGGAGAAGAAGAAGTGTTTCAAGAGTTTCCACCTCGAACTAGGTTAAGAAGGACTAGAAGAAGGGAGTCATCCAATCTATTATTCCCACCATCTTCACCTTCATCCACCTCTTCTTCATCTAATTCTGAGGCTATTTCCATTCAACAACCCCAACTATTTATCAATCAGCCTTTACCACCTCCACCTCCACCAATGGCTTTCTTGGAAAATGACCCATCACCTCTGTCATTCAATAACTACAATGTTATGCACAATAACCCTGAGCATTTTTGCTCTAAGTTTCACACAAATGACCCTAATAGAACAAAAAAGGAGCATATTATAATTTTTTAGACTTGAATGAGAGATAGAGGGATTAATCATGAAGATGTTGCATGTAGAATATTCCCTTATTCTCTGGGAGAGGAGGCTTTTTACTAGTACAATGGTGCAAGAGCACCCATAGGTTGCCATAGGTTGTTTAGAAGGTTGTCTAGGACAACTTTGTTTTGGAAAACTAAGCAATCTAATTTAGTTCATTTGTGTGTGAGCCTTAGTGGCATCTTTTTGTTGTGATTTGATCAGATGAAGGTCATGTTGACCATAGGATAGGTGTCATAGGGTTTTAAATCAATATGAGGTTTAGCACTTTTAGGACTTCGGATTTTTTTTGAAATGTTACTCAATTGGAGCTACAAGTGACCAAGTAGAGCCCAAGGGAGATGATAATTGATTTGGTGACCCTATCTATGGGATGCCTCGACATTGGAGTCAGGTTGGAAGCATTTCTATTATTTTAAGTTTTTGAAATCAAGGAAAGCTTATGTGGAATCAGTTTTGAAATTTTTGGTTTTTGCATTGAAGTGATGTTTTAATGGATTGATTTTGGCACTGTAATTTGTGTAGGATGTAGGGTAGTTGTTCTTCGAGTACTATGTGGCATTAGATAGGATGTTTATTCAATTTCAAGCATTGTTTGTAATTAGTTTGTTTTCTATATTGTTGCTGGTCTGAACTAGGCAGTTTGCAAAGAATGGAGTTTTAGCTCACTTTCCCACCGTACAAATTGTATGGCCCTTTGGTATTAGTGACTAGACACCATGGATGTACATATAGTAGGAGATAGGTCCTTTGAAATCACAAGAGCTACTGTGGAATTCTTGTCCTAGGTGAGCCAGAGAAGAATCCGGCTAGGAAAGACCTTAGTACAGAGCACTTCATTTACAAAGGTGTTAACTTTATTACCAATTTCCTTTTGGAGAAGGAATATATGTGTCTTGAAAAGCTATGGTAAAGAGGAGAAGTCTCCACCAATCCATTTGTGAGGGGGAAACTTAGGATATTGTAGGAAAGCCAGGAAGGGCTTATAAAAATCTTAATTTTGCTCATTTTCAGTTAGGGCATTGTATGACCAAGTGTGCCCCCAAGACCCCAAAAATCCTTGAGGGGTGGGCATATGGACTAGGAATCCAAAGAAAAGATTGGGGTTTTCTTTGGAGGGACTTTGTGAAAATCCCTGATTTCTCGGAGGAGACCTAATAGGGCTAGTAGCCTTCTAGGCCTAATGAAGGAGTTTGGTGAAAGCGACTTGCAAATGGAGCTAGGTCGATCGCTAATACCCCTAGTAGGATGGATGGAAGTCTTTGGAAGCACCTCCATACCTCTGTAAAACTATTTCAAGAAATTGGGGGTTAGTAGCCTTTAAGGGGGTTTAAGGGTTAAGGGCTAGTGCTACAAGATTGCACCAAGTTTTTGCTTGGAACGAGGAACTTTTTTGATAGTTGGGTTGGCAAGGAGAGCCAAGGGATCCTTAGAAGGAATAGGTCCTATAGGTTGCAAGGTGGAGTAAGACACCCTAGAGGTCTTCCAAGAAATATCTAGAGCTTGTATCAATAATTGATTCATCCAACCTCCCTATCAGATTGGTATCAGAGCAACAAAAGATTTTGGATTGATTAATGTATGTCAGAGATTGAGTCAAGTGGTTCTACAACCATGGTGACAAATATAGAATTGGACAAGAAGGTTGAAGATCCAGAGGAAAACAATAGGCTATTAAGGGAAGGAATAGCCCAACTTGAGCAAGCAATGAGTAATGTGCAGACCAAGACTGATGAGGTCAGTGATAAATTGGAAGGAAGAATACCCAAGAGTGAAGAGGTTGCAGAGGAAGACAAGATCCCTGAACTTGACCCTGTTTTGCAAGAAGAGCCTTTCTTGAATGCATTGAAAGCTATGGGTGGAAAATCACTTGAAGGCATACAACTATTTAGTGGGAGATTGGAAGCAGATCTAGTCATGGATTGGATAGAGGGAATGGAAAACCATTTTGAGTGTGATGGAGTCACTAAAGCACAAAAGGTACAGGTGGCCAAATCAAGATTGAGAGGTTCTTCTTTGAGATGGTAGAAGTTCATCCAGATAGAGAGATAAAAGGAAGGAAAGAAACCTATTTCCACTTGGAAGGGAATGGTTTCCAAAGTGAGAGAAGCATACATGCTAGATGATTATGAAATTATTCCATAAGAAAATATAGAGCTGGAGACAAAGAGACCAAGATCTAAATTCCTATACAGAGGAGTTTCAAAAACTTTGCATGAGGTCTAATGTATCTGAGGACGAAAGTCTTAAGGTGGCTAGATACCTTAATGGTTTGAAGTGGAACATAAAAGAGGAGATGACTCTTCTAAGTCCCAAAATAGTGCACCAATGTTATCAATTGGCTATAAAGATTGAAGAGAAAAGTAAGAGGAATCAAGATCAAGCTTCCAAGAGCAGAGGGAAAGCCAAAGATCAAAGAGGACATAGAGGTGGATACCAAGGTAGAGGGACTGAGCAAAGAAGTCAAGGAGAGTCTAAACTCACAAAGCATGGAAGTGAAACAACTTCTAGGGGAGGTTATGGAAGAGGTAGAGGATCTCAAGGAGGTTCTAATAGAGGAAGAGGTACAGATAGAAGTAACTCTTACTTTCCTAGCATGAAATGTTACAACTGTGGCCAAGTAGGACATCCTGCTTATAGGTGCCCAGAGAAAGCATCTTCTTCTACCACAGAAAAGAGAGTAGCATATGCTCAAGAAGACACTATGAGTGTCAAGTCACCAGAGGTTAGTCATATTGAGTCAGAAATGGGGGAGAACTTGATGTTTAGAAGGGTTCTAATCAGACAACTAGTCAAGGAAGAACCAAAGCAAAGGAGAGCCTTATTCAAGGTGAGATGCAAAATACTTGGGAAGGTGTGCAAAGTTATAGTGGATTTAGGGTCCAATGATAACATCATCTCAGAGGAAATAGTAAAGCAGCTAAAATTGGAGAAAGTGCCTCATACTAATCCTTACAAGGTGACATGGTTGAATAAAGGGCAGAGTGTTCTTGTGAATGAGCAGACATCAGTGGAATTCTCCATTTGAGGATACGAAGACAAGCTAGTTTGCGATGTGTTGCCTATGGATGCATGCCATCTTCTATTGGGCAGGCCATGGCAATATGATAGAGGAGCTATCTATGATGGAAAGGAGAACACCATCTCATTCAAGAAGGATGGTAAAAAATTCAAGTTACAGCCACTGTTAGATGAAGAAGAAGTACAGTCAAAGACCCCTAGTGTCTTGTTAAGCAGTGGCAAGGAGTTTATCAACACTCTTCAACAAGGATGTGAAAGATATGTTGTTATGGTGCAACCCAAGGAAGAAGACAAGACTAAGAAGACAATTCTACCAGAAGAAGTCTAGAAGTTACTTGAACAGTTCAAGGACATAGTCAGTGATGGAACACCAACAACATTACCTCCAAAGAGAGCTATCGGTCATCAAATAGATTTCATACCAGGGGCTTCATTGCCAAAAAAATAAGCTTATAAACTTACATTGGATCAAAACCTAGAAGTGGCTAGGCAAGTGCAGGAGTTACTAGACCAAGGACTAATTAGGAAGAGTATTAGTCCATGTGCAGTACCAGTGGTCTTAGCAACCAAGAAAGGTGGTAAGTGGAGACTTTGCACTGACTCTAGGGCTATCAATAGGATTACAATTAGATATAGGTTCCCTATTACTAGGATTGAGGATTTGATGGATTGTCTTAGAGGTGCAAAGTACTTCACTAAGTTGGATCTCAAGAGTGGATACCACCGGATTAGAATCAAAGATGGGGATGAGTGGAAGATGACTTTTAAGACAATTGATGGGTTGTATGAGTGGAGAGTGATGCCATTTGCCCTCTCAAATGCCCCTAGCACATTCATGAGGCTCATGAATGAAGTGCTTAAGGATTTCACAGGGATATTTGTGGTAGTGTATCTAGATGATATACTCATCTTTAGTAAGATAGTAGAGGAACATTTGAGGCATGTGGAGATGGTACTTAAAAGGTTTTAGGAGGAGAGGTTAGCCATCAACCTAGAAAAGTGTGAGTTCTTCAAATAAGAGCTTGTGTATTTGGGGTTTGTAGTATCCCAAGGATCATTGAAGATGGACCCAAGCAAGGTGGAAGTTATCCTAAATTGGCCTACACCAACCACCAGGACAAAGGTAAGAAGTTTTCATGGGTTAGCTCAGTTTTATAGAAAGTTTATAAGAAAATTTAGTGGAATTTGTGCACCAGTGCTTGATACTATCGAGGGTGGCCTAAAGACTAAGTTTAAATGGACTCTTGAAGCAGAGAAGGGTTTTGAGAAGTTGAAACAAGAAGTGGCAACTCAACCTATCCTTTTGTTACCTAGTTTTGATAAGCTATTCACAGTGGAATGTGATGCCAGTGGAAGTGTAGTAGGAGGAGTACTAAGCCAGGAAGGCAGGCCTATAGCTTTCTTTAGTGAAAAGCTCAATGAAGCTAAGAAGAAGTATTATACCTATGACTTAGAACTATATGCTCTAGTGCAGTCTCTTAAAAAGTGGATCCATTATGTCCTACCTAAGGAGTTTGTAGTGTTCACGGATAACCAGGAACTTAGCTACATCAACACACAAGAAAGGCTCAGTAATAAGCACTTGAAATGGATGGAGTACCTCCAAGTCTTCACTTTTACTATCAAACACAAGAAGGGATAGTTGAACAAGGTGGAAGATGCACTAAGTAGGAGGTTGCTGACAGTGCAAGAGATTCAATTCAAAAGCATCGGGATAGAGGGTTTCAAGGATCTCTATGGAGAAGATGAAGACTTCTCTAAAGCATATAAGGTTTGTTCTGATTTTGAGAATCATTTTCATAGTCAATTCTCAGAGTATAAATTGAAAAGTGGACTTTTGTTCAAGGGAAATCAGTTGTGTGTTCCCAAAGGTTCAATCAGAGAGAATCTCATCCAGGAGAAGCACAATGGTAGTCTCAAGGGTCATTTTGGTATCAACAAGACAATGGAGTTGGTACAAAGGTTCTATTATTGGCCCAAGTTGCCAAGGGATGTCAGAAAATATGTGGAGTACTGTGTAGTTTGTATGAAAGCCAAGGGGGGAGCTAGCAATGTGGGTTTGTATCAACCTCTACCTATTCCCAATAGACGATGGGAATGCATTAATATGGAATTTGTGGTAGGACTCCCTAAAACTAAGACAGGGTTTGATAGTGTTTATGTGGTGGTAGATAGGTTCAGTAAAATGAGCCACTTTGTTCCTTGCAAGACCACTCATGATGCTAGTTATATTGCTCATCTCTTCTTCAAGGATATTTTGAGGATCCATGGATTTCCATTGAGCATTGTATCAAACAGAGATGTGAAGTTTATGAGTCATTTTTGGAAAACTCTATGGAGCAAACTAGGTACTAACTTGTCTTTTGGATTAGCTTACCATCCTCAGACAGATGGAAAAACTGAGGTGATAAATAGGGTGTTAGGTAACCTTCTAAGATGCCTAAACAAGGAGTATGGATAGACATGGTACTTGGTCATATCGCAAGCTGAATATATCTACAATGACAGTGTGAATAGGACCACATGTAGGAGTCCTTTTGAGATAGTATATGGTATGCACCGAAGAGGTGTGTGTGAGCTCAGAGATCTAGGAGCTATGGAGCATAGGAGTGGACATGCAGGGGATTTCTCTTAGACCATGAAGGAGATTCAGGAGAAAGTGAAGAAAAAAATCACAAAGGCTACTCATAAGCTAAAGACTAAGGTGGATATGTCTAGGAAAGATCTCCAATTCATAGTAGGTGACTATGTCATGGTTCATCTCAACAAATCAAGATTGCAGACAGGAGTACCAACTAAGTTGTAGATGAAGAGAGTGGGACCATGTAAAGTGTTAGCTAAGTATGGATAAAATGCTTACAAGGTGGAGCTTCCTGCAGACTTAAGTAGTTCACGAGTGTTTAATGTGGCTGACTTGATCAGGTATAAAGGTCCAATGACTGATATGAATTTGACCAGTACAAATGTATTGGAGGATGTGAGTCTTGTAGTCTTACCTCCTAAAGACAAGCTACAAGCAAAGAGGATCTTGGAATCCAGAGTGAAGAAGTCTACTCGGAACAAGGTGTACATGGAACATCTCATACAGTGGAAAGACAAACCAGAGTCTGAGGCTACATGGATGGATGAATCTCATTTCAAGAATTATGGCATTGATTTGTCTCTGATCTCTCCCCACATTCCTTAGTGTTTGTCCAGAGGGGGGCGAATGGTGCAGGAGCACCCATAGGTTGCCATAGGTTGTTTAGAAGGTTGTCTAGGACAACTTTATTTTGGACAACTAAGCAATCTAATTTATTTCATTTGTGTGTGAGACTTAGTGACATCTTTTTGTTGTGATTTGATCAGATGAAGGTCATGTTGACCATAGGATAGGTGTCATAGGGTTTTAGCTCAATATGAGGTTTAGGACTTTGGCAAATTTTTGAAATTTTGCTCAATTGGAGCTACAAGCGACCAAGAAGAGCGCAAGGGAGAGGATAACTGATTTGGTGACCCTATTTATGGGATTCCTCAGCATTGGATTCAAGTTGAAAGCATTTCTATTGTTTTTAGTTTTTGAAATCAAGGAAAGCTTATGTGGAATTTGTTTTGAAATTTCTGGTTTTTGCATTAAAGTGATGTTTTAATGGATTGATTTTGGCACTATAATTTGTGTAGGATGTAGGGTAGTTGTTCTTCGAGTACTTTGTGGAATTATATAGGATGTTTATTTAGTTTCAAGCATTGTTTGTAATTAGTTTTTTTTCTATACTGTTGTTGGTCTGAACCAGGCAGTTTGCAAAGAATGGAGTGTTAGCTCACTTTCCCACTGTACAAATTGTACGGCCCTTTGGGATTAGTGACTAGACTCCATGGATGTACATATATTAGGAGATAGGGCCTTTTAAAGCAAAAGAGCTACTATGGAAGTCTTGTCCTAGGCGAGCCAGAGAAGAGTCCCGCTAGGAAAGACCTTAGTACAGAGCACTTCATTTACAGAGGTGTTAAATTTATTACCAATTTAATTTTGGAGAAGGAAGATATGTGTCTTGAAAAGCTATGGTAAAGAGGAGAATTCTCCACCAATCCATTTGTGAGAAGGAAACTTAGGAAGTTGCAGGAAAGCCAGGAAGGGCCTAGAAAAACCGTAATTTTGCTCATTTTCAGTTAGGGCATTGTATGGCCAGGTGTGGCCCCAATACCCCAAAAATCCTTGAGGGGTGGGCATATGGACTAGGAATCCCAAGAAAAGATTGGGGTTTTCTTTGTAGGGACTTTGTGAAAATCCATGATTTCTCGGAGAAGGAGACCTAACAGGGCTAGTAGCCTTCTAGGCCTAATGAAGGAGTTTGGTGAAAGTGACTTGCAGATGAAGCTAGGTGGATCCCTAATACCCCTAGTAGGATGGATGGAAGTATTTGGAAGCACCTCCATACCTCTGTAAAACTATTTCAAGAAATTGGGGGTTAGTAGCCTTTAAGGGGGTTTAAGGGTTAAGGGCTAGTGCTACAAGATTGCACCAAGTTTTTACTTGGAAGGAGGAACTTTTTTGATAGTTGGGTTGGCAAGGAGAACCAGGGGATCCTCAAAAGGAAGAGGTCCTATAGGTTTCAAGGTAGATTAAGACACCCTAGAGGTCTTCCAAGAAAGACCTAGAGCTTGAATCAATGATTGATTCATCCAACCTCCCTATCATACAACCAGTTGCCTGTTGCATCCATTCATAATTGGGCTGAACTTGAGGCTGCATTTTTGTAGAAGTTTAAAATTCCCATTAGTTCCAATGAGCTCTACATGTAGTTTACGAGGGTTAAGAGATAAGTTAATGAGCCTATAGGATCATTCAACAATAGGTTCCACCGAGAATACACTAGACTTCAAGCACCTTATATTGTAGATGATGCCACTACCCTAGAGGTCTATTTTTAGGCCCTTGACAACCTTACATCCACCTTTCTTAAGTGGATAACTATTTCCCCAACCACCTTGCTCACTACATATACAGAGGCTATTAAGTTTAGTACTGATCTGAGACAACATTTTTCGGGATCTCTGCCATCTCTGGGATCAACTGCTCACCCTGGGCAAGTCCAAGCTCTTAACCAAGCACTAACTAATCATATTCCCATTATGAATCCCATTCCACAACTTCCTCTAGTTCCACACCTAGGTCATCCAATAAGTCAAGCTCACCCAATGCCTAGTTATTCCCAGCAAAATTCCAATCACCCCCCTTATCCACAACATAAGACTAGTTTTCCCACATATTTGTAGAACTTAGAAGTTTTAAATCAGTCTACTAGTTATGGAGGAGTGTTAGGATACCCTCCAAACAATCTGAATTCAGTGCCTTACAATAATCCTGACAAGGAAAGGTTGGATGAGCTAACTGAGCAATTAAAAAAATTAAATACGGAGGTAACCCACTTGAGGAACCAAAATCACCAACTCCAAGCTACTCAGAAGAGAATGCCATCAAGTTACAATAGAGGGAAACACTTCGACAGAAATCAAAACTTCAACAGAGGACAAGGTACTAGTCAAAATTTTGATAGAGGTCAACAAGGTGGACAAGGATTTGAAAAGAGATAGTCACCTAGGTAGAATAGGCCATTGAATATTGGACTTAATAATGGAGGATTCCCCACTCCACTGGATTAGCCTTCCAATCAAGATAAATCTCCAAGTGGTGTGTACCTAACAGAAGGACGTTTATCAGGTGGTGTAGGCTTCATAAGAAAAGTCAACACTCTGAGCTTGATTGTCTTGAATTTCAAACTATTGCTTCCATCTTTCAATATGAAGTTGAGAACAACTCCACTGGTCAGGAATTAGTACCCTCAAATGCTTATGATTCCCTAGTTTTGGTGTTTAATCATGCTCCTTTTCCTAGAGATGAAGAGAATGAACTAGAAGAGAAGTCAAGTAGCCAAAATGAGGAGGCTAAACAGGTGCTCAATGAAGATGAAATCTCTCAGTTATTTAATGAGGAAACTGAGAATGATAATGGTCCCTTAGATGGAGAAGAAGCTGGTTTTGAAGAAGTACAAATGTTTTAGCAACCTACAAGAAAGTATGATTTGAGGAATAGGCCTAACAGGAATCCACAAGGTGGAGGCCCATTTACTACATCTATTCCTCTGAGCCATTTTACCACTCCACCAGACCCACATGCTAACAATAATCCATCTTATCCTCAGGTGCCAGCATAATACTTTGCAAAAGGAGGACAACCTGCAATGTCAAAAGGAAGCAATGTTGCTCGTCATTCCAAGGAGACCCACAATGACATGAATGTCAAACAATTAGGTGAATATGTAACTAAAGAACTCAGGAGAGTAAAGGTGAGTCTCTCTGCTTTTGAGTTGTTAAGGGTTCCTGAAATCAGAAATGTTAGGGTCTTTCAATTCAAGCACATCATCACTAGGAATAGTATTCAATGAGGTAGTTGGTATGTGTCCCAGTTCACAAGAACCTAAAGGTCTAAGCCAAGCACCACCCAGAGATAGAGGGAAATAAAAAGATAAGAACCAAGTTGCACAAGCTGACACTCAGTTGAGTTTGTTCTAGGGAAAAATGGAAACTCCTCCCTTTTTTATTTTTGTTCGTATCTTTGGGAAGAATCTACACAATTGTCTGCTGGATTTAGGGGCATCTACAAATGTTATGACTTTTGTTGTCTGTAGGGCTCTAGGAATTACCCTTGCAACTTCTCAGAAGAAGGTCACCCAATTGGACAAGACAAAGGTAAATATAGTGGGAGAATTGAACATGATTCCCATGCAAGTTGCTACGGACCCTAGAGTGCAACTTAATATCTAGGTGGAAAATATTCCTGACACTTATGGTTTGATCTTGGGTCAAGATTTCACCAAGGAACTAAATATATATACATCCACATATCATTCTCACATGTGGCTCCCCTGGAAAGGAGTCCCAAATCAAATCAGAATTGAATGAGAACCTAGAATGAAGTATGTGATCACTGAATATCAGAATACTTTGAATGAGATATTGGTGTCAGAGGTAAGCATAGGGAACTATGTCCTAGCCACCCCTATTTCAGATACATAAGACATCTTTATGTTACAAATCTCCTCTGATAAATTCACATCAGGAGCTGGCGGTTCTGAAGTACTGTTTGAACAAACAAAGGAGCTTGATGATCAAGAAGATAGACAACTTAGTTTGTTGGATAATTTCCAAGAGTTTATCCAAAAGTGTGTGGAGCATCAAATTAAATTGGATAGACATATGGATTTTAAGGAATTGATGCTCCCCAATTAGTGATGAGTTCATGATGCCCCTCACTCTATGCTAGAATGTTGCCCGTGCCAAGCAGTCATGGGGTAGATACATAGATTTATTAATCCAACCCTAGTTGTCAAGATAGATATACAAATAATTTAGAGTAATCTAGAGGGAAAGACCCCAAGGCCTCCTAAAGAGCCTTTGGGCACTAGCAAGGACAAGGGTATTTCAAGGAAAGAAGGAGCTAATGGTTGCTAGACACTGAGATTTGATGGATCCAGGTCAAAGCAAGGTGTAGGAGCAGGACTTGAGCTGATCAACCCTAAAGGTAAAACCTACTTTTCTTCTCATAGGCTCCAATTCCAATGCACCAATAATGTAGGTGATTGTGAAGCTATTGTTCATGGGTTATTAATGGCCTTAAGAAAGAAAGTTAAATTTTGTAAGTGTTTGGAGATTCTGAGTTAGTGGTCAGACAAGTAAGGAAACAATACTCATCATGATAGAAGGATGACTAATTACAGACATCGATTTTGGGATCTAATTGAAGGATTTGGTTTGTTCAACATTCAGTTGATCCCTCAAAGTAAGAATCAAACCACTGGTTCTTTAGCACAAGCAACTAGCACATTGCAAACTTCATCACTTTCAAGCTTGAAGAAGTTTACTGTGGAACTCACTCTAGTACCCTCAGTGCCTGACAATGTCACTAATTTCTAGGTGTTTGAGGATGATAATCATATTCTTTATTTCATTGCTAGTTGTGATGTGTTTTCTTCTCAGGTGATTGATGAGGTAGAGCCTCAAGAGGCTTAAATGGACCTGGAAGGAGTCATTAACCTAAAAACTAACACTATCCCAAGAGGTATGGTGCAGTTGGAGAGAATATTTGATCTGGATAAGATAAAAGATCAAGAACAAGAAGTGAAGAGGGAGTCTCTCAGTAGTCAATGTGAGACATATAACATGGGAACTACAAAAAATGCAAAGAATGTCTTCATTGGTAAAGTGTGTACTCCAGAGGAAAGGAGAGGAATTACTGATGCCTTACACACATATCAAGATTTTATAGCATGGAGTTATGATGACTTCAAGACATATGATACCTCAATCATTACACATACTATTCCCCTGAAGTCAAATGTTAAGCCATTCAGGCAAAGACAAAGGCGAATTAATGCTCTATTGGAGCCTATCATTCAGGAGGTGTAGAAGATACTTTTAGCATAGATCATATTTCCAATAAGAGACTCAACATAGGTCAAAAAATTGGTTCCAGTAAGATAGAAAAGTGGAGAAATCAGATTGTGTGTTGATTTCAGGAATCTCAATAGCGCATCATAAAAAGACAATTATCCAGTCCCTTCACTGGATGAGGTATTTCAGATTGTCAATGAATCTCAGATGATGTCTTTTCTAGATGGGTACTCTGGGTACAACTAGGTTATGGTCTAATATGAAGATAGACACAAAACTTCCTTTACTAAAAAATGGGGAACTTTTTCTTACAGAAGAATGCCCTTTGGATTAATCAATGCCAGAGCTACATTCCAGAGAGAAATGGATATTTCTTTCAAAGACATCATTGGCAAGTGCATCATCATTTACATGGATGATTTGACAGTCTTTTCTATGAGGAGAGGGGATCATATTCCAGATTTATGCAAAGTATTCCAGAGGTGCAAGGAGTTTGGCATCTCACTTAATCCAAGGAAGTTCATCTTTGGAGTCACTGAGGGAAAGTTGTTAGGGCATGTCATCTCAGAATGGGTAGAGGCTATATTGAAGATTCAACCTCCTGCAAGCAAAAAGGAAATGAAATCATTCTTTGGGAAAATTATTTTTTTAGAAATTTTATCACTGGATTTTCAGAATAATGAAGCCATTGAATGCCATGCTAAAACAATAAGAAAGGTTGAATGGAGTGCAAAAGCTAGGGAAGCATTTACAGAGACTAAGAGAGCTATTGCTGAGGCTCCAATACTGATAAGTCTAGATTATGCCAAGTCATTTTTCATATACTCATTTGCTTCTGATCACTCTTGTGCTAGAATGCTAACTCAAAAATCTGATCAAGGGAGTGAACATCCTATAGATTTTATGAGTACCCTTCTGAAAGATGCCGAACTGAGGTATCCCAATGTAGAAAAATAGGCCTATGCCCTAGTCCGAACTGTGAAGAAGTTCAGACACTATATACTGAGAAATAAAGTCTTTGCCATAGTGTCTGATCCTGCAGTTAAGTTGTTGTTGATGTAGAATGAATTGAGAGAACGCAGAGCCAAGTGGGTGACCATGTTACAAGAAGATGATATTGAGAGCTAGCCCATGAAATTTGTGAGAGGGAAATGAATGACACAAACAATGGCTGAGATAGGCCCTAACCTCACAGCTCAACAATATCACCTCCAAGAAGTGTCTCCAGGAGATTGGTATGATGAAATTATCTACTACATGTTGAACTAGCAGTGTCCTGAACACCTTAATGCAATAGAAAGGAGAGCTCTACATTTGAAAAGTGGAAGTTTTATGATGAAGGGAGTTGTCTTGTACAAGAGAAATCATGAGGGGGTTTATTTAAGATGCCTAGGAAGGAAAGAAGTTGGGAGAGTGATGACTAAATTTCATGACAGATATGACATAGGCCATGGCTCAACACCTTCCACTACAAATCAGATCCTGAGGGTAGGCTATTATTGGCATACCTTATTCAAGGATGCACATAACCATGTGAGGACCTACCATGTATGTCAAACTGCAACAAGTAGGGAGAAACATGCAACCCTTCCACTTCAACTAGTCATAGAGGTAAAACCATTTGCATAATGGGGAATGGAATTTATAGGTCCAATCAATCCACCTTCATCTGTAGGCCACAAGTATATTCTTACTATAACTGATTACTTTACTAGATGGACCAAGGCCCTTGCATGCAAACAATGCACTTCAGAAGTGGTAATCAATTTCATTGAGTCAGGTATCATTAATCACTTTGGTTGTCCATTGGCTCTAGTTTGTGATAATGGTCCTTCATTTGCATCATTGAAGTTTTCTAATTGGGCTGATGATCATGGAATCGTTATGAAATTTGTAACTCATTACTACCCACAGGGTAATGTTCTGGCCAAGTCTTCCAATAAGAACCTGTTGAAAGTCATCTGAAAGCTATTAGAAAAGAACCCTAAGGATTGGCACACCCAACTTAGATTTTCTCTTTGGGAAGATCATACTAGATAGAAAACATCACTAGGAACCTCTTCTTATCACTTAGTGTACGGTTTGGAACTTGTATTTCCCATCCAATTGAAGATCCCTACCCTGCAATGAATACTATGATGGCAAGGATAAGCCTAAAGCCTGCTTAACTGAACTGTTACACCTTGAAGAGAGAAGAAATGAAGCCCTAGAAAACTTTTCCAAACATCAGGGTGTAGTGAAAAGGTGGTTTGATAGGAGAGACAAGGTAAAATCCTTTAGAATCTCTGACTTGGTTCTCTACTAGGATAAAGCCCATGACCGAAAAGGGGAGAATGGAAAAATTGATAGAATTTGGCTTGGCCCTTATCAGATTGAAAAGATTCTGGGAGATAATGCTTTTCATTTGAAAAACCTCACCGAAGAAGATATCCCACTGCCTGTCAATGGACAGTATTTGAAGCATTATTTCTAGTCCTGAGTTGTTTACAACTCTTTCCTTGTACATAAGTAGATTAGGTTCTCTTTCTGTTGTTTTTTGTTTCTTTGGTTAGAGTAGGGTTTCCTTTGTTTATTTTTCTCTTTTCTTCTTTTGGTTAGGGTAGGTTTTCTTTGGTTGGTTTTTCTTTCTGCTCTGCTCTCGCTTTGGGTTTTCTCGCTTTCCACTAGGCTTGTTGTATCTGTATGGTTGGCTACTTGTCCGAGGTTGTTCTGGGGATTTATTTTACAAACCCTAATCATCTTTTTAGAGTCAATTGAAATGGTTGAATTCCTTCATCTCATGTTGTAGGTACTGGGAATTGGAATCACTTGATTAAGTCAAATTCTGGAATGTATTTGGGTCTTATATTTTCACACAAATCTTAAGGATTCCAAGGTTGCATATGGTCTTTATGAGGTTTGACTAGGTGAAAATCTTATATTCTGCTCCAGTTCCATTGTGGTTCTCATCCCTGAGTGCAGGTTTCATTGCCTGCAAGGTGAAAAGGAAAGCTCAAAAAGGCAATCTCAAAGAGAATACCAAAAAAAAAAAAGGAAAAGGGAAAATATTGAAAATCAAAAGAAATGTTCACTTTATCAGGGGTATCCTAGTATCTCTACTGGCACTTATACATTTTGACTCAATTTCTGATGAAAGGTCATTGGAATTTTGATGAACTTTCATTGGAGGAATTTCGTCATAATTTCGACGAAATTTGAAACCTCAAAATTCTAACCCAATCGACGATGTTGGGTCAGAATTTTGACATTACAAATTTTGTCAAAATTATGATGAAATTATTTTGACAAAAAGGCATCAAAATTCCGACGAACTTTCATCAGAAATTGAGTCAAAATGTATTAGTGTGGGGCTATGGACAACTGGCTGGTAGTAGAGCTATGCTAGGGAGGGTCACAGTGATAACCTCGCCGGGGCTATGGACTCCTGACTGGTAGCTAGGCTCTATCCAAGTTGCTTTTGGAGTTGGAATCCTTATGTATCCCTATCAGATTAGGTTTGGTCCCTATTGCAACTAGGGAAAGGGAAATGAATGCGTGCACACACACTTCAAAACTAGTACAGGAAAGGTTTACTTATTTGTGATTTCTAAAACCTGGTCCTTTGGTAACCTGATGCTTGGATTGAAACCAGGGATTCAAGGTTCTCGATTTCGGTTTGTCATTGAAATGCTCTAGAGAATTTTCCTAGCAGAGTCACCATTTCTTGTGTAGTTTTGCACACATGCCCCACTAAAAGTAGGGACCCTCTTTTGCCTAGAGTTTTGGCTCTTTTTTATGGGCTTGCCCTTTTTGGAGACTGTCTTTGAGAGTCTTGGGGTTTTTTTTTAATTTTTGGGTGCTCTGATCCTTTGGCCCTTGTTTTGTGCTACTTTGCAATGTTCCTTGATGCCTATCTTGCTTGTAAAGTGCCCCTATTGAGCTAACACTTTGAAATTTTTGTGCCTTTGGGTCAATCTTGAGTTTTTCCCTATTTTTGGGATTTTCCTTGACAGATTTTCTCGGCTGCCTTGAAAACCTGACCGGACTGGTTTTGCACCATTTTCAGAGATTTCCATACTTCGTGGAATTCTGTCTTCCTTGGATTCCTCTGAAATTTCCTTTGCCTCTTCGTTTTCCTGGTTTACGCTTTTTTTGGTTGGTTCTGCTATGATTTCAGAGATTTTGGTGCTTCATGGATTTTTGTCATCTCGGGTTTTCTCTAACTTTTCCTTCGTTCCTTTGTTTTTCGGGGTTGCGCCTCTAGGCCATTTACCTCAATGTTGCAGGTGTCTCTGAGCCAAGTTGCAGTTGGGTAGTGGTACCGCCTTATTGCGGGGGTTTGTGTTCAATGTTGCAATAGTGTGGGGCTGGTTCATTTGGCGCAGTAGTGTGGTTTACCTCGATTCTTTGAGTGTCTCCAAGCCTGACCACAGTTGTGTGGTTCACTTCCATATCATGGGGGTTTTTGCTTGGTTTGCAGTGTTGCGGTTTACTGCGTTACCTCGGTGGTCGAATGCTTGGCTCATGGTAGTGGGGTTTTGGGGACTTCGGGAGGTCAAAATTGTCAGTCAACGATGTGTGAATTATGTTGACTTCGAGAGAATATGTTGCCTTGGGAAAAGGCCCGATAGTCTATCCCTGCTTCATTTTTCAAGATGTGCTAAGTATTGTCAGTATCAGTAATTTTTGTCCCAGTCAGATTTTTCCGAAATCTATTATTTATCAAAGACTGAGAGGATTCATGGCCTAGTTGTTTATGGTTTTGCATTGCAGGATGGATTTGGATAATTTAATAGTATGTGCAAACATTTCTTGAGTTTTGGACTGATGAGTGATCGCCCTTTTGGTAATTTATGTGCTTCCCTCCCTAAAATCCACCCGACCCAGAATTTCCCGAATTTCCTTCCTGACTTGATTTCTGTGAGGGGGTGAAAATCCCGAACTTTGACATGGATGCTTTAATGAAGTCTTGGTTGATTCTTATGACTGCTTTGATCTTTCTAATGATCGAATATGTTTTTCATGATGGACTAACTTGGATTCTCACGCTATACTGGTTACTAATTGTGGCTCTTTAGGTGTAGGTTGGATCGAGCAAGTTGGTGTTGTCAAGGTCGAAGAGCAAAGGGTGCATGTTCTTCAAGGGCATTGCGGGATCCATGGGATTCAGTTGGGTACACTTCGTGGCCAAGGGTAGGTCGAGACCGCTTGTATGTGGCCATTCTTCTGCTTCATGCAATTGAGGAATTAATGGCAAGAATGACTCATGGGCTTGTTTGGTATGTACCCAAATTTGTAAAGTCCAAGGTTGATCTGAAGTGGCGCCTCATGCATTCAATGTAGGGTGGAAATTTTGTTCTAGCTATCTAGGCTAACATGATGGGTGACCGACTTTCTCTATAACCTTAGCTCGGACCAGCACATGCAGGATTTCTATAAGTATGGATTTTTTCCTCATTTGTAAGGGTTAGACAAAGTTAGTTAGATAGAGAGGGAAAGTTATTTGGTTCAAATTTAGAAGACTAGATCTTGTAAGTAGATTAGTAGGTAGAGCAGAAAATTAGAAGAAGGAGTTAGTCATATTTCAAGCGAGTGTCGTAACACAAAACTTCATAATTGTTGTTATTACTAGTGATTCAATGAAAGTGAAGAAATTGTGTTATTATTGGTGCCTTCTTTGAATTGAGTTGTCCTGCATGCTTCTTGTTCTATCTTTGAAATTGTTCGGAAATATTTGAATGCATTTTAGACTTAAAGTTAGATAATTTAATGGTGCTTGCAATTTAATGCTTGGAGTGTTGTAGCAATCTTCGGTTCATGCTTTGGGAAGCTTCTTGATTGTGGTATTCTTGTACAAGGTCAACCTATACCTGATACTTGTGTGCTTAGTTCAATTCTAGGAATTTATCTAGTTCCATTGAATGAATGTCCATAATCTGAAAATCTTTAATTCCTTAGAAGATTGCACTATTTCTGTAGGATTGCAGGTATAGTCTAGGTTGAGTAGAAATTAGTTTTGAGGGATTAGTCCGTTCCAAGTATTTCATCATTAGTATTGTTGATTTTAGGAGTAGCATTAATCTTAGGATTTCTAAAACCTTATCTTTTGTTATTTCTTTGAACTTTGGTCAGAACCAAGAATTTGAGAATCATTCTGTTATAAAATTTGATAAGTTTAGAGCTTCCAGCATTTTTTTTGTAAGGTCCCTTTGTGATTACCAGAATTTTCACATTTATCATTGAGTGGTTCCACTACATTTTCATGATCTGACACCCAAGAGACCTTGGGGTTATCTCTTTTCTCATAGAGATCAACCTTTCAAGAGAGATAGGATATTTAATATTCTATCTGAGTTGTTGCTATGTAGAAAAACACCACCAACACGTGTCACCAAAAAGACTTCTTGCATCCAGCTAAACCACTAGAGGTGCCAAAACTCTATAAAGTTCTAACTACATTTCCATAACCAAATTGGGAAATTCGGCTCATTCTTCTTCGTTTTCTAAAATAAACATCACCTTGTTGTATTCAACATAGCTGGTTTTCTCCTTTAATGCTAACAAACACAACTCTAAAATGATGTCAGGTTGCTCTTCATTACGCCGATTTCAATTTGGTTGTATGATGGGCACAGGTTCATCTTACCACTCTTTGATATCACCAGGGAGTACCATCCTAAGAATACTTTGGAGTTGAAAATGTTGCCACTTTTCCTCGTATGCAAGCTCAATTAATGTGGGAAACATGAAGTGATCATTTATTTGCTGAGAAAAACATGTCAATCTGTACTAAATTTGTTTCACTAGCCCCCTTATTTAAGAGGCATCTTTTCAAAAGATTTAAAAGATTACATTACACCTCAAGTTGGCGTTTCAAAGCATTTGAGAAGACATTCCTTAAATGTACCCCATGATTCACTAAAAGAGTTGACACTTTTGAAATAGTGCATCCCACTTGAGTCTCTCCATCGCTGAGAAATAGAACTTCATAACCAAATGTCAGGACCTGTTAAGTTTCAAGAACTTTTGATAGGACGACTGTGCAGGACATCATTAGGGAAGACTTGGAACTACAATGGCTATAGATAATTTGGGCAGTCAAGAATTTTCAAAACTTATGAACCCTACATCAAGGTTAGGGAATTTGGAATGACTGTGACATTCTCAAAACTGGCTTATTAAAGAGGAAAAATGGATTTAATTTTGCATGAAAAATTGACGGGTAAGAGAAATAAAAATGCCTGCATTAAAACTATAAAAATTATCCAAGTATCTTGCATAAAATCTGTTAAAAATGAAAACTATCTCTAGTCTCTAGGTAGCCAATCTGACTTCAATTAGTTGACCTTTACAACAAGGAGAGAATTCTAAGTTATATAGAAAATTGACATCAATCTCTCTTGTCAAAAATCAAGATACAAAAATTTGGGCCCAGATCCACAATTATAGGGATGCCCAACTAAGTCTGAGTCTTATCTCTACTGGAGCTATAGGGGATGAAAAGGTACACCTTGTGCCTATTTAGCCAAAATTTAACTTGGTGTTCTAACTCTATCTTGCATTGATTACCATGATCTATCTCTGACTCACCAAAACTAATCTAGAATTTTCCATCTACACAAAAATTGACATGGAAGTGTTGCTTATAAAAAAGGCATCTAAAAACTAGTTAACACATTTTTTATCCTTCTAAAAAAAAAGAACATAATATTCTCCTTTACTTGTCATCTTCATGAGGAATCCTATGATACTCATCATAATTCAAGAAAATCTACTTCAAGGAATCATCATCAGGTCCATTGACCAAGTTAGCTTTAAAATTTGACTCTTCAAACTTCTTTTTCACGGTAGCAACAATTTCCCTCAGCTGGCCAATGTCTGTGATTGCCCATCTCATACCACACCTAATATGCAATAGCCTATCTATGAGTATTGACTTAGTAGTGTCTCCTTCCTTTATTATCTTATCTAGTTGCACCTCCCAAGAATATTTTATTTCTCCCAGTGATTATATTCTTTGATCTGATGGCAAAGCCTTATCCATGAGTTTTACAACAATAGCTTCAAATATGCTAGAATGTTCCCATATCTCATGAATTCTTTTAAGCATATATATTCTTTGTTCAATGATATTTTGGGTTTTGAAAATTGACACATTAATAGCCTTTGAAACATACTCAAGGCTCTCATTGCCTAGATTGGATCAATTCCTCACTAGAACTTTTACCTATCACCTTCAATTTTCCCAAGTATTCCATGAGATTTTCTTCCTCTGTCCACCATTTATGTATAAATTCTTCTATAGTTTTGACCAAGGCAAGGCCTGCACAATAGTGTTTAAAACCTTCTTCCATATGCTTATCCATGTCAGACCTAAAAAACACTGAACCAATTGTCAACCCAAGTGGCCTTCTTTTTCATCTCATTAATCCCATCAACCTCCTTGTGGCTCATTAAAATAGGGATCTCTAGTGGTGTTGGCTTCTTTAAAGTGGATGTAATTAACTCTTTCAAAAAGTCCTTCATATTTCCAACTTGAGTCTTAAGCTCATCCTTAGCTTGTTTATCCTTTATCAACCACAATTTGGCGGTGCTGGCAACAATATCAATCAGATTTATCTTTTGATTTCTCATATGTTTTCCTAGATTGATATTTCTTATCTGATAATCTTCAACCTACAATTATTTGTCATCCTTATCAACAATAGGTGAAGAAATTTGTTCTATCAAATATCCCTCATTAGTCAAATTTTTGGAATGCACAATATGAGGCTTCTTCCTTGGTTTGAACTTGTCTATTTTCATGACCATTTCATCCCATGCCTTTAGCTGAGCTTCCACTTGTCTCTTTTCTAGATTTAGCTTCAGCCAAGTGGGAGCAGTTGGCTGAATGGTTACCTATTTAAACTAAGAGATGTTGATGACGAAGGTGTACAAGAAATTACCTACACAATCTGCTCGGAGGAAGTCTTTTTCTACTCCTCTTGTTCCTTCTGCAACCTATCTTGCTCTATTTTCTTGATTTGGGCTCTAATCTCTTCTATATTTTTCATCTCTTCCTCCTTTTGCGCAACCTCCTCTTCATATTTCAACCTTTGTTCCAACTCCTTTGCACATAGTTCTTCCTCTGTAGCTTTATCTTGTTCAACTTTCTCTTTTTGTTTTAACTCCCGTGCAATGGCTTCTTTCCGAGACTTCCTTTGTGCCTCAACAAATTTCTTTTCCTGAGCCATCTCTTTAGTTTTTTTTCTTTTCTCTTCTCCTTCTTAAGCTAACTATTCAACAACTAATCTTTGAGCGCATTCCATTATCTATTTCTGCTCATCCTCAGTCAAAATATCATTAATTTCAGCCTCACCCCATAGACTTCCAAGCTCAAATCCAGTCTCTTCTTCTCCAGGTCCTTCCACAACCTTCTTTATATATTCTTCCCATTTTTGTCTTTCTCCTTCCTGAGATAGAGTTTTCTCAGAGTCTGAGGAGATAGGTGAATCCATTACATTGATCACAGGGGCTTCTCCTCAACAAATATTGTTCCTGATGTTAATGGCACATTAGTAGTTGTATCCTTAGTTTGTATAGGGACAACAAAAGGTCCCTCTTCACAAGCTTGTTCTCCAGGATACACAGTGGCTAAGGGTATGACACAAAGAACTAAAACAACCCCAGTAGCAGCTACCTCATAAGTAATTTGAGGTCTTTTCAAAACTTCATTGACCTGTTTTAATGAAATTTCTTCTTTTGTTTGAGCAAGATCTTCCATGGCTATTTTTCATTGATGCAATACCTTTCTTCAATCTTTTATATTCGCTTGTATTGGCAGAAGAAGTAGGTTCACTACTAGAATCCCTCTTCCTTGAGTCCTTAACCCTTGGTTGCTTTAATCGAAGCTCAATCCATCTTACACTTCTATCTACCACTACTTGTGAAACTTTACGGATATTGGTTTCCTCCTTTTTCACCCAATTGATGGGCTCTAAATACTTAGTGTCCACTTTATCCATTTTCAAGTGTGATCCCATCATCTATAGTGCCCTCCAGTATATGCATTTCAACTTCAAAATATTTCATCTAGGGAATTGTTAATCTTTCATACCACTTTTTTCTCACTTCAAATTGATCTTGAAGGCTGGCCTAAGAGTCCTCAAGAAATGGTCGATGCCGAGGAAACTATGAAGCATACAACCCATACATTTTCCACTTTGGAACAAAAAAATTCCTAGAAGTATGCTATTGGAAATTAATGGATTGAATTTCTTCTATTGCTATTTTAGCCATTATTAAAGAGGAACAAGAATAAAACCCCAATTGCATTGGGAAATAATGACAAATAGTCTTATGCTGTGTGGAAAATTTGGTATTTACCTTGGTGACTTATCGAGCAAACTCCATTAAGATCCATCTATCCCCACAACACCTTGGAAATTTGAAAGGATGATCATCATAACCAAATAGTCTGAAATAGGTGGACATTGGGTATTGGATAAACCAATATCCCCACTCCTTGATGAATTCTATAACATCTCGTGATAATCTAAAACCAATGTCACCTATGAGCTGATTGATAATAGCATACAAAAAAGCATTGTTGACTCTTTAAAATTGTTTATTTACCTCCTTAAGCTCTAGTTGGCTAAAATACTCCCAAACCTTCTTCTTATCTAGAACATCATACATTGACCCCTCATTATTTAATCTAGGAAACCCCCCCATCCTTGCAGCACAATATATAACATAAGAAGGCATATAGGTCTTAGTTTTTGCTACTTTTAGCAATTGGTTATGAATGTTATCTGAGATAATTTGTCCCCAATCCATATATTGTTTCCCCTCTAAAATTATTTGGATGAATGGGAACATACAACGTTCAAAGATATAGGAGTTCTCTTTGCGAAATACCCTTGCCAAAAATGTGATCATATCCCCAATGTCTTCAGAGAAGTCAAACCTCTTAGGGTTAGGTGGCAACTTCTTTAGTGATTTATTCTCTGTCTTAAGCCACCTTTTGTTAATAAGATTTTTGTTCCCATCTACATCCTTTGCCCAGAGTTTAAGTGCATCCACTTTAGTCATAATATTGAGAATGGGATAAGGAGGAGGATAAAAAACTAGTCTAATCATGGCTGGGGTTAAATCAATTATTATGTTCCCTTGCGAATCAATGTATTTCTTTTAAATGGGATTGTATGTTTGTGAAATAGTTAATATGAACTTAGGACATTGCACAACAATAGTAAAGCTAGCCACATGAGTTAAGCCTGACTTTGCAATCCTCTAAGCTCTTGGGATAGCCTCCTCTAAAAATTTATCCTTGTGAAACTAGTCCAAATCAATGTTCTCCACCAGTGTATCAGTGATATTCATCACCTTAGACCCGAACTTAGATGGTATTGGGGTCCCTTGGAACTTATACTTCATTGTCATGGGAGCTTGTTATGGTTTTAACCTCTTGGCCTTTGTTCCCTTTGGAATTCCTTCAGTTGGAACTTCCTCTTCTAAATTCAACATTGGTTAATTATCCTCCAATACTAACAATTATCAAGCAAGGAAAAGATATGTGAAGATAAGTTTAACAAAAAAATTCATATTATATAACCATTCATTCAAAATAAATTCTCATTCAACAAGTTAATTGAGCATCTTCGGGTTTCAGGTTTAGGGTAGAACCAATAACCTGACCATTCTAAGCATAAAATTTAACTCTGTCGAAAGTCAGAATTGGGTCTTGACTTGACACCTATACCTATAGTGTTGAACAAGTGTAGTATCGTTCAATGGTTTGATCCCAACTGTGTTCAGGAATTGGGATCGGGCCCTTAGTATGTAGTCATAATTAACAAATAGAATCAATAAATTTTCTCTCTGAGTTTCGATCTCGATGATGAATCGGAAGTCGGATTCAAGTTGTGATTTAGAACCAAACTCATAGTGATAAACAAGTGCAAGTAGCTTCTTGAGTTATGATCTTCATGTAGTGCTAGATGACGAAATCAAGAAGTGATATGAGACTAATCCTATTAAAGAAAACATGCTTTGGTAGCATCCCAAGTTCTAATCTTGATAAGACATCGGGAGTCAAGGTCAAAACTTTGTTATGAACCTGGCCTTGAGTTTGTGCAATGAATAGATGCCAATTTTGAGTTTCGATCTTGATATAGTGTCGAAAATCAGGATTGAAATGACACTGAGTCATGGAACTCAATCATATGTCAAAGGTTCGGTGTCGACCCAATTTTTGATCCCAATGTTGAATTGTGGATCAGAAACCTTTGACCATTTTAGGGTGATGATTTGATACCCAATCTTGATAAAACACCAAAAATTGTGATCGAGGCAAGTGAAAGATCAAGACTCAGATGGTGGTAGAATCCTAAGTACAATTCTGCTTCCTAATTCTGAAATACATGCAAGAATTAGGAAGGACACAACCATCAATAAATGAAGGAAAAAATAAATGTAACAATATTGTTAAATTATGCCCTCAGGATCAAATTGTGGTTAGGATCAACATTCTTGATTTGAAAATGGTTGAAATTTAAAATTTATCAGTTTAAATGCATGCTCGACTTGATAGTATGACAAAACCCTTAAAAATATAGGGTACAACAGGATGAAAAGTATCATGAGTAGAAAATCAGAACAAAATCATGAGGGAAAACCAAAACACAAAAATACACAAAACGAAACAAGGGAAACCAAAAAGAACAAACAAACAAGAATAAAAAAAAAGAAATGTAAAAGAATGAAACAATGAGCAAAATAAACATAAGTAAAGACAGGAAAAATGAAAAAATGTAGGGGAAATAACCCCTACCTCTAAACACAACAAAGAATCTACCAATACGATGAGAAATTGAAGCGCCTCCTCAAACCCTAACTCTAAGTGTCGCTTTGATTCACTTCATCAAACTATATAGGCTAGAATGGAGGAAAATCGAGGAGTGGCGTAATAACAAATCATTCACGCATGTGAATAGTTGGTCATTAATGTGGGTTGGTCAGGCTTCAAGATTAGGGAAAAATTCATTAATGCAAAATTGAAAGAATGAAGATAAGCGAGAGTCGGGATCGGGACACAAGATGATATGGAACTTCCAAAAAGTGCAAAGTTCAAGCGAAGGTCTGAGGTCTAAAACTCAAAAATAAAATAATAAAAAGAAAGAACCAAGATTGGAGCAAGATATGGAGAAAGAACTTTGAAAAAGTTCTTAGTTTTAGTTCCGTTTCAATGTCCAATTCTGACACAAGAAAAAAAAACAAGGAAGAAACAATAAAAGTTGGGGATCAAGCAGAAAACAAGAACTTACACCCTGAAGAGTGCAAGGTAATAGTATCATTCCAAAACTCGAATCTAAAAAACAAAGAAAACACAAGGAAAAGCACGAGGGTTGGGATCAAAACACAAACAAGAACTTGTACTTTGAAAAGTAACAAGTGCCAATGTCGATATGAAAACCGAACCAAAAAAACAAACGAAAATAGGACTTAGGAGAAAAAGAACCAACTCCTAAGACTCGAAGATGACAACCAAGGAAAAAAGAAAGAAAAGGGGGACTCATTTTGACCCAAAAAAAATGGGGTGGTTATGCAAGGCATAACAAGATGTTGAAAGCATAGACCACCTCCTCTTATGTTTTTCCATTGCAAAGAAAGTTTGGAACAATGTTTCAAAATATTTGTTGTTTTGTTGGGTTTTCCCCTCCTCCTTGAAGGAATTTTTTAATAGTTGAAACTGCTGCCCTTTCTCTCACCCCATTATTATCAATATATGGAAATAGATTCAGTTGGTGGTTTCTTGGAACTTATTGAAATAGAGAAATAATAGGGTTTTTAGAGGTCAGAGAGGAAACAAAATTGAAGTTTTTTCTCAACAAAATAAAAACTTCAAAAAAACATTAACTCAACTTCTTATGGTTGAACACAAAATCCCCTCCTTCCTATGGAGAAATTAGAATCTTGAGTAGAAAAGCCATTAAGTGGATTACTCTTGAGGAAGGTCGATTTAGATTAAATTTTGATGGTTGTTCCAAAGGAAACCCTAGTTTGGTTGCTATTGGGGGTGTTATTAGGGACCGGTATCAAGGTAATATTGTTGAATAATATGTGAAAACCTTGGGGTATTTTCTAGCATTGTTGCAAAATCAACAACTACTTGGTGGAGAATAAGGAGATTAAAAGAAAAAGGATGCGACAAGGTTATCACTAAAGGTGATTCTTTGGTCAATATTAATATTTTAAAAGGAATTAATGCTTCAAGCCTTGGATGATTAGAGATATGATTGAGGATTGTAAACAATCTTGAGCAACACCTTTTCCCAATATAAGATTTCCCATTCTTATAGGGAAGAAAATAGGGTAGCTAACGGGGCAACTAATGTTGGCTTATCTTGCATTGATTGGGCCTATTGGGGGTTTGATACATCCCTTTTAACATAAAGGAAATAGTTTCTAATAAAATAGTTCATCGTAGGTGGCTGCCAAATATAAACAATTAGTTTTACAGTGTTTTGACCTCCTATTTTGTTAGGTACGATGATGATTTTTAACTCCCTAATTTTCATTATCATTCACCCCCCTTAGGTATGAAGGAGGACCCATAATAATAGGGATGTTGACAAGGTTTACATTTTGGATTTTGGGAAAAGGATGAAGATTCATTTTGAAAATATAAAATTTAATCATGATTATTTAATCCCTCATCACATGAAGGGTAGCGTCATCATTGTATGCTTAATTTGTGTAATTTTTTCCTTTCATGCCTCGAGCATTATTGATTATTGGGAAAGAAAAGTTATTATGGAAATACAAAAATTCCAGAATGGCATCTCAAGTAAGGATCCTCTCCAATTCATTCTTCTGAGCCTTAAGTACATTACTCTTGATAGGTGGTACAATTTGTAGATTAGGTCCATAATTGCCGACAAGATTGACATGAGCCATATATTGTTCCCTCCTTTTGGCTACCCTTCCTCAAGATTTCTTCTTGTATTTCAAACCCCATTCTTCTCGCTCATTGTTCTAATTTTTTTTTTAAGGTTTCTCTTCTATTTCTATTCAATTGCTTTTTTGCTAAAATGGGAGGCCCAAGGAAAAGGTCTAAAACTGTTGTCTTACATCTCGCTCAAACGAATTGTTGATTTGTGGAATCTTTTTGAAGTTGCAAGCCTCACTCCATTCTTCCAAGCTATATGGGGGCATGGAAATAACCTAACTTCCACATTTATTAACTCTTAGAATGTGAGTAAATTTTCCACCAGTGCTATCTAGTTTGAAGTCATTGTTAGCATAATTGCTAAAGCAATGGGGCTCCAATGCAAAGAACTGAAAATTATGAAGATATGCAATAGGAAGTACCAATAATTCATAGATAAATTCTTTGAGGAAGGTGAGAAACTTTTTTGTCTACAAAATGGTTATGACCAAGAGAAATTACCGCCCTACAACTTGGTAAGCATTCATGTAATTCAATATTTCACACTTTAGGGAAGATATGCTACAATACATGGTTACCATTTTTCTTTATGAAATCATTTTTTTCACAAAGAATGGATAAATGTGCATTTTTTCTTACTTTCTTCCCCTATGGACTATATCACTAATAAAGTCTTTCCACCCCTACATCAAGGAATAATTTATGACTTGTATAAATTTGTGTGCAATGCTACTCCCTAGTCAAATCGTAATCCCATTGCTACACCCAAGGATTTAAAGCTCCTTGAAAATCAGCCATAGTCTTTCCCTAAAGTACTCCCTTTGAGCTCAAATAAACAATGAAAAAAGGTGTTCCCCTGCCATCGCATCCCAAAAAACCTCTTCCGTGTTAGTCATGAATATTGCTACCCCTCAAAAAATAAATTCCTCTACCTCTTAAGAGTGCAAAAAATAAAACTTGACTTGGCATGGTTAAAGGCTCTAGTAATTTTCTTTCTAGAGTACCATTCAATTTGAAAACCAAATGAAGATGGTTTAACTCCAAGGGTAAGTGTTCCTCATCAAAAATTTGATTAGCTCTCAAATCCAAGGTTTTGAGGACACCATTTTTTTTGGCTAGGGTGGCAATGAAATGATGATTAGAGGTAGAGATCTATATGGGTGTCCTTGTTGAAGACACAATGTCCAATGGATCCATCAGGTTTCTTAAGAATCAAAATGTCATGGATGGGAAGTTGGTTACGAGATTAGATTTACTTAGTGAAGTAAATTCAAGGAAACAAGCTATTGAGGTGGGCATGGAATTCCTCTAATTCATCCAAGCCATGTGGCCAATAGAAATTGGTATCATCTACATATCATGTCCACCACTTTGGCTTGAGTAGAAAGGAGTTAAGAGCCATTTTTTTAAAATTTTCCATGAAAAGGTTGGCAATGATAGGAGAGAGGGATGACACCATCGCTACACCATTGACTTGCTCATAGATGACCCCTTGGAAAGAGAAAAATGCAGATCTTAAGAAACTATCAACCAAGGCAACAAGCTCCTCATTGGACTTTCATCTAACAATAGAAATGGCATCAGGGTGGGGAGCCTTAGTGAAAGGAGAAAAAACATTAAAGCTCACAAGTAGGTCATTACAATCCAATATCCAACAAAGGTTTGAGTCAACCAAAAGGGTTTACAAAACCCAATGAATGAACCACTGTGAAAGTCAGCCTCAAAACTTGTAGAGATAATCCTTTATAAAATGAAATTCCTTGTGAATCTCCAAGATAGACCCCTTTGGACCTAACATTATTATATGATGTTCCATTAGACTTTGCATGATCTAGAATAGGTCCACACTAATAAATCTAGAGTAGGTTGGCTCCAAATTCTTTGACTACTAATTAAAATGAAATTCTAAGAGCGATAACTTTTGATAGACAAATGCAAATGATCTAAAATATGGATATGTAAAATATGACCATGTGTAGATGCTATATCTTGCTTCGTGAGCTGAGAAACAATAATGTGGTGAAATGAAAAATGAAATTGAAACTACTACTGAATGTAGTGCAAGAAAAGAAATGGTTTTGGTTGATACATGATTTCTTTACAACCAAGGATGCTCTTGCATCACAGGGTGATCCTCTTTCTTCATTTTTGTTCATTTTTTTGGTAGAATATTTAAGTAGGTCTATAAAATCAGCACACCTCAATATTTTTTGGAAGGGAATACGTATTTTGGAAACAAGCTTGGTAGTTACACTCTCTTTATTTATAGATGACACTATTTTGTTTGGGTAGGCAGTGCTATTAGAAGCTAAACAAGTGAACAATATTATGGAAAAGTAAAAATTAGCTTCAAGTTAGAAACTAAATAGCTCCAAGTCTAAGATTAATATTTTTAATATCACACCAATAATAAAGGAGAAGATTATTCAAGATTTGGGTTTTTCACTAATTGATTTTCCTTACAAATACTTAGGGGTCCCTTTCTTTATAGGAGGAAATGAAAAAATATACTAGGACAATGTCATCAATTCCATCCATACCAAAATATATTCATGAAAAGGTAAGTAGCTCTCATTACTAAGAAGGATAATGATAATCAGATCAGTATTATCAGTAGTTTCAAATTACTATATGGCAGTACTTCAGGCCCCTAAGATTATTATTTATAAATTAGAAAAGATAATTAGATAATTATATGGAAAGGAAATATTGATGAAAATAAAAAAAATCTCGCTTATTTCGCTTGAAATTATGTATAAAGGCAAAGCCTTAGGTGGTGTGGATATCCAAAATCTAATAGCCCAAAATCTAGCATGGGGGAAAAAATTAGTTTGGCAGTTGTATATGAAGCTTGGAAAGAGATGGTGTAAGTTAATGCAACTGAGATATTTGGATGTGGAAGCACCAACAATAGTATTTACTATCTCAAACCTAACTTTAGGGTTATAGTGTAGTAAAATGCATCCCCTTGAATTTTCACACTTGTTTGGGCCCACCTTGCTTTATTTATGCTTCTTTATGGCTTAATTAGGTCCTATTTTGCATCCACAAGCCTAATAAACTATATATTTTTATGACAAATCCTAAAAAACCTCAAAAGAGAAATGATCATTTAATGTTTCTGACTGTGTGTCCCTGATTTATGGACTACGACTAAAACGCCACCTAGGGCATCTTTGTCTTCCATGGGTCTTGGGACCTTGATTTTGAAACCTCTCAATTAGGCCCCTTTTTGGAGTTTGTGCCCCAAAATTTGAGCCTCAAGACTAGGATGCCACCTAGGGCGTCTTAGTCCTCGACTTATTTTTAGGGTCCAATTTGAAATTTGGTCAAGATTTAGCCTCCTTTAATTAATGATTCCATATGTCGATTTTTTTTGGCGTAATTTCGAGATATTAAGCATGAATTAGTATAAATACAAGGTTCCTCCACTCATTTTTCCTAACAAGCATTCAATTATTCATTCCCAAAGAAATTTTATGCATTCAAGAGAATTTCATCAAGCATTTGCATCGATCATCAAGATTCAAGCATCACATCAAGGGTTTGGTGCATCCATTCATGTTGTTGAGCCAAGATTGTGAATATAGCATTGAAGATCTATTTACAACAATTGTTCACATCAAATTCAAGGATCTAAGATCTACATTCCTCATGGCCACTACATGGTAGATTTCAAATTTTCTTCACAAGACATTATACAAGGTGATATCATTTATATATTTTCATGCTTCATGATTCATTTCATCATTTGGTTTAATTACCAACAAGGGGTTTGACTAAGGAAAACCCCCATTCACTAATAATCAACAAGTTTTTCCCATCTTATCCATTTTTTTTTGTAGATCCAAGTTGAAGACTTTAAGATCACTTGGAGTGCAAAGTTTTCATCTGCACGGAAACTCACCTATAGGTCAGATCTGACTATTTCAGAACCTGAGATCCGGAAGGAAGCAAGTGCAAACCTGGGATCTTAGGACCACACTTAGAAATTCCAAAAATTTAGATCAGGACTAAAATTCCATCTTGGGAATCTTAGTCCTCCATAGCTTATTTTTCAAAGATTCTTTAGGATTCTATTTTGGTATCTGAAGACTCTGTATTTGCCTCGAAAAACAACATCGGGACTAATACACCATGTTGGGTGTCTTAGTTCTCTAAGGTATATTTTGGTAGCTTGTTTACATTTCAAAAATCCTCATTGCATCTCTAGGCTTCTCAGGTACACATACCCTAACGTAGAGTTGCTCATTTTCAGTATTTACATCTCATTTAGCTCATTTAGGTATTTTGTATATCATAGTGTGTTTTCCAACATTATTATTTCCAAGCATTTGCTTGGTGGTGAACCCCTTAAATCCCAAAGAACACCCCCTGCTAAGTCCTCCTAATTGTGTATTGGCTCACCTTGAGATATTGATAGTCAATCCTATTAGGGTTCTTGGGACATATTTGAATGACCTAGATAGAATAGGAGGAAAAGGGCATGCTTTCTCCCTCCCATTTTTATCTTTGATTCATTTGAGATGTTGATAGTCAATCCTATTAGGGTTCTTAGTACATGATTGAATGATCGTTGGAGAAAGAGTGATGTTCTATGTAGATCTCTCCCCTTTTTCCTCTTAATCAAGGGTCAATAATGTGGAACTTTTAAATAGCATGCATAGAAGTCATTTCTCAATTTCTATCCTAGGAAATCCACAATGGGGAACAAACATTATTTTGGTTAGATTATTGGAATGGGTACCTAGAACTCAAGTGCTGGAATCAAGGGAACAATGAGAGGGGGGTGAATCAGTGTTCAGTAAATTCAAACTTTATCAATCTAAAACTTGAAAACATTTCAAAATTGCATTAAAGAAAAGATGCAAGCATTCAAAGTAATCATTCACAACACCATAACACAAGGATTTTTGTGTGGAAACCCTATTAGGGGAAAAACCATGGTGGAGGTTAATCCATAATTTGAGTACTCAAATATAAATGTTTACAAAAGAGAATGCACTTGCATTCAGGCACATTGCCTAGAGCACGCTGCTCAAAAGGGAAGGCTCACTTCCTTACAAAAGTTCAGATTAAAACCATCTGAATGTTGACCTGAGATGGTAGCATCTATTTATGCCAAGTTAAAGTTCTGGTGAATCTCATAGATTAAATTTTGAGTCCTCTATCTAACTCTGCACTTATTTCTGCTCTGCTCTGCTCTTATCTGCTCTTTGCTTGATACCTATACAATTTTGCACAATTACACTACTGAATTTCACACCATACACACATTCGCATATTTCCACACCCATCCACTATCTCAAAATGATATAACCGAACTCACATATATATCCGCTAATTAGTATTTAACCGTCCATCAGTTGACTCCATAAATATTAAGTTCTTTACAACTTGTCAACTAGATCTTTACTTAAATCTTAATGTGTATCCTCCAAAGTTTGTTAGGACATAGAGAGGACCAAACTAAACATAATTGAGCATGAATAAATCTAATTAATTACTCCTTATACATCCACGATTACTATATTCTTCAGGTCAGCCTTTAAGCATAAATATCCAACAAATTAATGTACCAGATCTCCTAGATCACATACCAATGAATGCACATCAATGAACTTCACAATAAGGTGATACAAACATAAAAAAACCTTCCTCAGATATCCATAACCCAAAATAATAGTCCGGTGAGGTATTCAGATCAACTTTTATGCCTATAACTAGATGCCTTGTTCTTCATTATGTTCTTCTAGTGTAAACCAAAACTATATTTTAGATCAGATGCATGACCTAGGTTTCCATCAATGAAAACACTTACAATCCATATGCAAAAAATCTCCCCCTTTGGCATTGATGGCAACACTTAGTGAAAAATAAATAAGTGTCAGAATCATTATAAGTATAATGCAAAACTTTATTGCACTTTTTCACCCTAAGATTTATAAGGTATTTTTCACTACATTCTCCCCCCCTTTGACATCAATGACAAATCATAGAAACTATATGCCAAAACAAACAAAAAGTGATAAAATAGTGAAACAAAGGTGACAAAACACGTGTTCAAAATCCTCAAAGATTCAAAACTTATATTCCGACAATTCTCCCCTTTTGACCAAAACTCTAAAATTTTGAAAAAAAATGACTACAACTTTAGAAGATTATCTTATATTTTTCTTCATTTCCGAAAGGAATTTCTTCCAAGCATCTATTGTGATCCCGATGATAATGATCAAACTATTATTTTTGGATGTTTTGTTGACAATTTCAGTTAAGGATTTTGGAATTGTAATTGCTTCTTCCAGTTTCTCACCTTTCCTTAGTATCTCCACCATCTACTCCAATCTGCATTTAGTTGGATCCCTCACCTTCCAAAAAGTATCCACAAGTGTGTTCTTGGTAAACTAAATTTTAGTTTGTTCAGATTGTAGCTCCTGAATTCTTTTCTTGATGGTGCCATCCTGATCCTGATACATGTCAAAGATTTTTCCAATGCCATTTAACTCTGTTTCAATCTTTTCCAATTTCTCTTTGTAATTACTAACAACATGGGGCCAACATATGCAATAGTTGTAGATTTTAGTGGCTGCATTGATGCATTGTCTCAGGGTATGTCCAGGATCATGATGGGCCCAAAAGTGGCGATATGTAAGTGATATGATGGCCCATGTGGCTAACAACTTTTTTTCACCCAAAATTGATAAAATGAAAAGGGTTTTTAAAGGAGATTCTTAGCTTTCCAACAATATCAATTATGCTTTACTTTGAATTTAATAAATTATTATTATTCATTTTCTATTTGAATTACAACTAAAGTCTTGATTGATAGGCTGATTGAAAAACATCTATAGTTTTCAAACGGTATCACATTTTTTGAATCTGAAACATGTGTCACATTCTATGCTTCAAATATTATAAGATTAAAGAAAGAAAAATTGAATTTCATGAAGTTTTGACCAAGTTAAGGTGTTCAGACATACAATTTTTTATATTTTTAAAAAGTTGTAATAAAAAATTCATAATTAATTATTTACTTGAAAAAAATTACAAAAAAGTATGCATCACATTGGGACATGAGTCCTCTACTTATATCTAAAATCTTATAAAAAAATATTATCATTTTATTGTGGTTAGGGTGGTTAGACAGATACCTACTTCTTATTTTTCCCTTGAAATTTAAGTACTATTGCATTGAAATTTCAAATTTTCACCAAATAGATTTTTTTTTTTTTTCAAAAACCTAGTAGTTTAGAAACTACATTCAATTTTCTACAGATTCTATTCTTACATATTTTTGAAATAATATAGATAACTTATTCAAATTTTTACGTCAAGTTGCCTAACTCTAATTTTTTGAATTTTCATAGCCACTTAAGGGTCTATTTTTTCCATGATGATTTTGCACATACCCCTCAACTCATTCATTTTCTTCTTCAGTTTGGTGATTGATAGCCTAAATTGCTCCTTCAAGTGAGAGATAACTTCACCTTCTTCTTTTTCTTGAGCCTCAGAGTTCAATGTTTCTTTGTTGCATTCAATCATTTCATCTAGCAGAATGTTCTATAGACTTTCCAATTTGATCTTGCATTGCTCAACGTGAGAATTAAGCACACTCGAAATCATATATTGATCATATGATGGTCTAATAGACCATAACTTAGTGATTGTCTGCATTCCACCTTCTTCCTGAATAAGTTGTTGTAGCTTTTCTTTTGTCAGATCATCTTCTTCCTCACTAGCTATTTCTAGTTCTGATTCATTTTTTTGTGGATCCTCAGTTTCTTCATCAAATTCTTCATCTGAAATATCCACAATTTCCTTTTCTTTTCAGAGGGCTATATTGAACAACTTCTTTTTCTCTTTTTTTCCTTTTATCCATGCCACCGAAAGAGGAACCAACTTCAATTATTCTTATTGGAAGGGAAATATTGACTGAACCACACTTTCCAAGCACATTCTTAAATCAATTTTCAAATTCTAGATCCCAATTAGCCAAACTCCTATAATATGAGTATATTTGTTTGCATACTGGTTCGTTTGCTTTCCACACCACATTGTCAATTTTTGGCAAACAATTCAAGAAGTACATTACTAAACATATAATCAAAGTATCGAACCTGAAAGGGTATCCTGTTTCTTTTATCAGTTGCACATTCTCCATCAGCTGATCCTTTATCAATCCACATAGTTCAAAGTCCTAACCTTCAATTATCATCTTGTGAGAAATGTAGATTGCACCAGTTGAGGTTGCTCCTTCTCGATTTCTATAGAATAGTTTATATGAAATTATGTGTGCAATGTACTTTGTAATAGGATTCTTGATTGTCACAATTATCAGTGCCCTCCAACCTCTGATTATTCTGGTTAGGGTTTCAACTTCTTTGTTTTGGATGGATTTCTTCCTTGGTATATCTCTGACTTTGCATAACCCAGTCAAATTCTCAATTGTTTCCTTCGAGATGATGTAGGGTTTGTCCAAAGTTAAAATATCATCATGCAATCTTCTCAAGATGGATTTGATGAATTCCCCATTCTCGAAATGGGGAAACTCATTCCAAATATTTGAATTCTTGTTCTTTGCTTCATTCAATTGCTTCAATTCGTTGGGAACCAACAAATTTCTCATAGACCTAATCTTTGCACTGTTGTATTCATCTAGAATAACCATTCTTTTGATTTGTTCCATTTTTATTTTCGCACTTAGGGTTTACAATCGCACACCAAATTGTATGAAGATTTCGAAAACAATTGAAATACCTGATAGATTTTGAGAGCTGTCGATGAATCAATTTCACTGCTTCAAAATTCTTCTACCGAGTGCTCTTCTTCTTTTCTTCTTTGATGCAAAGTGACAAATGACAGTTTGAACTTGACTTTTATAGCTCGCACACTTGCAATAAATGTGTTTGCCCTAAATTTCAAGATACTTTGTTTTCTCAGACTGTGAGAGAAATATCTTTTGTGGACCTATGAATTCTCTGAATTCTTTTGCGAGTGTTCACCAAAACTTCTACACATTAAGGATACATGCTTTTGACAATTCTCCGCATTCCAGTACCATCCATAAATAGGGGAGGAAATATTTTCTTGAAAAACTCCCCCTAGGCCAGTGGCCTAAAATCAATTACCGTATGAATTACCAGAAGTAGGTTTAGGTACAGAACCATTCCCATCACCAGAATCATTCTTCCTTACCCATGTCTTCTTCATCTGATCTCTGATTTCATCCGTAGTCACTTTTTCTTTCCCTGAATCATTTTTCTCTATATTTCTGCCTCTATATGCCAGACCTCTTCTATCCATATTTTTGTTTCTATAAAATCTTGCAATGTGACCAAACTTATTGCAATTGTAGCACACAATGCTTCCTTGTCTAGACCAATCACTCCATTGATTTCTTCTTGATCTGCATTGATTAGCAATATGGCCAAATCTTCCACATGTGTAACATCCAACATTATTTCTATCAACATAGCAAGTTGACACATTTTTGCATTCAATTGATTTATGACCAAATATTTTGCAATTGAAACACTCAGCAGAGAATGATGAATTTCTTGACTTCATATTACTTCTACACTGAGTAGCCATATGGCCGAATTTATTGTGAGGAAAACAATATCCATTAAAATTTTGAGCATTGGGTTGTCTTACTGGATACCTTCCACTTTTGTTCATTTGGTTGCATTGTTTGAAATTCTTTTGTCCTGATCTGGAACTTTCTCCCTTTTCATATCCAAGACCTCTCTTAAATCATTTCCACTCTTTTGTCCTTGAGTCGGCTCATCAAGCTTTACTGAGCTAATCTTAAACTTTTCTTTTTATTCATTTGCAATGATAAGATCATTCCTGAGAGTAGCAATCGGCTTACCAAGTTCTTCTTCATTGTTTCTGGATCTTTGTAATTCACTTTCAAACTGAGTAAATTCTCCATTTATTCTACTGGATTCATCAGATTTCTCTTTCAGGGCCTGAGCAAGGTTTTCCTCATTTTTCTTCCTTTCTTCAATCTCTTTAGTCATCTTCATCATCATAGATTCCATTTCATATTTTAGGTTTGTATTGTCTCTAGCAAGCTTTTCACATTCTTTAGTTATTTCCTTCAAGGTCTGATTCAAGTGAGCATCATCCATATTTTCGTTATCCTTCTATTGTATCTGATTACAGAGATCCTTTCTCTTCTCCTTGGATTTAACAATCTAATCCTTCAATGACTGAATGAATTTATTTGCATCTTTAAGATTCACTCTCAATTCCTTGACTTCTGTTTTAGATTGATCAAGGTCATCAAGTGCCACCAGAAGCTATTGTTGAAGACCATCAGAGTCCATTACATTCCAAGATCCACCTCAAGTTGCTAAACTTCTTTCGAGGAACCAAATGCTCTGATACCAATTATTGGACTCAAGGGAACACTGAGAGGGGGGAGGTGAATTAGTGTTCAGTAAATTCAAACTTTATCAATCTAAAACTTGAAACCGTTTCAACATTGCATTAAGGAAAAGATGCAAGCATTCAAAGTAATCATTCACAACACCATAACACAAGGATTTTTTCATGGAAACCCTGTTATGGGAAAAGCCACAGTGGAGGTTAATCCACAATTTGAGTACTCAAATATAAATGTTTACAAAAGAGAATGCACTTGCATTCAGGCACACTGCCTAGAGCACATTGCTCAAAAGGGAAGGCTCACTTCCTTACAAAAGGTTAGATTAAAACCATATGAAGGTTGAATTGAGATGGTAGCATCTATTTATTCCAATTTACATTTTCAGTGAATCTCATAGATTAGATTTTGAGTGCTTTGTTTGACTCTGCACTTCTTTCTGCTCTACTTTTCCCTTATCTACTCTACGCTTGATACCTAGACAAGTTCGCACTGTTACACTGCTGAATTTCACACCATACACACATTCACATATTTCCACACCCATCCACTATCTCAAAATGATAAAACCAAACACACACATATATATATATATATATATCCGCTAACAAGGATTTAACCATCCATCAATCGGTTCCATAAAATATTAAGTTCTTTACAACTTGTTGGCTAGATCTTTACTTAAATATTAATGTGTATCCTCCAAAGTTAGTTAGGACATAGAGAGGACAAACATAAACATAATTGAACACAAAGACATTTAATTAATTACTCCTTATACATCTGTGATTACTATATTCATTAGGTCGGCCTTCAAGCACATATATCCAACAAATTAATGTATCAGATCTCCTAGATCGCATACTAGTGAATGCGCATCGGTGAAATTCATGAATAAGGTGATACAAACATAAAAACAACTTCCTCAGAGATCCATAACCCAAAATAATAGTCCGGTGATGTATTCAGATCAACTTTTATGCCTGTAATTGGATGCCCTGTTCTTCATTCTGTTCTACTAGTGCAAACCAAAACTATATTGTAGATCAGATGCATGACTTAGGTTACCATCAATGACAACACTTACAAGCCATATGCCAACATCAAGGATATTCAAGAATTATAGGTTGCTAAGGAGATTTTAACAGTAGAGTGGGGGAATGAGGTAAAAGATTACCTAGAATTTCCAAATGAAAACTCTAACATTGTAAAATAGAAATAGATCACAAACATCCAAACTCCAAGGGAGCAAAAGGAAATGTTAGAAAATATTTTGAAAAATAAAATAATCTACAAATCAAATAGAGTAGATATATACTTTTTTTGGCTATGTTTAAATTTAGATTTACTCAGTAAAATAGGGCTATAGATCAGCTTTAAATTTAGAGGGTCATGAACTAAAGAAAAGGGCACATTCCTTCTATTGGAATAGTACGATCTTACCTAAAGTGAGTTTTTTTCTTGGTTAGCATTGAAGAAGAAAATAATAAAAAGTGACAGGTTGGGGAAACTAAATATTATAGAACAGTTCAAATGTGTCCTTTGTGATCAAAAGTTAAAGAATGTAGATCATTTATTTGTCCAATGTTCTTTTGTATAGAGTTGTTGGTTGTACATGAAAATGAAATTGAACTAGAATTCACCTTTTCCTAATACATTATGGTACATGTTCTCAAGCTGTCCTTTGCTTCAAAAACCAACTTTATTTGTTGCTATATGGTGGATCATCCCGTATTTAGTTGTATGGAATTTATGGTGGGAAAGGAATAAAATAAATTTTAGAAAGGAATCAGTAAACAATCAACATTTTCTAAGAAAATTGGAAAACCCAATAGTTGAAGCAGCAAATTCCTATGTCCAAAAAATCAAAAGAATTGATTATGCTTTTATTGGTTGGGATGCACTAATGTTGAAGAGTTGGAATGGATTGTCTTTACCCTTCTAAGAAAGTATGTTTAAAGCATCAAGCTCCAAAGGAGATAGCAATAAAGTGGTGTAGATACCTCCCCCAGAAGGTAGTTACAAGTTGAACTTGGATGGTGTCATCAAGGGAAACATAGGTAAAGTATAGGTAGGTTGTTTAGTACACAATCTTTCAGGAAAAGTCTTAAATGCATTATCAATCAATCTTTAGAAAACTTAAAATAATATAGTAGAAGCTTAAGCATTATTTCATGGCTTAAATGTAATTTGGTCTTGTGGTAACTCAAATCTACACATCAAAGGTGATTCCTTAATAATCAATGCATGCAAAAGTAGGAAAATCTATGACCGACACTTGAAATATATCCTTCAACAAATATGGAAGTTACTAGATGATTTTTTAGGGTTTCAATTGGCTCACACATACAAGGAAGGAAACAAGTTAGTTGATTGGTTAGCTAATTAGGGGTGTGAACAAACAAGGGAAGTCCTTTCATTTGATCATACTTTGTTGATTAAAATCATCCATTTTAAGATCTGAACCCAAAATCTGAGTTGATGTGGCATGAACCAAAGTGTAGAAGACCATTACAACATTCACATATCACACTCTCACTTTTTTTTTTAGGATTAATCATCTCACATTAACATTTCACATAGTACAAGTTGATGTCAAGTAAATATATAAGCTAACAAGCATGATGCATGTTAGGGTAGGCATACAAAGCAATAATAACTCTCTCTCCTCAACATTTCCTTCAAGTCACTTTGAAATTTTCCCACACCTTTTTATTAGGTGATGGCTCGTGTCATTTTAATGACATTCTTAATAATCATAACTAGATGATACAACACATTAGCATATGCAAGAAAATTTTCTATAAGGTGTGGAAAGTGTCATTAAAAATCCTTCCATTGTCATCTTTTCTCACATTTCACACTTCTTTTGCCTTTTGTTTGGGTCTCTTTTGTGATTGCTATTTGGGCTCATGGGGTTAGCATGGAGTTTTATTACAATTCAAGCTTCTTCTAGCTTTCTTGTCATGTCTTCTTTGGTTTTTTAGTCACATTTAGTGGATTTAGTATGGAGTACCACAAAAAAAATATTCATAGGGATCATCCATTGCGAATGGAATACAAGCCTTTTAATTACAAGGTCTTCATGAAAGTGGGAGAATGGGAACAACCTTTCTTGGGGTTCCACTCTCAAGATAATTTGGGGGCGGTGTTCAATGTTGAGTGCCCTAGAGTGGAAGAGTGTTTTCACACAATTCTGAGTGTGGAGGTCACTAGTCCTTAGGCTAGAAGAATTATCTTCCATTCGCAGGTTCTTTCTATTTTCCTTTCAAATGTATTAGATTTATCACAATATTTTGATGATCTTGAATAAATTGCAACAACGGTAGTGAAAGATCATTCCATGGAGGATAATGCTATTTTGAAAGACATTCAAGACTATGACTTGTTTAAAGGTAACGGTTACATTGTGTTAGAGTAATAAGTTATTTCACTTAATTAATTTAATCATATTGGTTAATTAATTAAGTCACTTATCACTTTAAATTTACTTAAGCTAAACTAAGGCACATTAATAATTAATTATTTATAAATTAGTAAGTGTGCACTCTAGGGTTTCTTTTTAGGTTTTGATCTCCTTTCTTAAGGATTGATCTCTTATAATTATTGATTTAGTTAATGCATTTCATCTTGAGGCTTGTAGAGCACCTTTTCTTTTTTCTCTGTATCTCTTTCTCGTGACAGGTTATTTGCATGCAGGTGATTTCTGAGTTCTGTGAAGTTGGCTTTCTCAAATTCTACATGGTATCAAAGCTTTAGACCCACTACTTCTTGTTCATCTTTTGAGGGATTCATAAAGCTTCAAGGGTTTGGGGTTTGTCTTTTTTATCTAGGGCATACCTGTTTGATTAGAGCCTTTTGAGCCCAAACAAACCTTGCCATTGAGTTTGCAGCAGCTCAAAACCCTAGAGACGACTATAAATTTTTCCATTTTGGACCAAGTTGGCTTTTGAGGAAAATTTTTTTTTCCAGAGAGGTCGTACGACCTCCCCAACATGCCTCTGGAGGCGAAAAATTAATTTTATATTAAAAAAAAAAAAATCAAAATAAAAACATGGAGGAAGGCCTCATAGAGACCCCCCAAGGACTACTTCCTTCACCCCAGAGCACAACTGAAGATAGCACGGTGATGCCAAAGGTTTAGTGAAGATGTCTACAACCTGCTCCTCTGTAGGAATGTACTCCAAGATGAGAGAACCATTCTCAATCAATTGTCTGATGAAGTGCAAGAGATGTCGAGTTATATGATTTAGTATGGCCCATGGCTCCAATATTTTCAACTTAAGTAGTAAATTCTATCAACTACCTTCCCAACTATATGCCTCATAAGAAAATATGGAATATGACTCCTAAGGAGTCTTGATCCAATGTCATTATTGATTATTCCTTCAAATTATTTTGAAGTGAGGCTTGGGCATTGATTTCATATGTTTGTGTAAGTGAATGGAGAAGAAGATTCACACTTTAATTTTTGTAGGCTAGTGTGAGAATATAAAGGTCTACAAACTATATGATCTTCCTACTCAAGATGTCTATTTTTGGTGAGATATCACATTTGATGAATTCTTTACACAGATGGAGAATACTTACTTTCCTATTACAAAACATTTTTTAAATAATTTTAAATTTAAATTAATTTAACATTTTTCTTTTAAAACATTTTTCTTATTAAATCTAAATACTAACAACTAGCACTTGCACCTAGAAGAGGTTCAATAATTATGCAAATAGATTATTTCCACTTAGATAAATATAGATTTTTCTTTCACAAAAATTGGCTATTATTTGATTTTGGTTTCTTGAGGATTTCATGTGATATTTTGGAGGATTTTACTATTAAATGATGGCTGATTTATCAACAGTTGAAACTTGTTTTCGGACAACTCAATGGTGGTTTAATTACGCCTAGAGGCATTCTAAAATGAGAGCAAAGAACCTGTGTCAAAGAAACTGGGCAAATTAAAATTGATGGGTTACAGTTACAAGTATTGCATGTTGGGAGTTACAACATGCCTCTCATGTTTTTTGGGTTGTAATTGAGGAATCATTCTTTAAAAGGAAGAATAAGGAAGTTGTAACCAGGTTTTTCAAGAGAATTATCTATTTTAGTGAATACAAGTAAGACCTTCATTTTGGAGACTGGCATTCAAGGCGATATCTTGGAGGTGATCTATGCCTTGAAGAATATCTATTCATTGGTGAGTTTGTATGCCTCGTCTATTCTTCCATATTTTGCATGCATGTCTACCAATACAGTTTCTACTACTTTATTCAACAAATCCTTCTATCATTTATGTTTTGATGGATGTCCATACCATTTTGGTGCAGATAGGGAGGATGTTGGCACACTAGTTCGTCACAAGTAGAGACATGTTTATGTGTAGAAGGAAGAGGAGGGTAGAGGTAGGCTTCATTGGTATAGAAGTGCATAAATGGTACATATAACCACAACTCCCCTACATCACCTTCTAACCAAAATAGATAGGTATACTTCAACCGAGCACACTTTGGTGTAGTAATGACCACTGCAATCATTTTTTTCATATTTTGCAATCATAGTATTTTCAAGAGGTCGTATGGTCTATGGTTTCACATTTTGTATGTGTTTCTATCATGTTTTTTTCAACTCTTCATTGGCTAGGCAAAAAACTCTGTATATAGCACCTCAACATCCTCTATTTCTTGTTTTTTATTTGTTGTTTTGAGATATTCTCAATGCTGGGCGAAATCCACTCCATGGTATCCCAAAACCTCTAGATTTTATATGTTTTCTCCCTCTATTTGTAAAAAAAACTCTACTGAGCAAAAGACCCTATTATGGCACCTCTTTTTTGTGCATTTTCTAGTATTTTCTCTATGTTTTTATTGTTGTAATATGCCTCTTTCTTTGTTGTGCATTTTTTGGCATTTTCTCTATGTTTTTATTGTTGTAATATGCCTCTTTCTTTGCTATGAGGGTTTTTCTTAGCCGTCCCAACTTCTTCAACTTGGTGCTATTTATTTTTCAATCCTTTAGAATGCTTCTGTACATATACTTGAAAACATAAAGTGATGACAGATCTTGGGACACATCGCCAGATTAGCCAGGTGCCTACTAAAATAGTGGGAAACGGGACATGAAGCTTGTAATGCGTGCTTGCCAGAGGAGTTCTTAAATGACAACAAAGAACTCGTGTCAAAAAAACTGGGCAAATTAAAATAGACGGGCTGCAGTTACAAGTATTGCATGTTGGGAGTTACAACATGCCTCTCATGTTTTTTGGGTTGTAACCAATGAATCATTCTTTAAAAGGAAGAATAAGGAAGTTGTAACCAGTTTTTTCAAGAGCATTGTCTATTTTAGTGAATACGAGCAAGACCTTCATTTTGAAGATTGGCATTCAGGGCGATATCTTGGAGGTGATCTATTCATTGGTGAGTCTGTATGCCTCGTCTGTACTTCCATATTTTGCATGCATGTCTACCAACATATTTTCTACTATATTCAACAAATCCTTCTATCATTTATGTTTTGATGGATTTCCATACCATTTTGGTGCAGATAGGGAGGATGCTAGCACACTAGTTCATCGCAAGTAGAGAAATGTTTATGCGTAGAGGGCAGAGGAGGGAAGAGAAAGGCTTCACTGGTATTGAAGTGCATAAATGGTACATATAACCTCAACTCCCCTGCATCGCCTTCTAACCAAAACAGATAGGTATACTTCAACCGAGCACACTTTGGTGTAGTAACGACCACTGTAATCATTTTTTTTCATATTCTATATTCATAGTATTTTCAAGAGGTTGTATGGTCTATGGTTTCATATTTTTCATGTGTTTCTATCGTATTTATTTGAACTCTTCATTGGCTAGGTGAAAAACTCTGTATATAGCACCTCAACATCCTCTATTTCTTGCTTTTTATTTGTTGTTTTCAGATATTCTCAATGCTGGGCGAAATCCACTCCATGACATCCCAAAACCTCTGGAATTTATATGTTTTCTCGCTCTATTTGTAAAAAAAACTCTACTGGGAAAAAGACCCTATTATGGCACCTATTTTCTGTGTATTTTCTAGTATTTTCTCTATGTTTTTATTGTTGTAATATGCCTTTTTCTTTGTTGTGCATTTTCTGGTATTTCCTCTATGTTTTTATTGCTGTAATATGCCTCTTTGTTTGCTGGGCATGAGGGTTTTTCTTAGGCGTCCCAGTTTTTACTTTCCGTGCCTCTTTCACTTCTTCAACTTGGTGCTAGAAACTTTATTTTTCAATCCTTCAGAATGCATTTTCTTTCAATGGTACAAGAATGCTTATGTACATATACTTGACAACATAAAGTGATGAACAAAACTTGGGACACATCGGAAAATTAGCAAGGCGCCTACTAAAATAGTGTGGGAAACGGGACATGAAGCTTGTAATGCATGCTTGCGAGATAAGCAGGCCTGGAATTTGATGGTCTATTTGACCCTTTTTTAATTTTGGATCATATATTACAACCTAAAAATCTATTAGACCATATCATTTGATTTGCTATATTTTTATATAATCGTAAATATGACACTTAAAATTATTATTAAACTGTAAAAATTTATTGTAATATATATATATATATATATATATAGTTTATGATAAAAATATAAATTAGTTTAGAACTCGAATAATTCTTTCTAATTTCACTTTATATTAATATATATTTATTAATTCAAAATCTGTTCAAAATAGAATTTTTCAAGATTAAATATAGTTGTTTTTAATTTTTAAAATATGTTTAACAATAAATTTAAGATTTTAACATTTTTACTAATAGTTATCATTGTTTTATATTAATGTATATGATTTATAATATTTATTATAAAAATATATATTAATACAAAATCTTTTGAAAATAAAATATAATTGTTTTCAACTTTTTGAATATTTTAACAAGATTTTTTTTCTATATGAATTTAGAAACTTCTTGTGAATTGTACCAGTAAATTTAAGATTTTTACATTTATATCTAATTATCAATATTTTCTAATTTTACATTTTTTAATATATATAGGATTTCCATATGAATAACATAACACAAATTTTCATTGTTTTTTCAACATCATTTATTTTACAATATTTGTGTTTATTGGTGAACAATTTTTTAGATAGATGAATTTAAGGATTAAACTATAAAAAAAATTCAGCATCATTTATTTTATATCATTTTTTTTATAAGATAATACAACATTTGTGTTTTATTGGTGAGCATGTTGAAATTTTAGATAATGAGTTGAATAAGGATTAAACTATTTTTAATTTTATATAATTATTTCTAAATAGATTTGAGATTGATATTTAAATTTTTTTGACAATTGAATTTTTTAATAAAATGTAAAGTCATAGACATTTAAATGAACAAATCGTAAAAAAAATTCATATGTCAGTGCCGTCAAATTCCAAATCTGCAGATAAGTTTCGTTGGATTTTAATTTTTATGCTAAAATGGTTGGTTGCTTTCTCTACAAAGAAACTTGCAAAATTAAACCTTAATTTGTAACATCAAGCAAGTTAAGAAAACAAGAGGAGAGATCAGTAGTCATTGAGCGTACGGTATCCGTATAGCAACAAAATACAAGGAAATAATAATATATTTAATTAATATAGAGATGAATTGCATTATTAATGTTATAATTTATTTGATATAAAATATATTAGATTTTTATTGATTTGACAAATGATTATGAGGTGGAGGATGATGATATAATTTTGAAGTTATTTGTGTAGTATTAAAAAGTGACGTGAATAATGATATGTTAAATATAAATGATCATTCCACTTTTACATGAAATGAGTTTATCCATATTCTATTGATCATTTTGATGATAAAATTAATCTTAATTTGATACTAAGTGAAAATGTAAATATTAAAAGAAATTATAATAAATTTGTAATAAAATTTAATATTTGATTTGTAAAGGCTTTGAGACATGATCATGAGCATGTAAGTCAAATGATTCAATATACATGATTTATTTACAATAAATAATTTGATGCAAATTTACATTTCATTTTTTGAGATTTAAATATAATTATATAGTTTAGATTCCTAAAAATCTCATAATCTTCAACATAAAAAATCTTTCTTTTCAAAGTTCTTATAATAATGAATTACTTTCCATGAATTATTTTGCATTTAAATATGGTTTTAGTGATATGTTGTACTACTCTGAGGATGTATTGCATTTAATTTGGTGATCATCGAAGAAAGATGATATTGCACAATATACCTATTAATATTTCCAAGTTTAGTTTCTATGGTTGGTTGAATGGTAATTTTATAACATTATATTTTTTAAATAAAGAGTATTAATATTTATGAGAAAAAGTGAAGATATATTAGTTTTGAATCATTTTATTTATTTTAAAAAAATGAATTTATTTAATTGTTATTTTCAATCATTTTATTTATTTTTTATTTGTTAGGATTGTCATCAATAGATGTATCACACATTTCTTGCATTCTTGATGTGAAATCTTATAAAGAACAAATAAATCAAAAATAGAATATTTTCTCACAAATAAATTGAAGATACAAATCACAAATAAATCATCAAAAGATCAAATAAATAAATCAAAGATAAAAAATCAAAATCACATAGAGATTTGATCAAATAGAAAAATAAAAATCAAAGACATTTTCTCCAATAAAAATATCAAAATTAAAGACATTGGAACTAACAAAAAAATAAAAGAGATTTGATGAAAAAAAACACAAAATCAAAGAGATTTCATGAAATAAAAAAATTAAAACAAAAAGATTAGATTAAACAAAAAATCAAATCAAAGAGATTTTGTTGAAACAAAAAATTAAAAAGATTTGGTCACAAAAGAAATCAAAGACAAATCACAAAGATTTCAAAAAAATTATTATAAATAAATTAAAAAAATCAAATAAATAAATTAAAGATTAAAAAATCAAATAATTAAATCAAAGACAAAAATAAATAAATTAAAAGATCAAATAAATAAATAAAAGATAAGAAATAAGTTAAAATATAAAATAGATAAATAAAATAAATGAATTGATAGAAATAAATTTTAAAAAACAAAAAAATTAAAGATAAATCACAAAGATTTGAATATATTTACCATACATAAACTAAAAGATCAAATACATAAATAAAAGATAAAAGATAAATAGAAAAGATGAAATAAAAATCTTTATCATAGATAAATTAAAGATCAAATAAATAAATCAAAGATAAAAGATAATTCAAATATTTGAATAAACTAAAACATGAATTAATTAACTAAATAAAAATATTTGATCACAAAGATAAATAAAAGATTTGATTACATAGATAAATCAAAGATTTGATCACATAGGTAAATCAATCAAAAAGAAAAAATAGAGATTTGATAACAAAGATTTGATTAAAATATCAAATATAGGAATTGTATAAACATAAAAATGGTGTGAGCATCACATTAATCAAATACTAGTTATTTGATTAATATTCTAAACTCCTCTACTATTATAAATAAATTGTGAAATTTATTTATATGGTTCATATTATATTTCCTTTTTTCAAAATTCACCTTCTTTCTAAAATTAATTAAAAAGGACAAATTAATCAATTTGTTATTTAGTTAATTTTCCCTCTTCCTTTTAAATTTGAATTTTTAAATTCAAATTTAGAATATTCTTCTAAAATTGGTTAAAATGCACAAAAGAATTTATTTGTCATTTTACTAATTTACCCTCTCTTATTAAATTGAATTTTTAATCCAATTTAAGCACATTTCTACAACTTTCTTCTAACCACCTCCAACTCACCTACCACCTCATCATGTGTCTCACAAATGAATTTTTGTAAATTGTAAAATATGAAATATCTCCAACAAATTTGCAACCAATTTTGAACAAACTGAGACACATGGCTCCCCTTGCTTCGTGATTCCTTTCTACACTTGGCAATTTGTCTTGTGGAAGGGAACCATCTCCTTGATTCCCTCTAACTTCCTAATGCTCAGTCGTTAATGCCCCTCCTGACCGTTCGTTGTTGCCACATCACCTTGAGGTTTGAAAATCCATAAATAGAGCCCTTTAGTACAATATTTTATAAGATAAATATTTAGACAAGTTTATGCTACTGAATTCTAGTGCAACTTGTGAGAGAACTGGAGAGCATTTTAATTTAGTTTGTATTTTTAGCTCATTTTAGTGTTATAATGGCATTTTCATTTTGATAAGTGTAGTTCTTTCCATCTTCCATTTAGCATTTACATTTCATCATAGTTACCATTTCAATACTTAGATTTTAACATCATTCAATCATAGGATCATTTAGCTTTTATGCATCAAGTTATTGAAAAATCCAAAAACATAGGCATGTAGATTCATTTTAAGCATCTCGTTTCTTGAGTTGTCAATCTTTGCAATTTATTGTGCAGTAATAACAAGATCTAAGAGCATAATTTGCAGGATTCCTCAGGATTAGAGAGCCATGGGATGAGTTAGAAGGATAGGTTGTAGTTTCATTTATTGTTACTTTTGATTTCCTTTTAAGTAATGCATTCCATGAAGGTGTGTTATACTAACATTGCAGGACATACTTTACGACACATAATTTGGCACCCACCGTGGGGCCCAACCCCATGATTTAATCAATTTGCTGTTGAGTTTCATTTTGTAGGTTTCGTTAAAATATTTGAAATGACGCATACAATTTTTTTTGCAGCTCATCTTGTTCTTGTTTGGGCGCATTTAGTTACCTATTTTAGCGCATCTAGTTGTTCTTTTGGTGCATCTGACTCCTATTCCAGCGCATCTGGTCTTTTCTGTAGTGCATTCAGACTCCTTTTTGATGTGTCAGGGAGTCAATTTTTTTTAATTTTTTCAATTTTAGTTTTAGCGCATTCGGTTCATATTTCAGTGCATTTGTTCATTCTTTCGACGTATTTAGTAATTTAGCGTGTTTGGTCTATCTTTTAGCGCATTCAATCTCTGTAATGGCACATTCGGTTTTTAATGTTATTTTTTTAGATTCTAGAAACTGATTAAAATTTGTATGTGTTGCAGGACCTTGATACATAGTCAGAGACTTTGTAGAAACATTTAAAAGAGCACTATCAAAGATAAACATTGAAACTACTAATGGTTGGCTGCGGGGTTAGATCTAGTTATTACTTTTTCCTTTGGTTAAGATAGGAATCTAGTATAACTAGGAAGGTTAAATTTACACCATGCTTGTTGTGTTTGGAATGGTAGGGGAGTATGCTCTCCCCTTGACTGGGTGATAAAAAAACTAGACCCATTCACTTTGTTTGCATTTTTAACCTTAGAGGGCCTACCTCCCTACTTCGAAAGGAGGGAACGACCCAAACCAATAATAGCCTAAGGCTAAGCCCTTCCAACCGGTATATAAAACAAGGACTTGATGAAAGTTCAAGGACCACGAATGGTTATGCCGACAAGTGATTCACTCAGTACTCGTGAGGTACATAAAAACCTGTAAAGGTTAACCTCTACATGTTGGGAGTCCTCCTTAATGGAGCTAATCTTGTCATATGTATAGCCCACCTGTAACGGAATGCCCTTACTCAAAACCACTTTCTTGTAGTAACCCCAATTATCTTATCTATTCTTTGGTGCAACAACGTTCATTGTGAAGGCACCCACATTTTCATAATTTTTAGTAGAAATGATCAACTTGCCATGGGAGATTCATGGGAGTTGGAAAATTGGTTGGCCTGAGAAGTGAGTGCACTACAAGGGGGATTCCATGCAGCCATGCTTCTGGATTCATCCACTAAGAATATGTGGTTGGAGTAAAATCCATGTGGGATCCAAAAAAATACAGTCTTACATAGCCTAGGGAATGTGCTTGTCTGATGTGTTTACCAATGTTTTTTTGAACCAAATTTTAAACAAACATTACACCAACACATTCAACCATTGATTTAGAAGAAAATCCAACTCAAATAGTCTAGATTCACTATCAAAAAACAAGAAAAACGTGCCAAACTATGGAAAACCAGAAAACACTTTCCAATTCGGCACATCTGGTGCATGTTTCAGTGCATTCATACCATTCTCCAGCACTTTCATTTGTTGTTTCAACGCATCCCACTTATACATTCCTAGCATATGATCTTTCAACACATTTGTACCCTATCTTAGTGCATTCAGTCCATTCCTCAATGCATTCATACCTTGTTCTGGCACATCCAGAACTTTTTGTAGCATGTGTGAGCCATTCTGCAACACATCTGAGTTTTAGCACATCCATAACATGTTTTAGTGCATCTGGAAACTTTTCAAGCAAAAACTCAAATTTGACCTATTTTTTGTCAGTCAACCTCCAGTTAAGATTTTCCCCATTAAACAAAGTCTTTTCATCATCCTAAAGTTTATGTTGAGGAATTAGAAATCAACCAAATTTGTCAAGAAATCTATTACCAAGAGGATCAAGAAACCAAAGAAACATCTTAGGTTTAAGAAACCTTTTAAAAAGAGACACTTCTTGTACCAAAGCAGGGAAGTCTTTCTCGACTATCGAACCTTCCTCCATCGGTATCACGATTTTGATAGAGGATATAGTGACAATTTTTCTTTAGAGTCTTTAGCCTCACAAGCTTATTATCAACAAAGAGCTCTATTCAAAAGGCATAATCATAGTCAACCAATTCACCACTCTTCCATTCCTCAACCAACCATTCAATATTCAAATCGTCCAAACCAATTTCTACAATAAAGCTCCCTCTTGTTGAAAACTAGCGTTGTCAAGTGAAAATCCTTTGTCTAAATTTTGATCAAACATCTCAAAGTACCTTCCTTATCACATTAAATTTCTGATTTTTCAATTGCATTTCACCATCAGGATTTATCATCCTTCATTAGGATTTGTCAGCCTTCATCCTGAAATAAAGCTTGCTTAGTCAGATTTTTAACCACCCCTTTTGGCACTTCCAAACTTTGGTCAAACATTTAGAAAATTTTCATCACTTGTATGCCCGTCCAAACAAGATCCCAAAAGTTGAAACTTCAAGAAAGAGGAATTGAAACTCAAGACACCATGGCTGACCAAGACGAAAACCCCTTTCATAATATCCATTCAATTGACACAGATGAGCTAAATGAAGAAGATATCCAACAAGCCCAACAAGACCCAAAATTCCATAAATTCTTAGAAAAGGTCTTTGAAAAAGATAGAGAAAGATACCATTTTATGTTGGCAAACAAAGGAGTCAAGTTACCCAATGATTTTGATGTTAAAAAATTAAGAAGGAATCCAAAGAAAGCTGAAATTGAAACCCAAACTGAATCAAGCAATGAAGTGAAAGCCAACGATCCCATGGACGTTTTGAAACAAAAACTCCAAACCCTTCAACAAAAAATGCAAAACATGCAAATCGGGACTACTGAGAGATATTCCATACAAGATATATGTTCCTATCCATTCAATCAAAGCATTAACATGATACCATTCCCTAAACATTGTGAATTTCCCAAATATGATAAGTACAATGGGAAAACTGATTTGATAGACCATGTAAGGGAATTTTGAATGATGAGTCTTGAGTTTTCCCATGAGGATACATATCTAATGAGATTATTCCCACGTAGTTTGGGATGGCAATGCATGCAATGGTTCTTGCAATTACCTCCAGGGATCGGGTCTTTTGAAGAACTAGTAAACAAATTCATTACCCAATATCGGTATAACATTCAACATGAGATCACAATGAAAGACCTTTGTAACATAAAACAAAATAAAGGAGAATCATTCCTCATATTCTTACAAATATGATGAAGGTTATTCGCAAGATATCCCCGACCTACACCAGAAAAGGAAAAGATAGAAGTATTCATTGATAACCTGAATCCTGACATGAGTTATAGACTTGACTTACAATGCCCTCCAACCTTTGAAAAATTGATAAAAAATGGAATCAAGATTGAGGATACCTTAGTCAAGTGAGGAATTCTGAAAATCTATAATGAAAACAACTCATTTAATTCCTCCAACAACGATAAAATGAAATTTTGGCAAAAGTACAAAAATAATGACAATGATCCCTCTGCTGAAATGCATAATGCCAAACTAGTTTTCAACTTGTTAGGAAGTTCTTCAAATATAGATCAAAAGACCACCCAAACTGCCAATCAAACCAATAGTCAAAATGCTAACTAGGGGAATAATCCAAATAATCAAACATCAAACAATCAGAGGGAGTTTACGCCCCTGGGTCAATCAAATGAATCTGCCTTGAGGGAACTTATTGCAGAAAATATCATCACTTTACCTTATAATCGAGGCTTTGAACCTAAGGTAAAATTTTCATGGTGGAATGACACTCATTATTGTGAGTTTCATCAATGTAAATGCCACCTCACCAACAGTTGCATGCAACTGAAACATAAGATACAATATTTAATCGACAATAAATTCATAAGAATTGAGGAACCTCAAACCAACACTAACCATGGTGTATTCAAAATCCCTCTACCAAATTATGACAAATTAGAATCTTCTAACAACAATGGAAAAGGAAAAAATGTGAGCTATGTGCATGATACTACCATTCTTCATATCTCAACTATTGAAAATTGTACAAATGACATCAATAACACACTTGATCCTATTACAACCACTCATCCAATCAACAACACCAACATCCTTTCTAATCAAGTCCTCAATATCCCACAAGACATGGCTGTAATGGATAATCAAGTTAATGTCATCAAAATCAATGGAAGACAAGACAGTGTGCCCATAAACGTGACCAAAAGGGCTCAAACTAAATATGTCTTAAAGGGAAGTGCTTCCAAACAACCTACCACTACATCTAATCAATAGAGTATTGTCGATCAACTTCAAAAAATCCCCACACAAATATCAATATTGGAGCTCCTAAAAATTTCTCCTGCGCACAAAGAGATTCTAGAGAAATCCCTAGTCAACACAACAGTGCCAAATGATCTAGAGGTCTGTGCTTTCCAAGACATGGTGGGACACCTAGTTACACCTCACTACTTGTCCTTTTCAGAAAATGATGATGTATCACTCACCCATCCTCACAACGTGACCCTTCATATCAAAGTTTTAATCCATAAAAGTCATGTCAAGCACGTCCTTAGAGATGAAGGAGATGGACTTAATATTTGTACTTTGAAACTTGTTCGAGCACTAGGGTTCTCTGAAAATGCAGTAGATCCAAGAAAGAATATCACAATCAAAGCATATGATGATGAAGAGAGAGTGTCAAAAGGTCTGATTATATTGCCCATTTAGGTGGGGCCAATCTTGAAAAATGTGGTCTGTCAAGTTCTGCATAAGGATTTAACATATAACATACTCTTGGGTCGTCCATGGATCCATGAAATGTAGGTTGTACCCTCGATGTACCATCAATGCTTGAAGTTTCCCTGTAATGGCCAAGAAATCACAATTCAGGTTGATTCAAATAGTCCACAACAATGTAATGCCCTCAAGGTTGTCCAGGATGTGTTTGTCCCGCATAACCACAAAGCTCCTAATTCCACTCTTGATGTCTCCAAAAATTCCAATCAAGTTAATACTTTATCCACATCCTCCTTTGAAGGAAGTCAATCTAGTTCACCATCTAAACAGTCAGAGAAAAAGGAAGAGTCTATCCCTTCCGCATCCACCAATTTTGAAGCCCAACTTAATACCCTAGCCAAACAATTTGAAGAGAAAATCCAAATCAAAGACAAAGGTGTCGGTGGATATTCCATAACACAATCCATCGGCCTCTCACAGTTAATGTCACCAAAATCCTATGGTCAACCATCAACCTCGTCTCAAACATCATCTCAACCAATCACCCTTTTTGATGGTCGATTCATGAAAGCAGGCACCCAAGAAGAGGAATCAGATGACAAAGATGAGACTGATTCCCAAGCCGCAACAACAAATGTCCAAACCACTCAGTATGGAAAAGGATTCTCGATCCTAGAAAAGATGGGATATGATGGATAGGGACCAATTGAAAAAATAAAAGAGGGTATCACATAACCTATCCAACATGTTATAACCAATCCCAAAGACAAAATAGGGTTAGGATACAAAGAACATCAGAAAGAGGAAGAAACAAAAGAAGATATAAAGCAGAAGGTTGTTGAACGAATTCTACAGCTCCAAGCCAGTGACCACTATGAAACAAATTCAAATAGATATGAGTGGGATTCATTGTATGAAGAATCAAGTCATGAAAATAATGTTGATGTAATTCAAAAGTATACTCCCATGCTTGAGGAGGGACAAGGTTTAGGAATTAGACCACTTGAATTATAATCACACAATATCGATGGCTCGAGTGAGGATGACCAGACTCATAGTGAGATGGACCCCTTGGAAGAGAGTGACATTATAGACCTCGACTTGGCCCTAGTCTTGTTCGATGACAAAAAATTTATTAGGACACTTACGACATATGACCTAAATCCACCCGATGACACCCTACCATTACTGCATCAAGAGTTAATAGATTGGGACCAAACCGAACCTATTGATATCCCCAAATTTTCAAATGATGAGGCCATCATAAAATTCCTCTACATTGGAAATCCTGAAACAGTCTCCACCATTGAACATTGGAGCAGAACTTCACAACAGGAGAGTTTCATGTTTCCCAACTGCAAAATAAATGAAACAAAAGAAAGGTCTAATGGTGAAAACCATTCCATGGCGATATCAAATTTGGAAATAGTAAAAATAATGAGTGCATCCGACGGTGAAAACCTCTTTGATGTGCCAAAGGATGGGAATTTTGACACTCTCCCCGAGCACTTCCAGGAGATATCAAAATTTATGATTGAACCAACGTAGTCTATCAATGTTGGCAATATAGAAACAACAAGAATTCTTCATTTGGCATATTCATTGATAGAAATAGAAAAGCCTAGCTTCATCAAGTCCTTCGAAGAGAGACAAATCAACTTTTCCTGGTCATATGCGGATATACCAAGGATAGATCCAGACCTCATAATGCATCACTTGTCCCTTCCTTCAGGAATCAAACCAGTTAAACAAAAGTTGAGAAAAATGCATCCGCACATTGCCCTATTGGTGAGAGTTGAACTAAAGAAGTTTTTGGATGTCGTATTCATCAGGCCCATTGACTATGCAAAGTGGATATCAAATATTGTGCCTATCTCGAAACCTGATAACAACATAAGAATTTTCACTGACTTTAGAGATCTCAACAAGGCTTTCCCAAAAGATGATTTCCCCTTGCCTAACATAGACATCATTGTGGACTTGACAATGAGACACGACATGTTATCACTAATGGATGGCTTTTCTGGATATAATCAAATCAAGATAGCTCCTGAAGATCAGGATAAGACAACTTTCACTTGCCCTTGGGGAACTTTCTATTAGAATGTTATGCCCTTCGGGTTGAAAAATGCAGGGGCCACATATCAGAGAGCTATGACAACCATCTTCCATGACATGATGCATACCTTCATGGAAGATTATGTGGATGATCTGTTGGAAAAATATCACACCAAAGAAGGACATTTGGAGATATTAGACAAACTATTCACTCGACTAGAAAATTTTAATGTTCACCTCAATCCAAAGAAGTGTGTCTTTGGGGTAACGTCAGCAAAGATACTAGGGTATATAGTGTCAACGAACGGTCTTGAAGTGGAACCTGCAAAGGTAAAAGCTATAATGGAGATGCCTCCCTTGAAAAACATTAGCCAGCTAAGGTCCCTCTAGGGTAGATTCCAATCAATCAGTAGATTTATCTCACAACTAGCTGATAAGACCCATCCTTTCACTCATCTCCTACACAAAAATGTTTCTTTCTGATGGGATGAAAAGTGTGAAGAAACCTTCAACCAACTAAAACAATACTTGATGAGTCCACTAGTCCTAACACCTCTAGCAGAAGGGAAGCCTCTTTTATTGTATATCGCCATCACTGATCAATCATTGGGAGCCTTGTTGGCACAAGAAGATTCAATGAGGAAGGAAAGAGCAATTTATTATATCAGTAGGACCTTGAATGGATACGAGATCAATTACACCTCCATTGAGAAATCTTGTCTAGCTGTAGTGTTTGCTACCCAAAAATTGTGACACTATATGTTGACTCACATAGTTAAGCTCATAGCCAAGATTGATCCACTAAAGTACCTCTTAAGTAAAGAAAATCTGACATGAAGACTGGCTAAGTGGGTAATGGTACCCAGTGAATTCAACATCCAATATGTTGATAGAAAAGCTATCAAAGGACAAGCCATTACTAATCAACTGGCTGAGGCACCACTTCATTATGATCATCCACTTCATATTGAATTTCCAGATGTAGATGCCTTGATAGTAACAACAAAACAATGGGTATTATATTTTGATGGTTCCTTCACTCAGCATGGATTAGGAGCAAGAATCCTATTCATCACTCCCCTAGGGAATACCATTCAAAAATCCTACCGCTTGATGTTTCCTTGCACCAACAATATAGTTGAATATGAAACTCATTTTTGGGATCAAGATAGTCATGGAATGGAAAATTACAGAGCTCCAGGTTTATGGGGATTCACAACTAGTCATCAATCAGGCCAATAATTATTATCAAACCAAAGATGACAAGTTAATACCTTATTAGAGAATGATTGATGACTTCAAGAAGTATTTTTTCGACATCAAATTTGGTCAAATTCTAAGGAGTGACAACAAAGTTATCGATGATATGGCTTCTATTGCTTCTTTGCTACAAATTCCAAAAAAAATGTGGACGCTATGAGTTCATGGTGGAGCAACTGTTTACCCCCACCTACGATGAGTCTAAATCCCAACTTATTTTCCACCTTGATGCTACCACTACCTCCCTCTACGGAAAGATCTACGCTTACCTAAAATATAATATACTTCCTCTTGATATTTCCCACAACCAAAAATAGAATTTCATCCGCCAATAGTCCCATCATACCACAATAGCAAATGTCCTTTACCGTCGAGGTCTAGATATAACTCTTTAATGATGTCTAGAAAATGATGAGTCTGAAACAACTTTACATGATGTCCATGAAGGTATTTGTGGAACTCATTCAAGTGGTTTAACCCTTGCCAAGAAACTCCTCCACCTGGGATATTACTGGTTGACTATGGAGAAAGAAGCCTTTCAATTTGTCAAGACATGTTAACAATGCTAGATCCACGACAATCTCATCCATGCATTAGCACAAGAATTGCAGCCCTTTGCATCAACATGGTCCTTTTGCCAATGGGGGTTGGATCTTGTGGGTAAAATTCATGCACCTTCATGCAATGGGCACAAGTTCATCATCACAACCACATAATACTTCACAAAGTGGGTTGAAGTCGTGCTTGTGCTCACCATCACAGGAAATAAAATTTCATCATTCATCCTGAACTACATCATTTGCAGATATGGTATCCCTCAATCCAATGTCACTTCAACAATGGGAGACCTTTCAATAATTAGGACATACAAGAACTCTATGAAAAGTTTCATAACCAGCGTCAGTTTTCTACACCCTATTACCCTCAAGGGAACAACCAAGCTGAGGCCTCAAACAAAACAATCCTAAAAATCCTAAATAAAACTGTTAATGATGTTGGACGTGACTGGTATGTTCAATTAAACCCTGCTTTGTGGGCTTATTGTACAAGCTTCCAAACACCCATGGGAGCTACACCCTATGCACTTTTCTATTGATCCAAAGCAGTATTTCCAATTGAAATTGAGATACCCTCACTCTGGGTATCCCTGAAAGGTCTCATTACAGATGAGGATTACCATGTGTCTAAATTGTAGGAGCTCGAGTCATTGGATGAATGTCGTTAGCTAGAAGTGAATCACCTGAAAGTCTATCAGCAATGAATGTCTCGAAGCTACAATCACAAAGGAAAACCTAGGACATTCCAAGTTGGTGATTTGGTACTCAAAGAAAATCCTCGTAATTAGTAGGACTGGGAAAACAAAGGAAAATTTGAACCTAATTGGCTAGGTCCTTTTGTTGTGGTTTCAGCCTTTGGATCGGGGGCATATCAGTTATCTACACCCGAGGGGGACCTATTTGAAGAATCGATGAAAAACCTTCACCTCAATAAGTTCTATACCTAATGCATCCAATACATGTTAAAAAGTCCAAAACAAATCATAAAAAAGTAGAAAAAGTCTTGAAAAAATCCTAAAAAAGAAGAATATATCCTAAAAATATCCTAAAAGGAAGAAAAAGTCTTGAAAAAATTACCGCCCTAATGAAAACCTGGCAAACAGGTTTTTTGGTGACAGTATAAAAATCAAAAAAAAAAAAATCAAAAAGGGAAAAATACAAAAAAATCAAAAATCAAAAAATGGCCGCCCTGATGAAAACCTAGCAAACAGGCGTCTTGGTAACAACAAAAAAAATTTGAAAATCTGAAAAGTGCAATAAAAATAAATGGTGAAAACCTGGTAAATAGGCACTATTTGTGATAAGTTGGCTTCTCCGTCTTTTCAAACATGTGTTGACTATTCGCTTCTGCCATCCCTGTGCATTCATGCATATCTCATAGAGAGATTCATATACATATCTGGCTAATGCGGTCACCCCACTCTTGCTTAGTTGTCATTGTACATATCCATAATAAATTTGGTTTTTTCTCACTGGGGGAAAAATCCTAATCTCACTGGGGGTAAATCACCGTTGAGTATAAATAAGCAGGCAAATAATCAACAAACTGTAACATCAAAACAACAATTGCAACAACCATTTCAATAGCTGAGCATCGAAAATCAATCCAATCCAATCAATCAAACCAAATCAAACATCAACATCAAACCAGATCATCTCATCACCGAAGGATCATCTTCTAAATCATGGTTGGATCACCTTAACATAAATGTTCAAATAATGTATTGTGATTGTTGTTATAATTTCTCAGGAGTACCTCAATGATATCACAAACTAGAGGCATTGTGATCAAGAATGATATTTTCTTTGTGTGTTGCTTGTGAGTTAATTATTACTGTGCATATTGTCACAGGACATTCTCTACAAAGTATCATTGATGACATTCTGAATTTGCATAGGAACATGATTAACTCTTGTCTGTTTACACAAGTGATACTCAGGTCACCTCGGTCTAATTATACCTAGATGCTTGTGTTATATTGCATTATCAAATCTCAACAGAAGTTGTATGGAAGTTATACTTAGGTCATCATGGTCTATTTTATGCCATCGATGTTTGTACTAACTTTCAACATAATAAAATGCTCAATGATGACAATATGCACAACGAATAAGATTACATTTCATATTAGTTTGCATCTGCACTATAGATTCTCTACACTTTTCATCCTCAAGGTTGATGTTATTTCTTTCTAGAGGATTTGAGTATAGTTGACATAACCAAAATATCATTCAGTTACATTTCCATTTGCATTTCCATATCATACATTCATTTGCATTTGAAAATTTCCAAAAATAAAGCATAATACCATCACATCAAGATCATAATAAATGCATCTCATCACATTTGCATTCATAACATCCATCTCATCACATTTACATCCTAATATATTTCATATATTTGAATAGAAAATACAAAAACATGGAAAATTTGCATCACATATTTTCATCATAACATCCATTGCATAACATCATAGCATAAAAATCATACATCTATACATCTACATGTATTACAAATCATTCATAATAAAATCACATTTCACATCATTTGTATCCATATCACCATTTATAATCATCCATTTGCAATTCATAATAAAACCATTTGCATACATACATCAATATTCATGAAAATTAATAAAGATCACATTTCATATCATTTCATTCATCTCATAAATGCATCTATCCATAATAAAAGCATCATCGTCCATACATGTATCCATAGCATAATCATATCATAACATAGCATAATCATATAGAACATAAATTAAATGCATCCATCCATAATAAAACATCAACACATAAGATCATCAACCGCTGCTACATATCATATAAACTCATAAAAAAATGTCAAGTATACAATGATAAATCTAAGAATGAGATACATAAAAAATGTGGCACAATGGTCGAGTCTATAAATCACAATGAAAAATCATGTCTACCTAGGAGATCCTGTGGTACTTCCACCTGATGTGGCTGGTCTCTACCTTGTCCCTGAAGGACCTACTCCTGATGGTCCTGTACCTAGTGGTGAGGTCCGCCTGGTGGAAGTGGTTGGGTAACCCTCTACTAGTAGTATGCGAGTGTGTCTTCCCTGATCTGTATCTAGTGTAGCTCACCCTTTGCCCTAGTGGCACAACCTCATGGTATCAGCCCCTATAATATTCTGCCTCCTTGGAAGACTCTTTGAGCTCTCTGACCAAATTGGTCATACCTGTACCCTGAGTTGTAGTCTATACCCTATCAACCATGGCCATGACCTGTGCCTCCTTCCTCCTGGAAGCATCTCACTCTATGGTAAATGTGGCTACCTAGGCCTACAACTGTACCATCTGCTCTTGCATCTGAACCTATGCCTGAACTTGTGCTTGGGCCTGGGCAAGCTGACCCTGTAGTGGCTGAATTTGAGCCTGTAAACTCTGCATCTGCCCTTGTAGACCAGCAATCTGATCCTATTGTCTCTATGATGACATTCGTACTATCAGTGGCCGCTGCCTAGCTGGTCCGAATTGCCACCTCTTTGGGATAACCCCAAATATTGGCACATCATCTCCTCCTCCACCACCACCATCATCTCCTCCTCCACCTCCCCCTCCATCTCCACTCCTATGCTATGCAGCTAGTCCTGCTCCCCTCCTTGCATCCAAAATCGACACTGGCTCATCGAGACTAGATATCCATAGAAACAAATGAGTGTAGAAGTACTCCGCATAGTCTTTCATCATCTGAGTGTCTATAATCTGAGGGAGGTACTACCCAAAAATGGGTTATAGGCCGTAAAACTTAGTGAAGGCTACATCATAATCAATGGTTGGCCCCCACTTTAGTATATCCTATCACCATCACACATAATGTGCTACCCCCTATGGCATCCCCTGGATGCGACCATACTGCCTGTGGACCCTCTCGATCATGAATCTCTCCAAAATATAGGGTGTCCTCCATATCAGTTATCTGTTGAAAAAAATGAATGGAAGCTCTGCACCTTTTTGGGGCCATGCCTCGCAATCCAAGTATGGTCTTCATATAACCATATCCAGGTCATCCAAGACCCGCCTCTAGTACTCTAACTTACCTAGCTTATGTTGGACAAGTGGCCTCGAGTATCCAAACATATATGGGTGTCCTGCTGCCCATACCCTATCACCAACTGGTCGTGTAATCACTATGTGCTCCCAGACCCAAAGTTGTAGTAGAGTGCACCTTGTTGATAAACCGCCTACTCGTAGGTATAGTACCTGGTGGAGATCATGGTATAAGTGTGCCAACATGCACAAACCCCAAGCATATATAGTCCCGTGAGAAATCATTCTCTCCATCAATCATCCCCAACCAACTGAAAGGCCCTTTGACCTACAGTCGAGGCACAAAATCCTCCAACAAAGCCTACTAGGATGCAGGGTAGTGGTTGTTGAGTCGCAATCAACTCCTGCTAGGATAACTCATAACCAAAAATCCCATCATCATGAAACATCTATTGTAGGGCGTATGTCCCTCCCTACTCCTCAACATCATACATCACCAAGGTCCTAATAACCAGTATCCTTAGAATCCGATAGACATCGTCCGAGGTCACTGTCATATCGCCCGTCGATAAGTGAAATGTGTTGTGGCCACTATGTCACCTCTCTGCAAGTGTTGCCAGTAGCCCCCGATTAATCTGATACTGTGGCATATCTATCAATGAGCTCAAGCCACACTGGTCTATGATGGAAAGATCTATCAAAGTTAGTTGTGGGATCATGTCCCACATCCCTAGAAAGAGCTTGTGAACCTGAAGGTTCCCTAAGCCACCCTCCTAGAATTAAATAAAAAATCAAGTCAACAAATCATTCAATCAACCTATCAATCAAGCACATCATCTAATCAAACAGCTCGCGTGAGATTCTGATCAAATCTCAAGAAGCACCTTACCTATCATTCAATTCTCATTTTTCATGAGATCGATCAATCAACTTATCCTATCTTTTCATTGTTCCTCACCTATCATGAGGACGATCATCAATCAAATCAACTCCAATCTATCTTTTAATCATTCCTCACCTATCATGAGGATGATAATCAGTCAAACGATCAATTAAACTATCCTAATTCATAATTCCTCACTTATAATGAGGACGATCATCAACCTATCAATCAACATCATTCTGTCATTGGTTGACATGATTAAAAAATCATAAAAATCTAGGAGGAATTCATCAAAATCATCATTTTGGCTTGATGCGCTAAAACAGGGTTTTTATGTGCCGATTTACCGGATGCGCTAGAAGATCTGCTGGATGCACCAAAACATATTCCTGATGCACTATTTCATCGATGCACTGGAAAACTAAACCTATGCGTCGGAATAGGGTCCTAATGCACTTTTTCCTGGATGCACCTCTTAATCAACCCTATGCACGACTTAATCACCTCTATGCGCTATTTGTCGAATGCACTAAACTTTTGAGCCTATGCGCTGAAGCGGAAGTTGGATGCGTCGAATTAATTTGGGGGTTTTAACCTAGCAGGATGTGCTATTACAGGCTCCCTATGTGATGAAGCGGGTGCCCTATGTGCTAAATCACCTACTTTATGCGCTAAAATGTAGGAAAAATTCAAAATTTTAAAAGTAATTTAAGGTGCAAAAATCAAAATTTGAAATTTAAAAAAGCGGTTTCGAGGTACATACTAGAGGTCCATACGCGGTCCGATGCTGGTGATGGCAAATGCACTTGAATTAGTGTGTGTGGCAAGGAATTGTGTCCATCTTTTCTTGGTAGGCTCTCAATTTCTCAAAATGCTAAGGTTACAAATGATTTTAACTTTTAACCTTTTACCCCTTTTAAAGGTTAATTAAGGGGTAATAATGATGGCATTTTATTTTATTTTTCAAAGGGGCTCTTCTATCAACTATTCAATAGTATGGTGAATCTCTTATAATTTTCGAGAGATAAATTAGGTCACCCTTATCAAATTTATCGATCATCAACACATTATCAAAAAATCATTTAAATCATCAAAAAAATTCAAAAATCCCCGATTTACCTCCCGGGGGGGGGGCATCCTTTCATCATCGTTGTAAAATCGGAGTTCGGGGCGTGTCAAAATTTTTTATCATCATGGTCACAAATCTATTCCTTGAAGCAATGTGGCTGTGCACATCACTTCAAAGAGGAAAAATGTATGCACGCAAAAAAAGTTTGACTGAGCATCACATTAATTAAATACTGGCTATTTGATTAATATTCTAAATTACTCTACTATTATAAATAAATTGTGAAATTTATTTATATGGTTCATATTCTATTTCCTCTTTTCAAAATTCACCTTCTTTCTAAAATTAATTAAAAAGGACAAATTAATCAATTTGTTATTTAATTAATTTTCCCTCTTCCTTTTAAATTTGAATTTTTAAATTCAAATTTAGAATATTCTTCTAAAATTTGTTAAAATGCACAAAATAATTTATTTGTCATTTTACTAATTTGCCCTCTTATTAAATTGAATTTTTAATCCAATTTAAACACATTTCTACAACTTTCGTCTAACCACCTCCAACTCACCTGCGACCTCATCATGTGTCTCACAAATAAATTTTTAAAATTTGGAAAATATGAAATATCTCTATAGACACTGAAAATTGGTCTAGGCCTGCGAGTACCACTTTCGACATAATTTTCTAATGTCGATGATCATGATTAAATAATGTTAATTATTTAATTATTTCCTATACACATCTTTCTTCTATTAATTAAATAACCTTTAATTATATAATTAATTCATTATGACATGTATTAAACTTTGATTAATTAAATAAATCTTATTTATTTAATTACATCGCTAATTAAATAATTTATTATTTAATTTACCTTTTATCATATTTCGACTATAATTAAATATTCTTTTTGAACTATTTAATTATTCAATTAACCTTTTTCGACAATCAATTAAATAAATCATTATTTATTAAATTAAATCTTTTCAATTTCCAATGTTGAATTAAATAAACATTTAATTCATAAACAGAGTTATTTCTGTCACATTCGTCTATCGCTTACTTAACTAATTATTCACTCACCGTCTGACTCGAGATCTATTTAAATCCATTAGTTATCTCCCGATTCAATATCTGATCATCTATGCGAAGAGACTCTCTGTCATAACCAGTCAGTTATCTAGTTAAGACTCAAATACATGAACATATTTATTAATTAAATATCTTTATTTAATTAATTAATTCATGTGTGCATTCGAACAGATCATTGTCGAGTTCTAAATTTATCCTTTTCATTCAAAGTCTTATTCTTCTATTTTCGAAGACTTTCAACTGAAGATTAAATCATTTATTTAATCTTGATCTCTTATTCCGTCTATTTTTGAACAGTCTTAACACAAGATTAAATTATTATTTAATTTAATCTTTATCCTGTAGAATTTCCCAACTCATGTTCTAACTGACACAAATCTCACATCGGATGGCATTCAATAATATCGATCGTTGATCTCTCTTTCGAACCTGAGCCAATCATTCAAAAACCAACTTTCTATAAATTGGCTGACTTTTGCCATTATTTCTCCTTTCAAAATCTATATACTTTTAGAAGAACTTGTTAATCTTTGATATTTTTCTTTAACACATACGTCAAGGCTATGCTTGCATACATACTAAAAATCTAAGGGCAAGAATACCATGATGGAAAAATGGAGGACAATCAAGATAATTCAAAGAGATGGATTGATATTCGGTGAGATTGTTTCATATTGCTTTATTTACTATTTAGTTTATTTACTTTGTTCTTTGTTGTTTGATTTAGATTAATGCATGTTTAGATTAGATTTAACCATCTTTCTTGCAGAGACATTTTATCTATGTTACATTTGGTGAACCCGACGTGAAGACACTTCAATCTTTGCGAATCCATTCCACTTTTTCAATTTTTATTTTGTAGGTATCGTAAGACAAACTTCATCTAACTTCGTGAACAACAATTGATAAATTCTAAAATGCATCTGACGACACGAGACACATCTGAGACTTCCCGAAACTCATTTGACTGATACCAATGTGACACATCCATGGGTTAAAATGACGCATCTGGCTGGTAACACTTTCGAAATTCAATTTTCTGTATTTTCGTGTTTTATATTTTTCGTTTTGTTTTTCACTAATATTTTTTTTGCAACATGTGATTTAGGAGGACAAAATTGTTTTTACAGGATGAAACGTAGAAGATATTGAAAACCAAACCTATTTTCTTGTAGGACGAATGAAGAAGATCAACAAAACTACTAACAAGTTGCATGTAGGACCTGTTGTCGAAGACTTTAAAATTTTAAAATGAACTTTTGTGTTTGGTAGCTAGATAATTGTCATTTGGCTTAAAATTAACCAATGTTTACTTTGTCTGGTGCAAAAGCACACTTTGTAATTACCCTTACAATTTGGTATATCGAAGTATCCTCTCCCCTTGCACATTTGTGTGATCCTGGGTGTAAGAGAACCGGTTACTGACCCTAGAACTTGGGCCTATCTTGGTGGGAAAATGTACTCACCCCAAGATGACTTAGACTAGTCACATGCTTGTCGCCAGCAACTTCCAGCCAATATATAAAAGTGGATTTTTGGGGGAAACCCCAAAAATCATGCTCACTGTTCCGACAAGAAGGGAAACAATGGTCTCTCGCCGCATGGATGGTGCCCCATGAACAAAATTCCCTTACTAAAAACCTTGTTTTAGTTTTTCAAAAATCCCAATCTATTTACTGGTGCAGCAGGCTGGACTTGTGAAGCCGTCTTACATTCTTACTGTTTATGTGTAGAGATGAAATGTATGCCATGGGAGTTTCATGGTTTGGCTACCCCATATAAGTGAGTCTCATGGAGGGGAGCCAGTGGGGTGAAGCTACTAGTCATCTGCCTTGAATATCCATACCTAGGGAAACCCAAGTAAGAACTCAATAAATATTGTCTATAAAAGCCTAGGATGTAATTGTCTTTTTATTTTAATAGATTCATTCACGTCAAAACTGAAAACACTTTGTATTTTGTGATTTTTTTTTTCTTTATTTATCAAAACTTGATCATAAAACTGAGTCAGTCATAAATTTTGTCATCAAAAAATCACAACAGTAAACATAGTCACAACTATCAAATTTCAAGCTGCATGTGAACTTATGAGTCACAACTGTTAAACCAAAAACCGCATGTGTCTGTCAACAAACTATTTTTCATAGGGTTTAGATTTTGAGTCACGTCTACTAAATGATTTGCAATTGATTTGTGAGTCACATTTGTCATAACCTAAACCACATCTGTCTGTGAAGGTTGCATCTATCTATAAACAATCAAGACTAGGTTTTGTCAGTTAGTCGCATTTGAAACTGGAAACGCATCTATCAAATCTATCAATGCATTTGCAACCTAAGTCGCAATTGACTGTCAACAAAAAAACTTGAAAATTGAAAACTTAGTCCAAAAAAAGAATTGTCTTTTTCACTTTTGTTTCTTACGATCAATCTTGGATAGAAACTGGAAAATTTATCAAAAACCTTGCATATTAGGTCTCATTTACGTCTTAGAGATAGTCGTCTTAGTTGCAAAAACTTAGTTACCCCATAGGAATTTGCATATCATAGAATATAAAAAAATTTTGCATCATTGGATACGTTCATGCTTCGATTTGTCATTATCATTGAACCTAGTCATTATTGTCTTACTAGTGAATCCCTCTAGCTCATCAGTCTAGTTTGGGAAATTCACCTTATCAGTTTTATTTGTCCTACATCAGGTTCCTTGGTAAAGTTAAGCCATAGCTTTGGATTATTCCATAGGTGGTAGGTTAAACCCGCTTAGAATCATTTTACTGAAATAGTCTACTCAAAAATTTTGCATATAATCCATCCTAGCTTATGTCATCCTAGTATACGTCATATTAGAAATCCTTGATTTTAGTGACATCTTTTATATTCAGAAAATCCCAAAAACATAGGAATAGGACATATCAGTTTCTAGACATAGTTTTGCATTTCCCCTTTTGAGCAACATTTTCATGGTTGAAACAAGGGGTAAGAAGAAACAAAGAGAAATGTTAGACCCCAATTAATTCATCAATCCTTTTGGAAACCAGCCATCAGGGAAAGAGAGACCACATAAAAATTTGCTTGAGAAACACATCAATAGAGAGACACAAGGAAACATTTTTTTCTGAAGACATAGACATTGTCGTACAAGATCCTAAGTTTGCATCCTTTATGGATGAGTATTTGGAAAATGATCCTCAAAGATATCTAGCAAATTTTCTAGTAGAAGGTGCCACACTACCACTAGGATTTGATGTTCACACTTTGAAACCAACATCTACTCAACCAACACAAACCATGATGTCAAGTTTCTTTGTTCCTCAAATTACCGCAACAATACCAATAGGTATACCTACTCAAACATCCTCAATTGTAAACATGACCCCTTTCAACATAACACAAGGTTTACATTTTGCTGCAGGAGCATCCTCATCAAACCCCTTTGGCACAAACACCACTATTAAATGAGCCAAAGTTGGCATGAACACAACTATACCTCATATCAATACCAGTATTTCCATTCCACACGTAGGGGCTATGCAAACAGGGAATACCAAGTTAGAACACTCAAACATGGAATATTCCTTTACCAAACCAAAACAGTTAGACAAGATATATCCCGACACCGAATTAGAACATTCAAATAGGATATATACCCTCGCCAAATCACAATCCATCATAGAATATTGCATTTCAGGACACTTCGATTGATCCAAACAATGCAAACAACATGTCAATGACACAAGTATATTTTCTCCTAAACCAAATGCAAGCTCTCTGACAACAAATGGACACTATGTCTATGTCAGGCAAATGAACTATCTCAGCACAAGATTTATGTCCATGTCCTTTTGACAAAGTGCTATACATGACACCCTTCCCACATGGATACATTATACCAAATTTTCCTAAGTATAATGGGAAGAGGAATCCTTTAGAACACATCAGAGAATTTTCTACAACATGCATGGACATCTCGTATGACCCCACATATTTAATGAGACTATTTCCACGAACCCTTGTTAGGATAGCATTGGAATGGTTCTCTAAACTACCATATGGCATAAGATCATGGGGTGAATTAACTGAGAAGTTTGTCGAACACTTTTCGTTCAACATAGATAATGAAAAAATGATAGCTACCTTGTGTCACACTATGCAAGAAGAAGGTGAAACTTTAACCACTTTCTTTCAGAGATGGAGAAGTTTAGCTAGTTGCTGTCCAGTTGAAATACCAGAAAAACAAAAAGTCACGATATTCCTTGAAAATCTTCATCTGAGACAGAGAAGTGACTTAAGAGTACATTGTTGTACTTATTTCCTAAACTTGGTACAAAAGGGCATTATACTTGAAAAAGGCGTTATTGACAAAGGAGATATTAAGGTACCAAGTAGGAACCAAGTTGTCCAACATCAAAATGCTCCCAACTATATAAACAAATTTTGGTCTAGGAACAAAAATGTGACAAATGATGGTATTGTTGATGCTAAGACCCTACATGCGGGACCTATCATCACACTTAGAGGTTACAACTCCAATCAGTACATGACTAATAATCTAGATCGAACAACCAACTTTGTCCAAAATTTGCAACAACAACAACCACAGAAGAGATTTCCTAAACGTGAATTTACCCCTTTGGGGGAACCAATCGAGACATTTTTCAAAGAACTGATCAAACATAATCTCCTAAAACCTCTGGAACCAAAATAGTATGATCTTGGACAGTTTAAACCTTCATACCCATGGAGGAGCAGGAGAGAGAGCTCTGAGACAAGATTGTAGAGGGGAGGCGGGATGAGGATGTTCCCCGAGACAGTGCTATGGAGTCATTGGAGGAGAGGATGAGAGTGGTTACCGCAACTCATCGACTGCGCATCTTTGTAGGCTATATCATGAAGATGGAAGTAAAGCATGGCTAATAGATAGGGACCCCAAGCATACACAACCTCTCTCTCAAGCATCCCAACTAACATCTCCCCCCACCCAATAGGAAATCCATGACCATGATGGTCAGGAAGAACTATCCCAACAATCAATGAACATAGTATATAGTCAATCCACTCATATTTATCCACTAACACCTGCCATCTAATCTTGTAGTGCTCTATCCCTAAACTACGAATATCATCATATACATAATATCTACTAATCTCACTAAAACCCCTTTGGGTATCATACATCACTCTCTCGCCTCTGATAGGCAATCTAAGAATCTTGTAGACATCCTCCAACATGATAGTTGCCTCTCCAATAGGGAAATGAAACGAAAAAGTCTCAGAATGCCACCTCTCGCATAGGGCAGTAAGCATACCTCCGTTTTCTTAAATAGTGGGCATGGTCCATAGCTGATGAAGTCCAAGTCTCCATAACAAGTGTGTCTCTGCGCTCACTAACCGATTTCTAATCTCGAAGGTATCTGGTCGTGACTCTTGGGTATAGATAGGATCTAGTATAACCTGCAAAGAGCATTCAAACAATGTGTCAAACGTCAAATCATTTCATCTTTCTATCAGATTTGTTTTTCAAAATTTGATAGTCAAATGCATCGTTTCAAATTCAAATGTGGTGCATGAACATACATGCATCAAACAAACAAGCATATGCGCTTCATATTGCAAATGCGTCACAAAAACAGACAACCCAAAGCAACAAGCAAATGCGTAAATCAAATTGCAGATGTGATGCATTTTCATTTCCTAATTACATGCAAATGTGATTCACTTTTGCAAATGTGTTTCAAATTTCTGCATGCACCTAAACTAATCTCATATGTGATGCGTAAAATCACAGGGTGTTGACAAGAAGTTGAGTCCACTTTTTGGCCAAAAAGTGGAAATGTTTTCCTTGATTTTCAGAGTTTGACACATTTGACCTTAAAATTTGAAGCACTTGGAGATGGATTCTTCGGAAAAGTCACAAATCAAAAAATGTAGTACTCGGAGTCTAGTTTCCAAATATGTAATTTATTTCAATAGCCAGATTGTACAAATTGAGTTTCAATAGGCTTTGGTAAAAACAACTATTTAAAAGTTGTTTTTTTTACCATACCATGCATGTGTACGACATCCATATTTTGACCTAAATTATCATATTTTTCGAAATCCTTTTGGGTAAAGACTTGTGACTCACTGAAGCTTGTTTTGGATATTTTTTTGTAATTTTTTATTGAATGTTTTTTTTTTTGTTAATTTTTTATGAAGCATATTTTTCGTTTTGAAAAATCGTCATGTACGACATGCAAAAGATGATCTAAAGTTATCATTTTTTGCTATTTCTTTTTTCAAATTGAAAATAATTGTCTGAATTTTTCTCTCATGCAATCCGTTCATCAAAATTTTATGTTGATCAAAAGTTATTGAAATAGTAAAAAAGCTTGATATTTAAATTTTATGGACCAGTTTCATCATAAATTAATTGAAAAATAGAAAAAATAATCCAATTGTAAAAAAAGTTACATATTTGGAATCTACATTGTCTTATCTAAAATGGGTTTTAATTTCATCAAAGAATTCTGCAAAAAACGTCGTCAACCATATGTCCAAACTTGATTTTTCTCTTTGACATTGTTAGAACCTTCAACTTGTAGGTCAAACCAAGTTGAAGGCCTAGGTTCAGACTCCCAATGCTTTTCCCGAACCAAAATCTGAGGTAAGAGCCTAACCACAAAGCAAAAATAATTTCAAATTTTAAAAAACGGGATCCCGATTATAGAACGGGATCCCATTCCCAATATTTAATACGGTGACCATTGGTAGGGGAACGGGATCTCGTTTATGAAACAGGATCTCGTTCCTTTGCTAACGGTCCCCACAATAAATATTGGGAATGAGATCCCGATTATAGAATGGGATCCCATTTCTTTTTAACCATGTTATTTAAATTTACTGTCAAATGTTACTGTGAAGTCTGCAACTTCACATGTACGACCGAGAGCAATAAAATTGGACTATTTTTCATCAAGCATTTCTTTTACAGGTGGTGACTTGCTTTTTTGATTAATTTTTTCAAAGGAGAGATCCCGTTTTTTCAAAGGAGGAACAAAAGGTATTCAACTTGCAATATGAATTAATTTTTTCAAAGGAGGTATGAAGAAATCAGTTTTAAAGTGGAATTTTGCTAGTTTTCTACTTGTTTTGAGGAACACAAGAGGAAGAATTTAGCCCTTATCGGTCTTGAACTTCCAATTTGGATTGAATTTTTTGAAGAATTTCACTATTGACATTCATTTGTGCTTGAGAATTTTATAATCATAGGAGATAAAACTCATAATAAGAGCAGGAAGACATTGATTCCTGAAGAAATTGAAGCAAACAAAGAGAAGGAGATACAAAGACAAAGAGAAAGAAGAATGAGAATTAAATCAATGAATGATGGGGGAGCATCCAATTCCACAACTATTGAAGATGAAAACATAGAGGAGACCATGGTTGTAGATGAAGCTAATTTGCAAGAAGTCAATTTGGAGAAGAAAATGATTATACAAGCAAGTCCTACTATGTATTCAAATCCATCTTTCAATGCTATGGAGAATGTTTCAATATGCACAAATCCAGGTACGTCTTGAAATCCACATGTTAGTGAAATGGTAAATTCGTATGTAGAAGTTTTACAAGATGTTGGACTTAACAATGTTGACATTGATAATATTCAGAGAGATGAAACTTTTATAGAATTTATTGAAAATGAAAATGAGAATGATCCTTTTGTTAAAAATGAAATTGAGAATAATCCTTTTGTTGAAAATGAAAACAAAAACCGTTGTGTTGATGTAAATGAAAATGAAAACCATTTTGTTGATGAAAATGAAGATGAAAATGTAAATCATTTTGAAGTTGAAAATGAAAATGAAAATGAAAATGAAGATGAATATGGATATGAAGATGAAGATGAAGATGAAGATGAAAATCTAGAATGTGATGTTGAATTTAATGAAAATACTCTTTTTTTAAAAATTGAAAGTGGTGTTTTTGATAATCTTCTTGGTCAAATTTCTTGGAGGCAAATAAGAACACATGCAAATAAATTATATGACGAATTCTTTTATTGTAAAAAAATTGTTATTCAATGTCAACTAATGATGCAATTGATGAGAATACAAAAAATGAGGAAAATAATGAAAAGGTTAGGCTTTTTTGTTAAACCAAAAAGAAAAGATCAATCATTAAAACATGCTATGTGTACTATTTCTAGTGCCATTCAATCTATTGGGAAAAATAGTCAATCTAAAGATAAAAATGTAGCAAGAAGAGCTATAACAATTGCTATAGTTAATAAAGCAACATTGAATAAAATAATGGTAAGAAATATTAGTGAAGTTTTAAAAATACATCCTAAAACATTGCTAAGAGCGGTAAAAAGAAGAGAAATTATAGAAAATGATCCTATCAACCAATGTTGGAGTTTCAATGGTTGACTCCCGAGGTCTGATATGAAATTGAATGTTGAAATTAAATCTTTGATTGAAAAATATTGGCATGATAATAGTAGGGTTTCATCTAATGTTAGAGATGTTTTAAAATTAAGGGTGGGGTCCAAAGTTCAAGATCCTCACCCAAAACACCTATTAGATACAACACAAACTGAATTTTATAGAAAATTTTGTGGTGATTTAGTGTTACTCGGTAATATTAAAATAAGTCAAAGGCCTTTTGAAAAATGTAAACCATGGTATGTAAAAATTAATAAGCAACAAATATCTTGTTGTTGTAAAACGCATGTTCAATTTCGTTATTTTTATGATGTTTTTCGATATATACATTGTACCTTGCATACTAACATGATTATACAGGAATGCGGTATTAATATGCCACCTGAAGCACTAAGGGAGTTTATTTCAAGTTTGTTTTGTGATAGATCTAATGGTAAATTGTTTTATTTAAGTTCTATTTCTAGACAATGCATTGATTGTGAAAATCTTTCATTCTTAGGAATTTGTATGCATGAAAGTGTTGATAATGATTTTGGACAACAATTAGTAGAAATTAAAAGATTTAAGAATGTTCACTATTCTTTAAAAGATGGAAAAATAGGAAAGCGTTGTGATTTAGTTATAGAAAAAGTTAGTGTGCATGCATTCATGAGTGAATTTAAGAATAAGATAGTACCAAAATATATCATGCACTCTCAACATGCTCAATGGCTTGATAGCCAATTTTGCACATGTAGAAACACATTTCCAATTGGTACTATACTTTCAGTGGTTGATTTTGCAAAAAATTATACTCTAGCTCCGCAAGAGGAAATTCAATCACATTATTATAATTTAGTGCAAGTAGCTATGTTTGTCCATATTGTTTATAGACATGTAGATGACAGCACTGAGGATGATAAAAAAATTATGAGGGAGTATCATTTTTATTTGAGTGAAAACTGATTACACTCATCGGAGCTTTTTCAATATTGTTTCAGTATATTTTACAAAAATTTAAGAGAAAGATGAATCCATATGAAAGAACACCTCATATGGTCAGATAATTGTACGAGGAAATTCAAGAATGATCGAATGTTCTATTGGTTAAGTAGGATTCACAAATAACTTAATGTCCAACATATATGGAGTTTTTTTGAAGCTGGGCATGGTTAAGGAGAACATGATGGAGTTGGTGTGTGTCTCAAAAGAATTCTTTCTAAAGAAAAATTAAAATTCAAAGATGCAGTAAAATGTAAAGATGCACGTGGGATTGTGGATTGGTGTAATACAAGATTATCTACACTTGGTTCGAGTGAGTACTCTAGAGTTCATCGATTCTTTTTGCTGGTTGAAGAAGATAATATTGAACCTAGAGTTGACTGTGAGACAATCAGTGGATCTACTAAATGGAATTCATTTCGGAGTTCAACAACAAGAACATGGAATATCTGGACAAGGGAGCTTGCATGTTTTTTCCAATTTTGAATCTCAGGAGATTTGGAAGCATGTGAAAATACAGAATGGGTTGAACAGTGGGAGCAAAGATTGTTGAGACCTACACAAACACATGATTAATATGAAAGAACTATTGAAGAAAATGATCAAGTGTTTGCATTTGAAGACTATGACCATGTTTCAGACCTTGTACAAGAAGGTAATTTAATTCATTTTATTTCACTTTATTACATTATTTTGTAATACTAAATTGTTTATATTGATATGCGCAAGTTGTTAAATCATTTTTTGTTTGCAGGACATGTGTATGTTGTTGTTGCACTTGAGGGGAATGAAGAGAAAATAGAATATTGGTTGGCTCGTTGTGTGGAGAGTAAACATAATTTAATATCACCTTGAGAAGATGATGATGGATATCATTATCCAACAGGTACCATTATCCCCTTAAGACATCCCCTTAAGAAAATTTTGATAACAAGTTTTTTGATCCCCTTAAGCAATTTTTTAGAACAAGTCTTTGATCCCATTAAGAAAATTTTGAGAACTTATATGATGATTTTTTTCATGTTTTCCAATAGGATCGGTTGTGGTTGTTGGCACTTGGCTACAAAATAGCTAGCAAGGAAGAATGGTCTACCCGTATTCGAAGATTATGATCCGCATAAAAAAATTATACATTATTCACATTTGGTGGTGGCAACAAATATAAAACTAGAACGGTATCGCGGAAGACCTGAAAATTAAGTGCTATGGACAATTTCTATGGAAGATCATGAGACAATCATAGATGCATTACAAAAAAGAGAGGATGCAGATGGTACAATGGAATAAGTAAATATAGGTAAATATAGTTTAAGTTTTATATTGTCCTTTTAAATAGAGGTAATTATTAGTTAAAATATATTTAAATACATGCTTTGATAACATATTGATATTGCTTGTACATTAATAGTTAAAATTGATTTATTATCCTTTTTTGTATCCTTAAGCCATCATTGCATTGATCTGATACTTTGAAACAAAAAGGAGAGGATGTCTGGATTCAATCTACACATGTATGGAATACTTTTAAATGCAGGTACTTGAGTTGTGTACATATAGATAGTTTTATATAAATTAGAATATATATGTTTTGATGATTTCATTGATATTGCTTGTACCTTTTTTATATCAGGCAGTGTGAAGACCTAGTACATTCTGGGCATGAGTTTGAGATGTTCGTGAGATGGCATATCCTAATTTTGTAAACATTGTTTTGAGATGACATATATGTACATATATGTCCTAGTATGTCTTCAAATCACTAAATATCATGCATACATTATTGTTAAATCAATTATATCCTTAATATGTTGTATTATGACCCCTTAAGACATTCTCTTAAGACATTGTATTGTAACCGCTTAAGACATTGTATTATGACCCCTTAAGACATTTTATTATGACCCCTTAAGGCATCCCCTTGAGACATTGTATTATGAACCCTTAAGACATCCCCTTAAGACATAATATGACCCCTTAAGACATCCCCTTAAGAAGTAATATGACCCCTTAAGACATCCCCTTAAGAAGTAATATGACCCCTTAAGACACCCCCTTAAGATGTAATATGACCCCTTAAGACATCCCCTTAACACGTCGTATTATGACCCCTTAATATGTCCCATTAAGACATCATATTATGACCCTTTAAGATGTCCCCTTATTTGTTTTCATTGTACTTATTTGTTTTGACAAGTTATAAATTAGTATTGGATGCCATTATTTGTTTTGATAGCTTATAAATTAGTGTTGGATGTTATTATTTATAGAATTTATTAAATGATTTTGTTCTCTAATCTTGTATGGTTTTTTTTATTTCTTAAAATTTTATCCTTTCTGGTATATGAACGAATTTCTTTTGTTTGTAAATTATGATTTATTGACTAATTATAGCTAATTATTGAATGTACATATCATGTATATCATGTATGAGATCACTAAATTTGTAAACTATAAATATTAAAATTTCCTATTAATTTCAACTTTAATTTCATATTTATATTTAATTTCACATTAATGTACTATATTAATATCTTGACTATGAACATAAAATGCATAAATATATGTGTAAATTAAAATTTCAAACAATAATAAAGTCCATAATTTATGTAAATATTTTAAGTGCATGAAACCAATATATTAAGCACATGAAAAAAATTCCATCAAAGTATGCAACCCATGAACTAAAGTCCAACTAAGTACTCAAGAACCATGAAATATAAAGTCCAACATAGTACATGACAAACCAGAAATATAGTCCATGAAATAAACAAATAAAACCCACAAAATCATGTTTCTAAGTCACGTATTGTCTCTGTAGACACCTAAAAATGACTTAGGCCTACGACCACTATTTTACCACCTTTCGTCATAACATGATTATAACTCTGTAATTATGTTTCTAACCCACATTCAACTATTAATTAAATAATTTATAATTATTTAATTAATTCATGATCTTTCATTATTCATGATTTTCAAAATAAATAAATCTTACTTATTTATTTAAATGTGTCACCAATTATCAAAGTCTTCTAGCAATTAAATAAAGTCTCATTTATTTAATTAATCCTTATCATAAATGTCCTCTTGATTATTAAATAAGTATATTTTAATATATTTATTTAATATGTCACTAATTCCCAAATCCTCTCATAATTAAATAGATTCATTAATTTATTTAATTAGTTAACCACCTCTTCTAAATGAAATTATTATTATTAATTATTTAATTGCCTTATGTGACATTTCCCTCTTTTTAAATAAAGTAACTTATTT
>VCHN02000014.1:35997444-36060337 GCA_007115665.2 Sequoiadendron giganteum
TTTTTCGACAATCAATTAAATAAATCATTATTTATTAAATTAAATCTTTTCAATTTCCAATGTTGAATTAAATAAACATTTAATTCATAAACAGAGTTATTTCTGTCACATTCGTCTATCGCTTACTTAACTAATTATTCACTCACCGTCTGACTCGAGATCTATTTAAATCCATTAGTTATCTCCCGATTCAATATCTGATCATCTATGCGAAGAGACTCTCTGTCATAACCAGTCAGTTATCTAGTTAAGACTCAAATACATGAACATATTTATTAATTAAATATCTTTATTTAATTAATTAATTCATGTGTGCATTCGAACAGATCATTGTCGAGTTCTAAATTTATCCTTTTCATTCAAAGTCTTATTCTTCTATTTTCGAAGACTTTCAACTGAAGATTAAATCATTTATTTAATCTTGATCTCTTATTCCGTCTATTTTTGAACAGTCTTAACACAAGATTAAATTATTATTTAATTTAATCTTTATCCTGTAGAATTTCCCAACTCATGTTCTAACTGACACAAATCTCACATCGGATGGCATTCAATAATATCGATCGTTGATCTCTCTTTCGAACCTGAGCCAATCATTCAAAAACCAACTTTCTATAAATTGGCTGACTTTTGCCATTATTTCTCCTTTCAAAATCTATATACTTTTAGAAGAACTTGTTAATCTTTGATATTTTTCTTTAACACATACGTCAAGGCTATGCTTGCATACATACTAAAAATCTAAGGGCAAGAATACCATGATGGAAAAATGGAGGACAATCAAGATAATTCAAAGAGATGGATTGATATTCGGTGAGATTGTTTCATATTGCTTTATTTACTATTTAGTTTATTTACTTTGTTCTTTGTTGTTTGATTTAGATTAATGCATGTTTAGATTAGATTTAACCATCTTTCTTGCAGAGACATTTTATCTATGTTACATTTGGTGAACCCGACGTGAAGACACTTCAATCTTTGCGAATCCATTCCACTTTTTCAATTTTTATTTTGTAGGTATCGTAAGACAAACTTCATCTAACTTCGTGAACAACAATTGATAAATTCTAAAATGCATCTGACGACACGAGACACATCTGAGACTTCCCGAAACTCATTTGACTGATACCAATGTGACACATCCATGGGTTAAAATGACGCATCTGGCTGGTAACACTTTCGAAATTCAATTTTCTGTATTTTCGTGTTTTATATTTTTCGTTTTGTTTTTCACTAATATTTTTTTTGCAACATGTGATTTAGGAGGACAAAATTGTTTTTACAGGATGAAACGTAGAAGATATTGAAAACCAAACCTATTTTCTTGTAGGACGAATGAAGAAGATCAACAAAACTACTAACAAGTTGCATGTAGGACCTGTTGTCGAAGACTTTAAAATTTTAAAATGAACTTTTGTGTTTGGTAGCTAGATAATTGTCATTTGGCTTAAAATTAACCAATGTTTACTTTGTCTGGTGCAAAAGCACACTTTGTAATTACCCTTACAATTTGGTATATCGAAGTATCCTCTCCCCTTGCACATTTGTGTGATCCTGGGTGTAAGAGAACCGGTTACTGACCCTAGAACTTGGGCCTATCTTGGTGGGAAAATGTACTCACCCCAAGATGACTTAGACTAGTCACATGCTTGTCGCCAGCAACTTCCAGCCAATATATAAAAGTGGATTTTTGGGGGAAACCCCAAAAATCATGCTCACTGTTCCGACAAGAAGGGAAACAATGGTCTCTCGCCGCATGGATGGTGCCCCATGAACAAAATTCCCTTACTAAAAACCTTGTTTTAGTTTTTCAAAAATCCCAATCTATTTACTGGTGCAGCAGGCTGGACTTGTGAAGCCGTCTTACATTCTTACTGTTTATGTGTAGAGATGAAATGTATGCCATGGGAGTTTCATGGTTTGGCTACCCCATATAAGTGAGTCTCATGGAGGGGAGCCAGTGGGGTGAAGCTACTAGTCATCTGCCTTGAATATCCATACCTAGGGAAACCCAAGTAAGAACTCAATAAATATTGTCTATAAAAGCCTAGGATGTAATTGTCTTTTTATTTTAATAGATTCATTCACGTCAAAACTGAAAACACTTTGTATTTTGTGATTTTTTTTTTCTTTATTTATCAAAACTTGATCATAAAACTGAGTCAGTCATAAATTTTGTCATCAAAAAATCACAACAGTAAACATAGTCACAACTATCAAATTTCAAGCTGCATGTGAACTTATGAGTCACAACTGTTAAACCAAAAACCGCATGTGTCTGTCAACAAACTATTTTTCATAGGGTTTAGATTTTGAGTCACGTCTACTAAATGATTTGCAATTGATTTGTGAGTCACATTTGTCATAACCTAAACCACATCTGTCTGTGAAGGTTGCATCTATCTATAAACAATCAAGACTAGGTTTTGTCAGTTAGTCGCATTTGAAACTGGAAACGCATCTATCAAATCTATCAATGCATTTGCAACCTAAGTCGCAATTGACTGTCAACAAAAAAACTTGAAAATTGAAAACTTAGTCCAAAAAAAGAATTGTCTTTTTCACTTTTGTTTCTTACGATCAATCTTGGATAGAAACTGGAAAATTTATCAAAAACCTTGCATATTAGGTCTCATTTACGTCTTAGAGATAGTCGTCTTAGTTGCAAAAACTTAGTTACCCCATAGGAATTTGCATATCATAGAATATAAAAAAATTTTGCATCATTGGATACGTTCATGCTTCGATTTGTCATTATCATTGAACCTAGTCATTATTGTCTTACTAGTGAATCCCTCTAGCTCATCAGTCTAGTTTGGGAAATTCACCTTATCAGTTTTATTTGTCCTACATCAGGTTCCTTGGTAAAGTTAAGCCATAGCTTTGGATTATTCCATAGGTGGTAGGTTAAACCCGCTTAGAATCATTTTACTGAAATAGTCTACTCAAAAATTTTGCATATAATCCATCCTAGCTTATGTCATCCTAGTATACGTCATATTAGAAATCCTTGATTTTAGTGACATCTTTTATATTCAGAAAATCCCAAAAACATAGGAATAGGACATATCAGTTTCTAGACATAGTTTTGCATTTCCCCTTTTGAGCAACATTTTCATGGTTGAAACAAGGGGTAAGAAGAAACAAAGAGAAATGTTAGACCCCAATTAATTCATCAATCCTTTTGGAAACCAGCCATCAGGGAAAGAGAGACCACATAAAAATTTGCTTGAGAAACACATCAATAGAGAGACACAAGGAAACATTTTTTTCTGAAGACATAGACATTGTCGTACAAGATCCTAAGTTTGCATCCTTTATGGATGAGTATTTGGAAAATGATCCTCAAAGATATCTAGCAAATTTTCTAGTAGAAGGTGCCACACTACCACTAGGATTTGATGTTCACACTTTGAAACCAACATCTACTCAACCAACACAAACCATGATGTCAAGTTTCTTTGTTCCTCAAATTACCGCAACAATACCAATAGGTATACCTACTCAAACATCCTCAATTGTAAACATGACCCCTTTCAACATAACACAAGGTTTACATTTTGCTGCAGGAGCATCCTCATCAAACCCCTTTGGCACAAACACCACTATTAAATGAGCCAAAGTTGGCATGAACACAACTATACCTCATATCAATACCAGTATTTCCATTCCACACGTAGGGGCTATGCAAACAGGGAATACCAAGTTAGAACACTCAAACATGGAATATTCCTTTACCAAACCAAAACAGTTAGACAAGATATATCCCGACACCGAATTAGAACATTCAAATAGGATATATACCCTCGCCAAATCACAATCCATCATAGAATATTGCATTTCAGGACACTTCGATTGATCCAAACAATGCAAACAACATGTCAATGACACAAGTATATTTTCTCCTAAACCAAATGCAAGCTCTCTGACAACAAATGGACACTATGTCTATGTCAGGCAAATGAACTATCTCAGCACAAGATTTATGTCCATGTCCTTTTGACAAAGTGCTATACATGACACCCTTCCCACATGGATACATTATACCAAATTTTCCTAAGTATAATGGGAAGAGGAATCCTTTAGAACACATCAGAGAATTTTCTACAACATGCATGGACATCTCGTATGACCCCACATATTTAATGAGACTATTTCCACGAACCCTTGTTAGGATAGCATTGGAATGGTTCTCTAAACTACCATATGGCATAAGATCATGGGGTGAATTAACTGAGAAGTTTGTCGAACACTTTTCGTTCAACATAGATAATGAAAAAATGATAGCTACCTTGTGTCACACTATGCAAGAAGAAGGTGAAACTTTAACCACTTTCTTTCAGAGATGGAGAAGTTTAGCTAGTTGCTGTCCAGTTGAAATACCAGAAAAACAAAAAGTCACGATATTCCTTGAAAATCTTCATCTGAGACAGAGAAGTGACTTAAGAGTACATTGTTGTACTTATTTCCTAAACTTGGTACAAAAGGGCATTATACTTGAAAAAGGCGTTATTGACAAAGGAGATATTAAGGTACCAAGTAGGAACCAAGTTGTCCAACATCAAAATGCTCCCAACTATATAAACAAATTTTGGTCTAGGAACAAAAATGTGACAAATGATGGTATTGTTGATGCTAAGACCCTACATGCGGGACCTATCATCACACTTAGAGGTTACAACTCCAATCAGTACATGACTAATAATCTAGATCGAACAACCAACTTTGTCCAAAATTTGCAACAACAACAACCACAGAAGAGATTTCCTAAACGTGAATTTACCCCTTTGGGGGAACCAATCGAGACATTTTTCAAAGAACTGATCAAACATAATCTCCTAAAACCTCTGGAACCAAAATAGTATGATCTTGGACAGTTTAAACCTTCATACCCATGGAGGAGCAGGAGAGAGAGCTCTGAGACAAGATTGTAGAGGGGAGGCGGGATGAGGATGTTCCCCGAGACAGTGCTATGGAGTCATTGGAGGAGAGGATGAGAGTGGTTACCGCAACTCATCGACTGCGCATCTTTGTAGGCTATATCATGAAGATGGAAGTAAAGCATGGCTAATAGATAGGGACCCCAAGCATACACAACCTCTCTCTCAAGCATCCCAACTAACATCTCCCCCCACCCAATAGGAAATCCATGACCATGATGGTCAGGAAGAACTATCCCAACAATCAATGAACATAGTATATAGTCAATCCACTCATATTTATCCACTAACACCTGCCATCTAATCTTGTAGTGCTCTATCCCTAAACTACGAATATCATCATATACATAATATCTACTAATCTCACTAAAACCCCTTTGGGTATCATACATCACTCTCTCGCCTCTGATAGGCAATCTAAGAATCTTGTAGACATCCTCCAACATGATAGTTGCCTCTCCAATAGGGAAATGAAACGAAAAAGTCTCAGAATGCCACCTCTCGCATAGGGCAGTAAGCATACCTCCGTTTTCTTAAATAGTGGGCATGGTCCATAGCTGATGAAGTCCAAGTCTCCATAACAAGTGTGTCTCTGCGCTCACTAACCGATTTCTAATCTCGAAGGTATCTGGTCGTGACTCTTGGGTATAGATAGGATCTAGTATAACCTGCAAAGAGCATTCAAACAATGTGTCAAACGTCAAATCATTTCATCTTTCTATCAGATTTGTTTTTCAAAATTTGATAGTCAAATGCATCGTTTCAAATTCAAATGTGGTGCATGAACATACATGCATCAAACAAACAAGCATATGCGCTTCATATTGCAAATGCGTCACAAAAACAGACAACCCAAAGCAACAAGCAAATGCGTAAATCAAATTGCAGATGTGATGCATTTTCATTTCCTAATTACATGCAAATGTGATTCACTTTTGCAAATGTGTTTCAAATTTCTGCATGCACCTAAACTAATCTCATATGTGATGCGTAAAATCACAGGGTGTTGACAAGAAGTTGAGTCCACTTTTTGGCCAAAAAGTGGAAATGTTTTCCTTGATTTTCAGAGTTTGACACATTTGACCTTAAAATTTGAAGCACTTGGAGATGGATTCTTCGGAAAAGTCACAAATCAAAAAATGTAGTACTCGGAGTCTAGTTTCCAAATATGTAATTTATTTCAATAGCCAGATTGTACAAATTGAGTTTCAATAGGCTTTGGTAAAAACAACTATTTAAAAGTTGTTTTTTTTACCATACCATGCATGTGTACGACATCCATATTTTGACCTAAATTATCATATTTTTCGAAATCCTTTTGGGTAAAGACTTGTGACTCACTGAAGCTTGTTTTGGATATTTTTTTGTAATTTTTTATTGAATGTTTTTTTTTTTGTTAATTTTTTATGAAGCATATTTTTCGTTTTGAAAAATCGTCATGTACGACATGCAAAAGATGATCTAAAGTTATCATTTTTTGCTATTTCTTTTTTCAAATTGAAAATAATTGTCTGAATTTTTCTCTCATGCAATCCGTTCATCAAAATTTTATGTTGATCAAAAGTTATTGAAATAGTAAAAAAGCTTGATATTTAAATTTTATGGACCAGTTTCATCATAAATTAATTGAAAAATAGAAAAAATAATCCAATTGTAAAAAAAGTTACATATTTGGAATCTACATTGTCTTATCTAAAATGGGTTTTAATTTCATCAAAGAATTCTGCAAAAAACGTCGTCAACCATATGTCCAAACTTGATTTTTCTCTTTGACATTGTTAGAACCTTCAACTTGTAGGTCAAACCAAGTTGAAGGCCTAGGTTCAGACTCCCAATGCTTTTCCCGAACCAAAATCTGAGGTAAGAGCCTAACCACAAAGCAAAAATAATTTCAAATTTTAAAAAACGGGATCCCGATTATAGAACGGGATCCCATTCCCAATATTTAATACGGTGACCATTGGTAGGGGAACGGGATCTCGTTTATGAAACAGGATCTCGTTCCTTTGCTAACGGTCCCCACAATAAATATTGGGAATGAGATCCCGATTATAGAATGGGATCCCATTTCTTTTTAACCATGTTATTTAAATTTACTGTCAAATGTTACTGTGAAGTCTGCAACTTCACATGTACGACCGAGAGCAATAAAATTGGACTATTTTTCATCAAGCATTTCTTTTACAGGTGGTGACTTGCTTTTTTGATTAATTTTTTCAAAGGAGAGATCCCGTTTTTTCAAAGGAGGAACAAAAGGTATTCAACTTGCAATATGAATTAATTTTTTCAAAGGAGGTATGAAGAAATCAGTTTTAAAGTGGAATTTTGCTAGTTTTCTACTTGTTTTGAGGAACACAAGAGGAAGAATTTAGCCCTTATCGGTCTTGAACTTCCAATTTGGATTGAATTTTTTGAAGAATTTCACTATTGACATTCATTTGTGCTTGAGAATTTTATAATCATAGGAGATAAAACTCATAATAAGAGCAGGAAGACATTGATTCCTGAAGAAATTGAAGCAAACAAAGAGAAGGAGATACAAAGACAAAGAGAAAGAAGAATGAGAATTAAATCAATGAATGATGGGGGAGCATCCAATTCCACAACTATTGAAGATGAAAACATAGAGGAGACCATGGTTGTAGATGAAGCTAATTTGCAAGAAGTCAATTTGGAGAAGAAAATGATTATACAAGCAAGTCCTACTATGTATTCAAATCCATCTTTCAATGCTATGGAGAATGTTTCAATATGCACAAATCCAGGTACGTCTTGAAATCCACATGTTAGTGAAATGGTAAATTCGTATGTAGAAGTTTTACAAGATGTTGGACTTAACAATGTTGACATTGATAATATTCAGAGAGATGAAACTTTTATAGAATTTATTGAAAATGAAAATGAGAATGATCCTTTTGTTAAAAATGAAATTGAGAATAATCCTTTTGTTGAAAATGAAAACAAAAACCGTTGTGTTGATGTAAATGAAAATGAAAACCATTTTGTTGATGAAAATGAAGATGAAAATGTAAATCATTTTGAAGTTGAAAATGAAAATGAAAATGAAAATGAAGATGAATATGGATATGAAGATGAAGATGAAGATGAAGATGAAAATCTAGAATGTGATGTTGAATTTAATGAAAATACTCTTTTTTTAAAAATTGAAAGTGGTGTTTTTGATAATCTTCTTGGTCAAATTTCTTGGAGGCAAATAAGAACACATGCAAATAAATTATATGACGAATTCTTTTATTGTAAAAAAATTGTTATTCAATGTCAACTAATGATGCAATTGATGAGAATACAAAAAATGAGGAAAATAATGAAAAGGTTAGGCTTTTTTGTTAAACCAAAAAGAAAAGATCAATCATTAAAACATGCTATGTGTACTATTTCTAGTGCCATTCAATCTATTGGGAAAAATAGTCAATCTAAAGATAAAAATGTAGCAAGAAGAGCTATAACAATTGCTATAGTTAATAAAGCAACATTGAATAAAATAATGGTAAGAAATATTAGTGAAGTTTTAAAAATACATCCTAAAACATTGCTAAGAGCGGTAAAAAGAAGAGAAATTATAGAAAATGATCCTATCAACCAATGTTGGAGTTTCAATGGTTGACTCCCGAGGTCTGATATGAAATTGAATGTTGAAATTAAATCTTTGATTGAAAAATATTGGCATGATAATAGTAGGGTTTCATCTAATGTTAGAGATGTTTTAAAATTAAGGGTGGGGTCCAAAGTTCAAGATCCTCACCCAAAACACCTATTAGATACAACACAAACTGAATTTTATAGAAAATTTTGTGGTGATTTAGTGTTACTCGGTAATATTAAAATAAGTCAAAGGCCTTTTGAAAAATGTAAACCATGGTATGTAAAAATTAATAAGCAACAAATATCTTGTTGTTGTAAAACGCATGTTCAATTTCGTTATTTTTATGATGTTTTTCGATATATACATTGTACCTTGCATACTAACATGATTATACAGGAATGCGGTATTAATATGCCACCTGAAGCACTAAGGGAGTTTATTTCAAGTTTGTTTTGTGATAGATCTAATGGTAAATTGTTTTATTTAAGTTCTATTTCTAGACAATGCATTGATTGTGAAAATCTTTCATTCTTAGGAATTTGTATGCATGAAAGTGTTGATAATGATTTTGGACAACAATTAGTAGAAATTAAAAGATTTAAGAATGTTCACTATTCTTTAAAAGATGGAAAAATAGGAAAGCGTTGTGATTTAGTTATAGAAAAAGTTAGTGTGCATGCATTCATGAGTGAATTTAAGAATAAGATAGTACCAAAATATATCATGCACTCTCAACATGCTCAATGGCTTGATAGCCAATTTTGCACATGTAGAAACACATTTCCAATTGGTACTATACTTTCAGTGGTTGATTTTGCAAAAAATTATACTCTAGCTCCGCAAGAGGAAATTCAATCACATTATTATAATTTAGTGCAAGTAGCTATGTTTGTCCATATTGTTTATAGACATGTAGATGACAGCACTGAGGATGATAAAAAAATTATGAGGGAGTATCATTTTTATTTGAGTGAAAACTGATTACACTCATCGGAGCTTTTTCAATATTGTTTCAGTATATTTTACAAAAATTTAAGAGAAAGATGAATCCATATGAAAGAACACCTCATATGGTCAGATAATTGTACGAGGAAATTCAAGAATGATCGAATGTTCTATTGGTTAAGTAGGATTCACAAATAACTTAATGTCCAACATATATGGAGTTTTTTTGAAGCTGGGCATGGTTAAGGAGAACATGATGGAGTTGGTGTGTGTCTCAAAAGAATTCTTTCTAAAGAAAAATTAAAATTCAAAGATGCAGTAAAATGTAAAGATGCACGTGGGATTGTGGATTGGTGTAATACAAGATTATCTACACTTGGTTCGAGTGAGTACTCTAGAGTTCATCGATTCTTTTTGCTGGTTGAAGAAGATAATATTGAACCTAGAGTTGACTGTGAGACAATCAGTGGATCTACTAAATGGAATTCATTTCGGAGTTCAACAACAAGAACATGGAATATCTGGACAAGGGAGCTTGCATGTTTTTTCCAATTTTGAATCTCAGGAGATTTGGAAGCATGTGAAAATACAGAATGGGTTGAACAGTGGGAGCAAAGATTGTTGAGACCTACACAAACACATGATTAATATGAAAGAACTATTGAAGAAAATGATCAAGTGTTTGCATTTGAAGACTATGACCATGTTTCAGACCTTGTACAAGAAGGTAATTTAATTCATTTTATTTCACTTTATTACATTATTTTGTAATACTAAATTGTTTATATTGATATGCGCAAGTTGTTAAATCATTTTTTGTTTGCAGGACATGTGTATGTTGTTGTTGCACTTGAGGGGAATGAAGAGAAAATAGAATATTGGTTGGCTCGTTGTGTGGAGAGTAAACATAATTTAATATCACCTTGAGAAGATGATGATGGATATCATTATCCAACAGGTACCATTATCCCCTTAAGACATCCCCTTAAGAAAATTTTGATAACAAGTTTTTTGATCCCCTTAAGCAATTTTTTAGAACAAGTCTTTGATCCCATTAAGAAAATTTTGAGAACTTATATGATGATTTTTTTCATGTTTTCCAATAGGATCGGTTGTGGTTGTTGGCACTTGGCTACAAAATAGCTAGCAAGGAAGAATGGTCTACCCGTATTCGAAGATTATGATCCGCATAAAAAAATTATACATTATTCACATTTGGTGGTGGCAACAAATATAAAACTAGAACGGTATCGCGGAAGACCTGAAAATTAAGTGCTATGGACAATTTCTATGGAAGATCATGAGACAATCATAGATGCATTACAAAAAAGAGAGGATGCAGATGGTACAATGGAATAAGTAAATATAGGTAAATATAGTTTAAGTTTTATATTGTCCTTTTAAATAGAGGTAATTATTAGTTAAAATATATTTAAATACATGCTTTGATAACATATTGATATTGCTTGTACATTAATAGTTAAAATTGATTTATTATCCTTTTTTGTATCCTTAAGCCATCATTGCATTGATCTGATACTTTGAAACAAAAAGGAGAGGATGTCTGGATTCAATCTACACATGTATGGAATACTTTTAAATGCAGGTACTTGAGTTGTGTACATATAGATAGTTTTATATAAATTAGAATATATATGTTTTGATGATTTCATTGATATTGCTTGTACCTTTTTTATATCAGGCAGTGTGAAGACCTAGTACATTCTGGGCATGAGTTTGAGATGTTCGTGAGATGGCATATCCTAATTTTGTAAACATTGTTTTGAGATGACATATATGTACATATATGTCCTAGTATGTCTTCAAATCACTAAATATCATGCATACATTATTGTTAAATCAATTATATCCTTAATATGTTGTATTATGACCCCTTAAGACATTCTCTTAAGACATTGTATTGTAACCGCTTAAGACATTGTATTATGACCCCTTAAGACATTTTATTATGACCCCTTAAGGCATCCCCTTGAGACATTGTATTATGAACCCTTAAGACATCCCCTTAAGACATAATATGACCCCTTAAGACATCCCCTTAAGAAGTAATATGACCCCTTAAGACATCCCCTTAAGAAGTAATATGACCCCTTAAGACACCCCCTTAAGATGTAATATGACCCCTTAAGACATCCCCTTAACACGTCGTATTATGACCCCTTAATATGTCCCATTAAGACATCATATTATGACCCTTTAAGATGTCCCCTTATTTGTTTTCATTGTACTTATTTGTTTTGACAAGTTATAAATTAGTATTGGATGCCATTATTTGTTTTGATAGCTTATAAATTAGTGTTGGATGTTATTATTTATAGAATTTATTAAATGATTTTGTTCTCTAATCTTGTATGGTTTTTTTTATTTCTTAAAATTTTATCCTTTCTGGTATATGAACGAATTTCTTTTGTTTGTAAATTATGATTTATTGACTAATTATAGCTAATTATTGAATGTACATATCATGTATATCATGTATGAGATCACTAAATTTGTAAACTATAAATATTAAAATTTCCTATTAATTTCAACTTTAATTTCATATTTATATTTAATTTCACATTAATGTACTATATTAATATCTTGACTATGAACATAAAATGCATAAATATATGTGTAAATTAAAATTTCAAACAATAATAAAGTCCATAATTTATGTAAATATTTTAAGTGCATGAAACCAATATATTAAGCACATGAAAAAAATTCCATCAAAGTATGCAACCCATGAACTAAAGTCCAACTAAGTACTCAAGAACCATGAAATATAAAGTCCAACATAGTACATGACAAACCAGAAATATAGTCCATGAAATAAACAAATAAAACCCACAAAATCATGTTTCTAAGTCACGTATTGTCTCTGTAGACACCTAAAAATGACTTAGGCCTACGACCACTATTTTACCACCTTTCGTCATAACATGATTATAACTCTGTAATTATGTTTCTAACCCACATTCAACTATTAATTAAATAATTTATAATTATTTAATTAATTCATGATCTTTCATTATTCATGATTTTCAAAATAAATAAATCTTACTTATTTATTTAAATGTGTCACCAATTATCAAAGTCTTCTAGCAATTAAATAAAGTCTCATTTATTTAATTAATCCTTATCATAAATGTCCTCTTGATTATTAAATAAGTATATTTTAATATATTTATTTAATATGTCACTAATTCCCAAATCCTCTCATAATTAAATAGATTCATTAATTTATTTAATTAGTTAACCACCTCTTCTAAATGAAATTATTATTATTAATTATTTAATTGCCTTATGTGACATTTCCCTCTTTTTAAATAAAGTAACTTATTTAAAAATGACTTCACATAGTTAACTGATTCTTCTTTTGGTAATTAATTTCAAAAATCAATTACTCATTATCTCACAAATCCATATTTTGAATTAATTTAATTCAAAATGGAATTATTCTTCTACAAATCAAGTAATTGCTAAAATTATTGATTTTCTAAAATCTCATCTCATTATCTTTTGATTTTTTTACTAATTTCATCTCAAGGTCACGTTGATTATCCACCATTGATTTAATTTCTTAAATAAAATCTTGTCCACACATTTGGGGATTTTACCCTAACCCTAATTGATAGTTATCATTTTGAATCTTAACCATTGATTCTAGGGCATTTCTCAATATCTCATCTCATCCATCCATTCAAGATTGCATTTTCTATAAAATGACAATCTTGATCTCATTTTTGGGATCGCTTAATTTATTATTTTTTTGACAATCTCATATCATCTTAGGCTTATATTACTATTTGCATAATAGAAGTAAAATTATGTTTTAGATAGAGTTATTTTATAAATTCTTCAAAGGATTTTGTTAAGACTAGGCATATAGAGTTTGCTCACACACAATCTGAGGGAATCCATTATCACAGCAAGCTAGAGAAGGTACAATGGAAATCAGTTATGGAGCATAGGAATGGGTGAGATCTTTCTAGTTTCTTTCATTTCTTTACATTTCTCCTTTGCATTCGATTGTTTGATGTTTTATTGACTTGCAGGTGTTACTAATCTAGTTTTAAACATTGTAGAAAATAATCCTTCATTACATTGGTGAGCCTGACAATCTAACAAATTTTTGCAGGTTTTTGTATGGCCTCAGATTCTATTTTGCAGGTACAGGAGTACGAAATGATGCAACCGCAGGCCTACGCGACGCAAGTCTCTGTTGCACTGTATTTGCGATCATGAATGATGCATAGGCTCTGTCTCGACACATACGAGAGCTAGAACGACGCATTCGACAGGATGAGATGCATTTGACATCCATCATATCGCATCCACTCTGGTGAGCCGCAAATGACTGGTTGTATTGTGTTTTAATTTTTTTTTCTAGATCCGACGTGACCACGACCAATCTTTTTCTTTTTGATGGGATTAAAATAAACCAACCCTAGGATAAACATTTAATTCGGAATTTACCAATCCTAGGATGGAAAATTTAATTTGGAATTTATCAATCCTAGGATAGTCACCACATTTTATTTTTGTTTGGTTAAAATGAACCCCATGCTTTTGTAAAGCAATACCTTCACTTAGAGTAGAAAATTTCCATTTGGGTTTAAAACTGAACAATTTGTCTACTGTGTTTGATTGGATAATAGGTATATGCTCTCCCCTTTACTGGGTGATCAAAAAGCTAGACATCCATTTTTATATTTATGCATTTCACGTTTTCTTAAATCGTTTAGAAGGCCTGTGGTAGTGGCAAAAAGTACTCACCCTACGAGAATGACCTAAGTGGGAACAACCAAAGCTAGGTTTTCCAACCCACTATAATCAAAAGTGAATTTTGGGGAAACCCATATTCAACGATAGTAGGCAAGATAACCATCCCCAAATTCTTTGTTCTAAAGATTGGGAGGTCTCCTGAGGGAGTTTATCTATTGCCACACCGAAAGGAAACCTTGACTAAGAACCATAGTGTAGAAGCTAGCTGTGTCAGTATCCAGACATTGTTTCAATCACGGTGCAAGGGGAGGGAAGAATCTCCCCCCAAGACACTCACCATATAATCACCACAGACTGTTTGCTTAGGGGATTTAGTATCCACTTCCGTCACCTTGAGTACGCACCTAGAAAAGACAAAAAAATGGGCACCCTCTAGGGGGTGACATGGTTGGTGAGTCAACTTGATTTTAAGCTATGGGTTGTGATTGTTATGATGACCTTTTGACTATTAAGAGTGAGTTTTCTTGAAGTGTCTTTTTTGTTCAAATACCAGTGCAAACAAAAAAGGGTCATGCTTGACCCTTGAACATACACTCAATGTTTAAGCTTCTATGTGTTTGCCTACTATTTTCAAACAAACTTCAACAAACTGAACATAAAAAATCTGGGTCAAAAACTTGTCAAGTTTGCAAAATAGTTTTCTATTTTCCAAAAAAATTCATGTTGCGACGCAATCACTCTGTTAAACTGCAATCACCATATCTCAAACTACATTCACTCTGATGGGCCACATTTGAATCCTCCTGAGTCGCATTCACTCTGATGAGTCACAACTGAAACCCATAGAACCGCATTTTCTAGTATCAACCTGCATTCGCTAGACTGTGTCGCAATCGACACTTTCTGAACCGCATTCACCTTTGTGAGCCACATTCGCTCTATCGTACCACATTTGTTGAGACACACTTGCAAAGATTTTCAAATCACTTTCTCACTGTCAAAAACTGAAAGTCCACAACTTGTCTTTAATTCAATCAAGTTTTCCTTCACTATTATAGTTCAAGCCAGACTCTGAATTGCTCAGCTGTCATTAAACATTGCATTTTAGGTACCATTTTAGGATCACAATAGGGTTCCCCTTCTAGTCCATTAGAGTGCATTGATAGCTTCACCATCTCCTTAGACACTTACTTTTGCAACTTTTAGGAGTTGACTCTTACCATTCATTGTCAAAACTTTGCATTCAATAGTAGGTTATCATTGGACCCAATTACCCTTTGTCATTTTTCAAAACTTTTGTGAATTATTTCCCACTCAATAGTCTAGTGTGGAAACTTCACTTTGTCCTCTTTATAGTCCTTTTATGGTCCATTGGTCCTCCAAACTTGAATCATTGCCAAAAAAAAAAACTTTGTTTGCCCAAGTTGTCCTCTTTCAATCCCTCAATAGTAAGTACATCTTAGGCTCCTTTAGTTTCATATCATTTAGCATCTCCATTTTTGTATCACACAATTTGCATTCACAAGTCTTTAGCCTCATTTTGGTCTGACTTGAATTTCATAGAATTGTTTAAAAATCCAAAGAAACCAAAAACATAGTGTCATACTTAGATCATTCTCTCCATCATCCCAAGTTGAGCGAACCTTGTATGGTTGAAACTAGATTACAAAAAAAGAAAAGACTCATGGATTCTTTTAGACAAGACACCAACTTTCTCGAATTCACAACTAGGATGGATTAATTTGCTAATGCCATGAACAGTCCTTGTTTTGACATGGGAAATTCCAACATCAATCTTTTAGTGAAATGAACATCCCTCCATCTCCATCACATATTTTTGAACCATTTATCCAACGGGAACAAAATGGGGAAGTCTTTGAAGAAGACTTATTAGTTGTTGCCCAACATCCAAAAGTTGTTGCTTTTGTAGAAGAAGTAGTCTTAAATGACTCTTCTAGATTCCTAGCTATGCTCCTGGACCAAGGGGCTAAGTTACCAAAGGGATTTGATCTTAACACTCTTAGAGCAACTTCTCCCACTCCACCATCACACAATCCTTCCATGGGAGCCTCTTCACAAAATGTCATCAACACAATCAATCCTACCTCCCTTGGTCATACTACCACCACAACCAACACAACATCTATTGGGGGATCATCTTCCCAAACCAACACCACATCACAATCTATCCCCCAACAAAAATCCACCATGCCTTCACAAACAATGGGGTTAACCACATCAAACCTCTTTGGAACTACATCTAGTTCCATGAGTACATCAGAAAACCTATTATTAGGTTCTTCAAATGCTATGGCAACCAACTCATCTAGCCCTTTTGGGAGAAATAAATGAAGAGTTGTTATACAAGGAATGCAACCCACTTCCTCACAGGTCAATACCAACATTTCTGTGACTCAAAAAACCAACATTCCTCATTGCCACAATCTTTTATTTGGGCAAGGCAATCAAGGTGCTCAATCCTTCACTCCATTTGGACATTAGCAAACTCAAAATCAACAAGGCCCTCAATCCTTCAATCCATTTGGACATCAACAAAACCAAGAAGGTCCTCAAATTCAATCCAACATGGTAGGATATCACATCCCCACTTATGCCTCTCAAGTCCATACACAACAACACATCCCTCATCAAAACACTCATTTTCAACAACCGCCTAATCAAAACACTCATTTTGCTCACCGACAACCAATTTCAAATCAATACATCTCATCACAACACCTAGGGAATCAAGCTACCCCTATCACCAACATGGGTGATGCTACCAACCATCCCATGGTGGAAGCACTCACACTCCAACTCGTTGCTCTTCAAACACAAGTGGAGACCTTGCAGCAATCCAATAAAAATTCATACTTGTCACATGAATTGTGTCCATATCCATTTGACACAACCTTGTATATGTCACCCTTTCCTCATGGATATGTGGTACCTCATTTTCCCAGGTACAAAGGAAAAACAAACCCCATTGAACACATAAGAGAATTCACCACTAGTTGCATGGACATTGCATATGAGCAAACTTATCTCATGAGACTCTTTTCTAGAAGTCTCGTAGGTCATGCAATAGAATGGTTCTCGCTATTGCCTAAGGGAATCAAAACATGGGATGAATTGGCAAACAAATTTGTTGAAAACTATGCCTATAACATTGACATGGATATCGACATTGCCTACTTATGTAGACTTACCCAAGAGGATGTAGGAGAGACTTTTATTCCATTCTTTCAAAGATGGAGAACCTTAGCAAGCAGATGTTCGGTAGAAATAACTAAAAAGGAGAAAGTCACCATGTTTGTGCAAACTCTCCTAGGACCACTAAGGTATGGCTTACAAGTCCATTATTGCACCACTTTTGTCGACGTTGTTGAAAAGGGTGCTCAACTGGAGAAAGCCTTGATTGCCAAAGGTGAATTGAAATATGGTGGCAAAACCATCAACACCACCACCAATAATAACCCAAGTAGCTCAAATGACAAAACCAAATACTGGGTTAAGAACAAGCATATCACAAAAGATGGTGTAGTTGATGCAAAAACTATCAATGCAACAGGTCATGTACTCACAATCAAAGGAGTAGAAAATCAAAATGCACCTGTAACTACACCAATACCAACTGCCAATGTTATCCAAAACAATCATGCACAAACTAATCAAAGGCAGCTGCATCAACCCCGACAATTCCAAAAATGTACATACACTTTGGGTGAACCTATTGAAATTGTCTTGAAGAAACTTATTCAAAATGACGTCATAACATTGGAAGAGCCAAAACCGTATGACCTTGGTCAGTTCAAGCCGTCATGGTGGGATGACAGTTCATTTTGTGATTACCACCATGCCAAAGGGCACAAAACCTCCTCTTGTCGTCAATTGCGAAATCTGGCGCAAGACCTCATTGAAAACCACACTATTGAGTTAGGTGGTCAATCATTTACATCTAATGCAGATCATACTATTCACAAAAACCCACTACAGGATCATGGTAAAGCTTCCTCATCTGGTACAAAGAATACCAACAATCAAACCAACCACATCCGTCCAGCCTACAATACTATCTGTCATGCATATAATTATTTGGGTGGTACCATTATTAACAATCTTCGCGCTGCTGATGAAGATGAATGTGTTAATACAATTACCATTAAAAAGGCCCCAAAATGTAATGTCACCATGCGTAAAGGCAAGGTCACTATCCTAGGTCCTTTTGCGCATCAACCAAAAATCACCATACTTGGTCCATCCGCTAGACAATCAAATCCAAAACCGGAGTTCAATATCATTGAGCAATTGAATAAAACACCTGCTCAAATATCCATTCTCGAATTGCTCCGTATTTCACTTGCACATAAGGCCATCTTGGATAAAGTCTTGCAAGAGTCATCTATCCCAACCAACATTGATGCCAACCACTTTGAGACTATGGTCAGATATCTAAATTCGCCCCATCACATCACCTTTTCGGACAGTGACTATTCCTCGCCAAAACCATCTCATAATGATGCCCTCCACATCGAGGTTTTTGTCCACAAGCATAAGGTTAGACGAGTCTTAGTAGATGGTGGAGTAGGATTGAACATCTACTCTCTGAAATTGGTTAAAGCTCTTGGTTTCTCTAATGCATGTGTAGATGCTAGCAAGAGCATCGTCATCAAGGCATACGATGATGAAGAATGCTCTTCTAAAGGCGTCATTACCATTCCACTTTGGGTAGGACCAGTTATCATAGATACAACATGCCAGGTCCTAGATCGTGACATACACTATAATATCTTACTTGGACACCCCTGGATTCATGCTCTAAAGGCCATTCCATCCACATACCACCAATGTTTGAAATTCCCTTTTGATGGTACTGAGATCACTATCCCAAGAGATCTCGATCCATTTCAATACTGTATCAACCTATGAGCCATTGCGGAGCACCAGGTACCCATCCATCTAGAAGGCTCATCTTCCACCTCATCCAAATATATTGACCCATCGACACTCATGAAATCATCCATAACATCACCTTCTATCGCAACATCTTCATCAACCTCCATCCCAAGTAAAGACCTTCAGATCCAGGACCTTGGTTGTGGAGAGTTCAAATTGAATACGGCTTATTGTATCACCACAATACCGAAGCCGCCCAGAGTCTATGGTAGACCATGTTTTGTAGTTGAGCCCAAAACACCTTTCATTATTGACATAGATAACTGGATCTACAAAGACCCAACAGAGTTATCTCCACTACCGGTGCATCTCTATGGAAAAGGATATGATATATGCAAAGCCCTAGGTTTTGACGGCACAAGTGGCCTTGGAAAGAACAGAAACGAAAGAAGGGAACCTATTATCATGACGGCAAGACCAAAGAATATAGGGCTAGGGTTTGACCAAATCGGAACTGACGGTCAATGTACCCATGAACTTTCAAGTAAAAACGTAATGGCTACAGAAAGTGTCAAGACATGAGAAGAATCCCTTACTGAAACTGACTCAAATGAACGGGAATGGGGATCTGACAAAATCCTAAGTGACAATGACATTGACGAACTATTCCTGGAACCTGGAAAACTTCCCTTTGAAGAAAGATTCTGACAAGAGTATAACATAGACCCTATTGACCGACATTCTAAAAATAAGGAATGGGTAAGCATTCCTTGGAATCCAGAAGAACACAAGGTGTCATCGAAAATACCTGAATCATCCCACCCCATTCCTGAGCCCACCCATGAGCCTAACTTATCTAAGCCCACTATCCATACTTCTGAAACGCTAACCACTAGTCACGATGTTGATAATTTTATCCCATATTATGATTTTGAATTTGACTCATTTGACTCAAAATATGGACCATCCATTGCATCTGACACGGAAGTGGAAATTGACAACTTTGCCTTTACACTAGAGGCTTCAATTTAGACACTTTCCACATCCTCCCCATCCTTCACCAACACTGACAATGGGATCCCTCTTGTTTACCCACAACTGATCGAATGGGACCAACAAGATCCACCGGTAATGGACATTTTTTAGAATGATGAGGCAATCACAGAATTCATGGGACTCCGAGAAGGCATTACGTGGGCTGATCACAAAACAAGGTTCTCCATTGATCTAGATTGTGCAGCTTACTTCGGGGAGACTATGCAATCCTCCAGTCACAAAAATACAAAAAATAAAAAAGAAAAAGAAATGTCTTTTGGTGAAAACCACAAGGCACCTTCTCACAGTAAAATAGTAAAAACAAAGGATGTATCCGAAGGTGAAAACCTCTCTGAGGTGCCTAAGGATGGAGGATTGGACTTTCTTCCTGTAACACAAGAAAAATCAGCTATGCTCATTGAGGACACAACAAAAGTTGACATAGCCACACTAGAGAATCCCAAAATGATTCTCTTGGCCACATCATTGTCAGAGGAAGAAAAACCCGAATTTCAACAATTCTTCACAGATAGGAAAGTTAACTTTGCATGGTCATATGATGACATGCTAGGCCTTGATCCATAATTAGTTTTACATCATCTTCCTCTAATCCCAGGAATCAAGCCAGTCAAACAAAAGTTGCGAAAAAATGCATCCACGGATTGCACTACTGGTAAAGGCTGAACTAAAGAAGTTACTAGATGTTGGGTTCATAAGGTCAATAGACTATGTTGATTGGATATCCAACATTGTCCCTATTACAAAGCCAAATGGACAAATCCATATCTACACAAATTTTAGAGATTTGAATAAGACTTGCCCAAAGGATGACTTCCCTTTACCAAATATAGACATGATTGTTGACCTCACAATAGGGTATGAGATGCTATCTCTCATGGATGGTTTCTCAGGTTATAATCAAATCCAAATTGCAATAGAAGATCAACACAAAATGGCATTCACCTGCCCTTGGGGAACATACTATTGGAATGTCATGCCTTTTGGCTTAAAGAATGCAGGCGCCACATACCAAAGGGATATGACAACAATCTTTCATGACATGATGCATGTCCTAATGGAAGATTATGTGGATGACCTATTGGCTGAATCTTTGACAAGGAAAGATCATCTCAAAGTCTTAGACAAAATCTTTAGGCATCTTGAGGATTACAAGGTTCGATTGAACCCAAAGAAATGTGTCTTTGGAGTCACTTCAGGCAAGCTGTTGGGATACATAGTTTTGCGACGAGGCATTGAGGTTGACCCCACAAAAGTAAAAGCAATTCTAGACATGCCTCCACCAAAGGGAATCAGTGAGTTGCAAACACTTTAGGGCATATTGCAGTCTATTCATCGCTTCATTGCATGGTTGGTAGACAAGTGTCAACCATTCCAATATCTGCTATGTAAAAGAATTCCTTTTGTATGGATAGATAAATGCAACATAGCCTTTGAACAAATTAAAGAATATCTATTAACACCACCAGTGTTAATGCCGCCTATTCAAGGCAAGCCATTGATCCTATATGTCTCTACAATGACAAATGCATTGGGGGCATTATTGGTGCAAAATGACCATGAAGAAAAAGAAAGAGCCATATACTATATCAATCGCACATTGATAGGATATGAGCTCAACTACACAACCATTGAACGAGCATGCCTGGCAGTTGACTTTGCGGCGTAGAAACTAAGACTCTATATGCTAAGCCATCAAACCCATTTGGCAGCAAAGATTGACCCATTAAAGTATCTCCTGAGTCGAGCAACATTGACAGGCCGTTTGGCGAAGTGGGTCATGATATTAAGCAAGTATGACATACAATATGTGGAGCACAAGGCAATAAAAGGTCAAGTAATAGCAGATCAACTAGCGGATGCACCAATCCAAGCCACTCATCCGTTGATAATTTATTTTCTTGATGAGTCCATCTTTCATGTAGAACCAGCTGTACCATGGAAACTATACTTTGATGGGTCCCACACTGGTCACAACTCAGGAGCTGGCATATTATTTATCACACCACAAGGGGATTCAATTCCAAAATCATTTCGGATTGCCTTCCATTGTACAAATAATATTGTAGAATACGAGGCATTGGTCACAAGTCTCAAAATAGCAATTAAATGGAAAATTCATACATTGCTCGTATTCGGGGATTCTCAGCTAGTCATCAACCAAGTGAATGATGACTATGACACAAAGGATGAAAAGTTGCTTCCGTAGAAACGAATGGTGGATATTTTCCTGATGTACTTCAAAATGATTTCATTTGAACAAATCCCAAGCACACAGAATAAGGCAGACAATGCAATGGCTACCATTGGATCTCTCTTAGACATCCCCAAGAATGTGTCACAATTTGAATTCTTAGTGGAACAACTGTTGATGCCTGCATATGATATTCCAGAGTCAGAAATGGTGTGCGATATTGTTGGTCCCAGTTCGCCTTGGTATCAGGACATATATGACTATCTTAAATCCCAAACCCTCCCACCCAACCTGTCCAACAACCAACGAAAATCCTTTATCCGAAAAGCAGCTAGACACACCATCATCAGTGACACCTTATACCGTCATGGCTTTGATAACACCCTTCTTCGTTGTCTCGATACTGATGAAGCTCAAACGAATTTATGAGAAGTACATGAGGATATATGCAGATCTCATTCAAGTGGTCCAATGTTAGCTAGGAAAGTCACCAGACGGGGATACTACTGGCCGACATTGGAAAAAGATGCTCTTCAGTTTGTTAGAATGTGTCAAAAACACCAGGTGCATAGTGACCCGATTCATGCACCTGCACCAGAATTGAGACCAATCACTTCTCCATGGCCTTTTGCACAATGGGGACTCGACCTTGTGGGTAGGATCCATCCATCCTCTTCTAATGGCCATAAATTCATAATCACCGCCATTGAGTACTTTACTAAGTGGATTGAAGTCGTCCCTCTCACTTACATCACCGGTAAGCAAATATCCAAGTTTATCCTAAATTACATCATTTGTCGGTATGGTGTCCCACAATCCATCATCACAGATAACGGTAGTCCATTCAAAAATCAGGACGTTCATGAACTCTGAGCGATTCCACATCCAACACCATTTCTCCACCCCATATTACCCACAAGGTAATGACCAAGTTGAGGTGTCGAATAAAAAAATTCTTCGCATTCTAAAGAAGACCATCAATGACGCTGGCCGAGATTGGCACCTACAACTTAATCCTTCTTTATGGGCCTATCGTACCAGCATTCGTACCCCCACAGGAGACACTCCATTTTCCTTGGTCTGTGGATCTAAGGCCATATTGCCCATCGAGATCAAAATTCCTTCTCTCTGAGTCTCCTTGAAAGGAATGATTGATGATGAAGAGTACAGACATACTCGCCTCCATGAGCTAGAAATGTTATAGGAAAGGTGAGAAAATGCCTTAAATCATTTGCAGGCATATCAAAATGGTCACTGCCGAAGTTATAACAAAAGAGTAATGGTGAGAAAGTTTGAAATTGGTGACTTAGTCCTAATGTAAAACCCTAGAAATCAAGCGGACCATGAAAAGCCTGGCTAGTTTGAGGCTAATTGGCTTGGTCCTTATATCATTACTACCACATTTGGTTCTGAAGCTTATCAGTTGGCCACACCTGATGGAGAAAAACTGACATAACCCATCAACAATTTACATCTGAGAAAGTTCTACACATAGCATTAGAGAGCTGAGCTAAAAACCTAAAAATACAAAAAAATAGAAAAATAGAAAAAAAATCGTCCCTTGATGAAAACCTAGCAAACAGGTATCTTGGTGACATCAAAAAAATCAAAAAATGACAAAAATAGTAAAAAGAAATGAATTCATCCAATAGTGAAAACCTGGCAAATAGGCGCTTTGGATAAGTACCATGGTGAAAACCTAGCAAACAAGGGCCATGCGTAGTTGATCATTGCTTTTTCATCTACTATTACTCAAATCGACCTTTATCCATTTGTCATAATCATAAAGGCCTGACACATCCATGACATCCATCCTAAGTCCTGTCGATTCCGACCGTGGTTAGCATTTGGTTGATATCATCCCTTGCATATCCTTGCCATTGCCCTTTGTCTACCTGTCTCCATGTCACTTGACTCGGGAAATCCCTGATTTGTCTAGGGGCAAGACCTTTATCATGTAACTGTAGTGGGTGCTACACATGATCCCACATTCTAAAAAAGTCCTGAAAAAAGTCATAAAAATCTTAAAAAGTCTTGAAAAAAGTCATAAAAATTTGAAAAAGTCATGAAAAAAGTCATAAAAATTTGAAAATGTCTTGAGAAAACCCAAAACAGAGTCAAATGTAATCTAATCAATTCAATCGATCACATCAGTCAATATTTTTTCCATGTCTGAACTACGTTATCTCTGCACATTTGCTACGTAGGAAAGATTCATCTTTAATCCCCGAGACATTAGGTCAGTCTGTCTAGGTTGGTCAAAATAAAATCATGATTCAAGCTTCTGTCCTTTCGACAATGTCATTAGTCGTATCAAACTACAAGGTCTCTAAGTGCATGATGTAGGCAAGGCCATTAATCGATGAGCCCCTAAGGCCGCACTGGGTCAGTCCATTAGGGTACATGGAACTACACATTCACACACGTTGGATTTTCTTCAAATCAAGTGAATCTTATGTCAATCTTGAGCTATCAGTCTATCAAAAATCTATTTCATCAAATACTTTCATTTAATTTAGCATGTCAGCAATGACATGTAGTCAAAATCATATCAAGGCAATTTACCATGGAAAAAATTTGAGTTCTTCTTCAAGATGTGTCCTTCTGAGGAGCAACTCTTGTCACTTCTTCATGCTTTTGGATGTGTCCTTCCTAAGCATCATCATCATCATCTGGCATTTTGATGGATTCTCCTAAAACCGATCTCTTGGATATCAACATCATTCAGAATGTGTCGTTCCTGAATTTGATATCGCTCGACATTTGGCAACAATTGACATTTAAACACTTGACATTAGAACACTTGGCAAATTTTTTTTCTATCTTTTGATGATTACCATGATATTAGTTCCTTATGTCCTTGGAACCACGACATACCATGATGATTATCCTTTTCTACTTATCACTCTACTATTAGTTTCTCGAAGATGTCCCGACTTTAGGATTTAGAGAAGCAATGACGTAGTATGATGATTTTACTGTCTATTTTTTACTATCATGTGGCTAGTTTCTCAAAGATGTCATAAACGTCTAGATTTAGAGAAGTAGTGACATCTCATGATTGGTTTGGTTTTTCTTGCGGTTGGCCATGACAAAGTGGCTAGGGGCAATTGCATTCCTTGCATGAGTCATGATCATCCTTCATCTACGACTGTTGATCTACGTGATGGTTCGACCCTGCACACTATTGATCTATGTCATATCATAGTGTTTGTCAGCCATCATGATATTTTCGCCCAATGATGATTAAAGAGAAACAACTAGGATAGCACTATAGCAAAGCTTTGAAGGATTTTGTTTTCGCACTAACATGCATGTCTTTCTTCACACTAACTTCCACCTTCATCTTCTCTTCTCTCATTTTTCTGATGATATCCTATGACATACACAAAAATAAAGTTGCATACATATTCATATTTCACATCTGCATAAATCAAATATCATATTCACAATGCATTTGCATCCATCCGTAAAACCATCATTTGCATCAACAGATAAAAAAATTTGCATTAGAAAATAAGAATCACATCATCATCACATCACACAATGCATACATACATAACCATATCCATAATTGCATTCATAAACATAAGTATTAAAGATCCATACATCTCATAGTATCATAAAAGCATCACATAGGGTCTGATAAAGCATAAAATACCATAACAAATACAATCATATAGGCCACATCAAAACTGCATCGCATATATATAAACTCAAAAATGTAGTGTCGTAGGATAAAATCACACGTCATCCCAAAAATGGAGCTCACAGGCTCGAATATCAAAATACAAATGTCTAGAAATAAGTCCTATGATGTCCCTCCTCCATCCCATGGAGGTGAACTATGAGGTAGTTGTGGTTGACCAATCAAGCAAAAGGTGATCGAGACGGGAGTGGTGTCCTGAGTCTGACTCTGAGATCCCGAGGCCTCAGTGTCATGAGGCTGACTCTGCTCTGTCTGATGCCCTGATGACACTGACCTGTGAACATGCTCTAACCTGTGGTTGTGGCCTGATACATGCCTATGCGAGTTGTGTGACATGTGTCCTAATAACTGACCTGATGCAGGAGACCCCCCAGCACTGGTATGAATACTACTATGTGACATGTTGTTGCTATGGGTCCGATTGCCGCTGCTTGTCCTGCTATAGGATCGGGACAATCCTGGGTCCCATCTGTCTGGTGGAACGACCTACTCATATAATACCCTGTATCAGCCCCTGGTCTCTGCCATCCTAGATAGCTCCCAAGCCATATCCCTTGTTGGTCCAGAGCACAACTCTATAAACTCGGCAACCCACCACTCTGACTCCTATCATCAGATGATAGCCTGATCTCTCTCCACCCGAGTAACCTCTAACTACGCTACCAAGGCCTTGTTCTGAGACAAGGCCGCATCAATTCTGCTCTGTAAATCCGTGATCCGCTGATCAATAGTAGCATTGAAAGGAAAAATGGGTGATCTATCATCCTCCTCCTCATCAGAAATCATCCTCTCCTACAATCTCTGGTCTGTCTCATCCTCCTCCTCCTCATCCTCCTCATCTCTCTCCTCATCCCTCTCCTCCTCTACATTGACCTCCTCCACATCAATATCTAGATGTTGTCCCCTGACAAATGGATCCCCCATCTCCTCCTCCCCATCTCTGACCTCCTCGACCCTCACCTCCACCTCCTCTCCAACTTTGACCTCCTCGACCCTCACCTATGCCTCCTGTCCACCTCCGACCCTCACCTCCGCCTCCTTCTCTCTCTCCTCACCCTCCTCCCTAATGGGTGACAATGGTGCACGACCCACTCTCTGCCCGAATCTCCTCTGTTACCTCTTCCCTCTGTCATCTCTCCTCCTCCTAGCACCCCTGCCATCTCCCCCACCTCCTACATCAAAACTACCTCCTCCATCTCCACCCCCTCCTCCATCTCCTCGGCCTCTGTCTCCCCTACCTCCATCTCTCCCCCTGGCCCCTCCACCATCTCGGCCTCCATCCTTGCCACCCCGACCTCTCCTCTATACCTGTGGGATAACTGATCTTCGATCAATAGGCAGTGGACCATCTGGATCTATTAGCAGGATGGGTCGGTGAATCTGCCACCAGGTGTCGAACTTGGTAGATGTGCCTGCATCTACTAGACCCCCTCTCCACACCCACTGAACTACCACCAAACCATCAACCTGCTGCTCAGCCACTGTCACTGATATGGGCAGCCCCCACATGGTCTCCTTGGAAGATCGAGCATACTCTGTCATGCCTACTCGCACAACCTACTGCTATTTGAACTGTTGTAGTACCCACTGGGGCAGGTACATCTCAATAATCCATTGGGTATGTACCATGCAGCCAATCAGATACTAGAACTGTCTTCAAAAGGATAAATGGTCATCCTCATTTGACCACTAAGCACAATCTCTATACGGCCTCCAAAAAAAACTGATCATCGTACCACTCCGGTGACACCAATACCCAGTATCTCCCACACGAGTCTAGCTGACTGAACCCGCATATAGGTAGACATATGGCATCCCATCACCCAGTTGTTGCATCTATACTGGCGGTCGAAAGATGAGAATGCACTCTCATACCTAGATCATGAGTAAGGTAGTGCCGCAACTAATACTGTGGCTCTGGTGATAAACAACCTCATGCAGCTGGTGATATAACATGGCCAACAAACAAGGCCCCTAAGCAAAAAATGTCTTATGAGCTCGCATATAGACCAGTACATCTCCCCATCCAATGGGAAATCCATGACCATGATGATCTGGAATCAATAATCCAGCAATCAGTGTCATCAGCATGGCATCCCACCTAGGAAACTGGCCAGCTACAACATCCCAACCGATCTCGTAACCATCCATGCCCAACTGGGCACCATTAGCATCCTTGTACATCTCTTATATGGCCTGTCACCCTCGATGCAGATCATAGATAACCCTCTCTCCACTAATCGGAATGTGGAGAATACGGTAGATGTCCTCCAAGGTCACGGTCGCCTCTCCAGTAGGCAGGTGAAATGAGTAGGTCTTTGAATGCCACCTATCACAAAGGGTTGTCAGCAAACCCCTATTTTCCTGAATAATGGGCATATAAGTAATGTGATACAGACCCAGCACCATCAGTCGTTGTCTTTGTCGATCGCTCAAGCAATCTCTAAAGGCGTATGTTGCCGGCCTAAACTCTCGGGTATAAATCGGCACAAGATGACTCTGCATAGGTAAAGGATAGGAGCTAGCACACATGGGTCAACATTACTGAAAGCAAAATGCATCTAAAACTAAGGTCAACAAAAGTCAACTTTGGTCAACTTCAATTCTGTTGCGTTGACCACAAATGCATCACAATTATTTAATTGTAGCTCTGGGCAAGCCAATTGCGTTGCAACAGGTCGAATGTGTCGTTCTGACTGGGAAATGTGCAACTTAACAATGAATGTGTCATTTCGCATGACATTTGCATTGTGGTTTGACAAATGCGCCTTTGTGCTTGACAATTGTGTTGCAAAATGGCATATGCATTGAAAAATCAGCACTTGCATCACAACTTGGCGATCACATCATTTTCACTTATAGATGCGCAATCATACAACTTACCCTAACCTGCCCATCACACTTGTGTCGCGACGCAAGAAAATGCATCGAATGTGAAGGCGTTTGTGGTTTACGCGACATCATTTGCATTGCAACGCATCTGATTACCCCCCCTAAAACACTAATAAATGCATTAAATTCAAAATTTGACAAGGGGGATAGGGTACTTACCGGTGCCTCTACACCCTCGGGTCGTCGGAACGTCCACACACGGTATCCATGGTGGGTATTCACTGGAATCACCATCGTCTCTCTGAGCTCTAATTTTTGAATTTTCTATTTAACAAATGAGCAAATGACACTTGGATTGACCTTTTCAAACCTATTTATAGGTTGAAAATTAGGGTTTTGACCTAGTAGGTTGTATTGGAGGCTTATTTGACCACCTTTGATCGGAATTTTGGCTAGCTTAACGTCCTCCATTTCTGAATCGGATCGCGCCATCACTTTTCTAGTCATTAATTGAATTAGTCGGGATATTTTCCAAATTTTTCTGACCTTGGGTCAAAATTCAAAAATTTTCCCGAGGGGGCATAGGCACTCCATACCTTCACTGGGGCATATTTTGGACTTGTTTTCTTTGCGATAACGCGACAAGCTGCATTATGACAAAGAGGGGCAAATGAAGACACCTAAAAATGACTTAGGCCTGCGACCACTATTTTACCACCTTTCGTCATAACATGATTATAACTCTGTAATTATGTTTCTAACCCACATTCAACTATTAATTAAATAATTTGTAATTATTTAATTAATTCATGATCTTTCATTATTCATGATTTTTAAAATAAATAAATCTTATTTATTTATTTAAATGTGTCACTAATTATCAAAGTCTTCTAGCAATTAAATAAAGTCTCATTTATTTAATTAATTCTTATCATAAATGTCCTCCTGATTATTAAATAAGTATATTTTAATATATTTATGTAATATGTCACTAATTCCCAAATCCTCTCATAATTAAATAGATTCATTAATTTATTTAATTAGTTAACTGCCTCTTCTAAATTAAATGATTATTATTAATTATTTAATTGCCTCATGTGACATTTCCCTCTTTTTAAATAAAGTAATATATTTAAAAATGACTTCACATAGTTAACTGATTCTTCTTTTAGTAATTAATTTCAAAAATCAATTACTCATTATCTCACAAATCAATATTTTGAATTAATTTAATTCAAAATGGAATTATTGTTCTACAAATCGAGTAATTGCTAAAATTATTGATTTTCTAAAATCTCATCTCCTTATCTTCTGATTTTCTTACTAATTTCATCTCAAGGTCACGTTTATTATCCACCATTGATTTAATTTCTTAAATAAAATCTTGTCCACACATTTGGGGATTTTACCCTAACCCTAATTGAGAGTTTCCATTTTGAATCTTAACCATTGATTCTAGGGCATTTCTCAATATCTCATCTCATATGTCCGTTCAAGATTGCATTTTCTATAAAATGACAATCTTGATCTCATTTTTGGGATCGCTTAATCTATTATTTTTTTGGCAATCTCATATCATCTTAGGCTTATATTACTATTTGCATAATATAAGTAAAATTCTTGTTTGCATAGAGTTATTTTATAAATCCTTCAAAGGCTTTTGTTAAGACTAGGCATATAGAGTTTGCTCACACACAATCTGAGGGCATCCATTATCACAGCAAGCTTGAGAAGGTACAATGGAAATCAGTCATGGAGCATAGGAATGGGTGAGATCTTTCTAGTTTCTTGCATTTCTTTACATTTCTCCTTTGCATTTGATTGTTTGATGTTTTATTGACTTATAGGTGTTACTAATCTAGTTTTAAACATTGTAGAAAATAATCCTTCATTACAATCTCTATAATGAAGAGACCTCTTCACGCCTTGCAGACTATGCAGATGAGCTGAAACACTTTGTACAAGACAATGAAAACATATTTAATGACAATTTAATTTATGATTCATCATAAAATTAAATTACTGTCATATCTGGGTTTGGATTTTCTACTGCACCTGAAGCAACTTCTACATTCTCTAAATCAATCTACATAAACAAGACAAAGAAATTTGAAATTATATGCACAAGTCTACAATTAAAAATTATTTAATTAAAATTAATTTATAATTTATCATATTTTAATTGTACCATATCCATAGGTTTTGCACCCTCTTCTGCAGGACATGTTTGTACATTCTCAACTACTAGATGTGTCTCATGTTATAAAAGAAAAAGAATTTAAAACATGTATTAGCTCCAATTATATATATATTCAATTTGAAATTTAAAATTAAAGTTATATTCACAATATATAATTGAATTTAAATATAATAAAAAATTTAAATTACCATTTGATCTGGAGCCTGCTCCGCATGCCCTCTTGGAGGTGTAACTATGTCTAGGTCAGGGCTTAAAGTTGCACTAACAAAGTCCTAAAATATCAAAATTAAAGCATGCACATAGTTGAATTAGGTAAATATATATATATATATATATATATATATATATATATATATATATATATATATATATGTATATATATATATATTCAAGTTTGCACATTTTGTGTAGAATTTTTTTCAAACAACCTGAAAATCAGAGGCCTCATGAGTAGCCACAGCATCTAATGTTTTCCCGATGCCCATTCTCATTGTGGTATCAACCTAGACATACATGTAGACATGTAACACAAGCTTATAATATTTACAAGTGTACATGCACATTTCATATATAGTGAACTAAAAATTCATAATTGTAACTATACTAATGTAAGTTAAACAATTTACAATATAAATGTACCTTCCCCTGGTCTACGACGACCGATAGTGGAGGAGTGCTCGATAACCCCTCAGGTGGAATTGACATGGAAGCCAGTTGACTCGCTTAAACCAACATAAATATTTCAAACATATATGTTATTCAATTATAAATTTAAAACTCAAGTTAAAAATCATTTCATTTATAATTTAAAAAATTGAAATCAAAATACCCCATAAGGGTTGCCGATTAGGACTGGTGTCGATGTATGTACTCATGGAACAGATGATTGCCCCATCGTTACTATCATCTATACACCAAATAGTTTGATTTTTAAAATGTATTGCAAACTTTACTTTGATATATACATCCATCAAAATTCTTATAAAATGAACGTGTAGATCTGCATATTTATACCTGTGTAGTAGTGTCCTCAAGATGTTGGCCTACTGTAAGAAACTCTACAAATGAACTGATGTGACAAAATGAACCACTAGAATCTCCATGTCCACTCGAACTAGGTGTTGCTTGATCAGGTCCATAGCATACTTGATGGAAACTAATACATACATGTGGGACAAGCCTCGACACTCCTGGAGTGGTACTCAAACCAGCTCCATAAAACATTCCTCCATCATCATCATCTCTATGCTCCCCACCTGCTATCATAAAAGCGTGTTGATCAAGGTCTCCTATGAGTGTACTAAGGGAACCTAATGTCAAGACCATAGCTCAATGATGCATAGGTGTAGGAATGGGAGGACTAGGAGCAACGACAAGGGGTTGTGCATGCACGGGGCATTGGGGATCAACCCTTGCCCCTAACCTCTATTGTGGCATGCCACCACCAACACCCTGAAATGATTTAAAATCAAAATAATTGGTCTTTTGCCCTATAAAAAACTCTACATACAATTTCCTCAAAAAATACAATGGGAACTCCCAATTAGTGTGTGGGGGACTATCAAAAACCATATACCATCAATCTAAAAAATGTGCACTCATCTGTGGATGTATGCACCACCTCATGGATATTCTAAATTTTTCCGCAGGAATGGGTTGTCGAGTAACGGGGTCGAGAAAGTAGGGGACTAGATGGGCTTTCTTTATTTTAAGGTCTAATATTTGTTTATAAGAGAGACCGCCAACATAAAATTGTCTCATCTGTTCTCAGTCTTGTCTATGCCTATCTAGATCAGAATCAATGGTCTTGATGTTATCCACAATGTTTTGCATTGCAGATGCAAAATGTCTAACATGCGGTGGAATCAATGCTTGACTCTGCATAGCATTGATTTTATTTTGTATGGATGCAACCTGATCATTTATGCATGCCCGTAAGCAAGCCTCATTAGATGCAATAGGTTGTGGAGGTGGCATATTAGGTGGAGGGGGAGGGGGAGGTGGAGGTGGCTGAGGTGGTGGATTGATGATATCATCAATATTAAAATCATCCTTGATATGAGATATAAGTGTGCACCTAAATTAAATTATACTAAATTAACATACAAACTTAAAAAATTACAAAAAATAGTTAAATTTGAAACACACATGCAAATTTGTTTAAATAGGATGTGCATACATATATTAAGATCATATAAAATTGAAACACACGTATACATTGATTGAACTTGAGCATGTGCATACAAAATTCAAAATTTAACATGTACTTACATTTAAAATAAAAAATACCATGCATAATTTGCATGCATACATCATTAAAGTAAACTATGTACATACATACAAATTTCAAAATCTAACAACTATGTGCAATTTTAATACATGTGTACATAGTAAACAATAAACTTGAAACATTCACAAAAGTTCATTCTATGTCTAATGCATATATATATATATTACAATTTTCCATCATGATCGGACTAGATAGTCATAAAATATATACTATTATAAATTCGTCATTATAAGTTCATAAATTCCACCAAATTCATAAATTCATGTCACTAAAAATATCCATCCAACCAAATTTATAAATTCATCACACAAAATATCCATCATTCACCAAATTTATATATTCATAACTATTTAAGATCATTGTCTTAATTTAAAAACTATTGTGGCTCTCTACTACATCTCTTCATTTATTTTTGTTTTCCTTTTCAGAATCAGAAGTTCTCCTCTCCTCTAGCCAGTTTTGATGCTCATCTAAGATCCCATCCATAGCCCTGATAGCATCAACAATGGTTTGCATCCTAGAAGTAATCATCCTCACAGGTGGTGCGACAAATTATTCATTTTGAATAATGTTGATTTGATCTTGGATGGTTCTAACATTGGAATCGATACATGTTTGCAAACGAGCACCATCGATTTCAGGTGGTGGAGGTGGGGGCTTATGAGGGGGAGTGGGTGGAGGTGGAGGTGAAGGTGGTGGAGATGGATGGCGCAGAGGTGGATTGTGAATATTATTGAATTGATCCATGTGATCTCTAACATATGAGTGAACCTGCATTAGATTTGTAATTTCAAAATGTAAGATACATGGTTAGGAAATATCCTTAAACCATTCAATATAAATGGCCTAATTGAATAAATATGATAAAATAAGTAAGCCTCATTTATGTCTAAGGCATGTTACTTGAATGAAAATACAGTTAACTATTAATATAGGACAATTTATGAATTTTATAGGGTTACGGATTAGAGTTTAACATAGATCCCCTTAAGCCATCCTCTCACCCTAAACCGTAAATTAATCAACCTAGATCATGATTTATCTCATTCATATTATAATCTTGCATGATCTTATTATTGTTAAATTTGGTTTACAAAACTTAGGGTGAAGTTTTGGTGTCCCTTGGAATATAATGAAATTGCAAGTTAGTGAAGAACATTTTCTTGTGGAATAGTTGATTGAGATAGGTCTTGTTTCAACTGACCAACCTAGATCATGAAATATCATTCATATTATAATCTTGCACAATCTTATTATTGTTAAATTTGGTTTCCTTGGGCAACTTCAGCAAATTTTAAGAACTTCTTTGATCCCATAAAGAAATGTCATATTAGGACCCCTTAAGACATCGATTTACAATTTAGGGTGATAGGATGGCTTAAGGGGATCTATGTCTAGTGAGGTCCTAGGAAAAAATGACATGGATTAAGGGAATCAAATTTCGCTTCAGGGGATCTTTGTAGTAAGGTTCTATGACAAAATGACATGGCTTAAGGGAATCAAATTCGGTGGAGTTGCCTAAGGCAACCAAATTTGATTTTAAGGTCCTAAGAAAAAATGGATGCTTTAGTGTTGAGGGTTTAGATTTTAGATTTCAGGGCTTAGGGATTAGTGAACCTAGGGTGAAGTTTGGGTGACCCTTGGAATAATGGACTTGCAAGTTAGTGCCTAGTTTATGAATATTTTTTATTTTATGAATAGATTGACTATTTATGTAATAGAAACACATAATTATGTATGATTAAGATTGAGTTTGATGTATATTTTAACTGGATTTTTTTTTAATTGAATATAAGATTATTTTATTTCAAATTTTTTTCATTAATATTAAACTCACTTAAATGAATTTTATGATATAAAATGTATAATATAAAATTAGTTAATGTTGAATCAAGTATTTTAGTTTAGATTGTTTGTAATTGAAAGAACCTAAAAGAACTTAGAAAAGAAAAATATTTAGATTATTTAGTCTCTAGATAACTAGTGCAAAAATTTAAATCCTAGACCAATCCTCTAAGTATATATGGTAAATCCTAAACCATGGATTTAATCATTAAAATTTTAAAATTAAAATTAAAAATTTTCCATCCCCTACACATTTAATAATACATTATGAGCCAACTAAACTTGCTTAGTATTCAAAGGCATTCAATTGTATTTATTTTATCATTTAATTACACTTGATCATTATTCACAAATAATTTAAATTTTTGAAAGTACTATGCTACGAACACTTCAATAGGAGGACCTAAATTTAATCTAATTATGCATCACCATTTACAATTTTAAATACTATTGTCCTCAATCATTCCCATAATCATGAACTTGATGCTATCATGAGGGCTAACCTATGAGAACATGACAATTGAGATCCAATACTCACCTCTAGGTGTTTTTAAATGCCACTACTTAATAACTTAAATCTTAATTTCTAATAGTTAATTTCTATGTGTCAAGTAACCCTCTCATTTAATTTCAAAAAAAAAAAATATTATGCATATGCCGTAAACTCTATTCTTTAAATTAATTTATATATTTCTTACCATTATTTTTTTTTTTAAATGTATTTAAAAACTATATATTACTTAAAAATAGATTATAACTTAAATCTTAATTTCTAATAGTTAATTGTTCAAAATCCTCATTTTTTCTCTAATAGAATAGACATCTATGTTTTTTTTAAAGAGAGTTGATTTATTTACCATCCCTAATAATTTACATTTCATCAAAATACCCCATTTCTTCTTAAGTATTTCAACTTCAATTCAAGAACCCTAGATCCCTAGATGAATCTAGATGAAGCTATATTTTGAATTTAGAGTGTGTTTTTATTTTTGTTTTATTTTTATTTCATCTTTTAAATAGGACTGATTATTTGACCTATAATTAATTATCAAAATTCATGTAAAATATAGTTCTAAATGAAAATTCATATAGCAGTACTATACTCATTTCACAAAAAATGGAAAGTTTTTCTAATCTAATTATAATTTAACATTGAAACTAAAGTTTAACATATCATTTTCTCCATACAATGAAAATGAAATTTAAAAAATTTAAGCAATGCAAATGAATTTTCTTGAGCTCGAATATTAGGGTTTTCAAAATCAAAATGATTTGTTCGATTTCAATTTAGGGTTTTAGCAATTTTTTTTGTTTCAATTCAATTCAGGGTTTCAATTTCTAAGCTATTATGGGTTTTTAATACAATTTTTTAGTTTCATTTCAACTAGAGTTTTGAAATTCTTTTTTTTTGCTTTAATTTGAATTCAAGATTTCAAAAAGCTTGATTAGGGTTTCTAAATACAAATTTTTAATTCATTTCAATTTCTAGGGTTTTGAAATGCAATTTTTTTGTTTCGCTTCAATTAGGGTTTTCAAATACAATTTTTTTTTGTTTCATCAAACAATTCAATTTTCAAAAGTTAAATTTTGTTTCTAAAATACAATTCAAGGTTTATTTTTTCGTTTCTTTTCAAAATCTTCACAATTTGACATATTTTTTAATCTATTTGTACATTTTCTCATTTCTACAATAACACGAAATAAAATGCTTAAAATGTAATTTTTTTTTGAAACAAACATGCTAAAAACAATTAATTTATTAACAATTTCAATTTGGAATGAAAAAATGCCAAAAATGGGGGAGAGTACGGTACCTGGGAGGTCTTCTGGTGTCGTTGTCGCTCTAAAATCGGGATCCCATGTGGGCTGGTAAAAATGAAGATTTCTTCATTTTTTAAAAATAAATAGTGTTACGAAATGAGATCCCGATTTGTAAAAAATGGGATCCCGTTTTTTACAAATCGGGATCTCATTTCCTCTCCGTCGGTTTGGGACCCTCTAGCAAACGGAATCCCATTTTTCAAAAAGTGGGATCCCGTTTGTGATCTATGCTTGGGAATCCCATTTTTCAAAAAGTGGGATCCCGTTTGTGATCTATGCTTGGGATCCCGAACTGAAACGGGATCCCGAACTGAAACGGGATCCCGAACTGAAACGGGATCCCGACTTAAAAATCAGGATCCCGTTTTTGCTTAGCCGATTTCATTTTTTCGGCTAAGGCAAAAAATTCCACGTTTCGTGGACCCAACTTTGTGCATTTACGCCACATGCGGTGCATCAATTAGCAAATCCATATTTCCCCTAAATGACCTAAAAAGCCTAGGCATGGTTTTTGTATTTGTGTCGTTTCACGAGCAAATGCATCGTATACGAATGCAAATGCGGTGAGCAAAGAACGACACATTTGAAAATAAAACTTTGGATGCCTAAAACTATGTGAATTTTTTTTTTTCAAGAGATCGTTCTAAGGTACTAACTGGGGGTCCCGCGTCAACTGGAGCCTGGCCATCGAAAGGTCTGGATCTTGTATCCACAATGATGAGTGTACGAAATGAGAGACATTTTGCCGTGAGCTTAGAGAAAAATCTTGAATTCTTCAAGTCTTAAGGGTGCAAATGATTTGAATTTCACCCTAATTTCTATTTATACCTAGGGTTAAAAGTGGAATTTCTTCTGACCTTGTCTATTGGCCACATAAAATTCCATCTTCAATCAACCCGTACATGTCCCTAACACTTCCAAATCGAATTTTGTCAACTCCATAGCATTTCTGGCCATGAAATTGACTGATCGAGACTATTTCTTGATTTTTTTGAAAATTTTCAAAAAATTCATCAATTTTCCCGAGGGGGCATACCCTAACCTATTTCATATTAAGGCACGACTGGGGCATGTTTTTAATGATTTTCTTTGACACAATGCGATAAACAACATTGTATCAAAGAGGGGCAAACTATAGACACTAAAAATTTGTCTAGGCCTGCGAGTACCACTTTCGACATAATTTTCTAATGTCCATGATCATGATTAAATAATGTTAATTATTTAATTATTTCCTATACACATCTTTCTTCTATTAATTAAATAATGTTTAATTATTTAATTAATTCATTATGACATGTATTCAACTTTGATTAATTAAATAAATCTTATTTATTTAATTATGTCGCTAATTAATTAATTCTCTTTCTAAATTAAATAATTTATTATTTAATTTGCCTTTTATCATATTTCGACTATAATTAAATATTATTTTTGAATTATTTAATTATTCAATTAACCTTTTCGACAGCCAATTAAATAAATCATTACTTATTTATTAAATCTTTTCAATTTTGAATGTTGAATTAAATAAACATTTAATTCATAAAAAGAGTTATTTTTTTCACATTCTTCTATCGCTTACTTAAATAATTATTCACTCACCATCTAACTTGAGATCTATTTAAACCCATCAGTTATCTCTTGATTCGATATTTGATCGTCTCTACAAAGAGACTCTCTGTCATAACCAGTTAGTTATCTAGTTAAGAATCAAATGCATGAACATATTTATTAATTAAATATCTTTATTTAATTAATTAATTCATGTGTGCATTCAAACAAATCGTTGTCGAGTTCTAACTTTATCCTTTTCATTCAAAGTCTTATTCTTCTATTTTCAAAGACTTTCAATTGAAGATTAAATCATTTATTTAATCTTGATCTCTTATTCAGTCTATTTTCGAACAGTCTTAACACCAGATTAAATTATTATTTAATTTAATCTTTATCCTGCAGAATTTCCCAACTCACATTCTAACTGGCACAACTATCACATCGCATGGCATTCAAAAATCTCGATCGTTGATTTCTCTTTTGAATTTGAGTCGATCGTTCGAAAACCAACTTTCTATAAATTGGCCGACTTTTTCCATTATTCCTCCTCCTAAAATCTATATACTTTTAGAAGAACTTGTTAATCTTTGATATTTTCCTTTAACACATACGTCAAGGCTATGCTTGCATACATACTAAAAATTTGAGGGCAAGTATACCATCACAAAAAATGGAGAAGGACAATCAAGATAATTCAAAGAGGTGGATTGATATTCGGTGAGATTGTTTCATATTGCTTTATTTACTGTTCAGTTTATTTACTTCATTCTTTGTTGTTTGATTTAGATTAATGCATGTTTAGATTAGATTTAACCATCTTGCTTGCAAAGACATTTTATCTATGTTACAATCTCCAACAAATTTACAACCAATTTTGAACAAACTGAGACACATGGCCCCCCCTGCTCTATGATTCCTTTCTACAGTTGGAAATTTTTCTTGCGGAAGGGAACCATCTCCCAGATTCCCTCTAACTTCCTGATGCTCTGTCATTGATGCCGCAAGATCACAATCTTGAATGTCTGTTGTTGCTGAATCACCTTGAGGTTTAAAAAATATATAAATAGAGCCCTTTACTACAACATTTCATAAGATGAATATTTAGACAAGTGTATGCTATTGAATTCTAGTGCAACTTGTGAGAGAATTGGAGAGCATTTTAGTTTAGTTTTCATTTTTACCTCATTTTAGTGTTATAATAACTTTCATTTTGATAAGTGTAGTTATTTCCATCTTCCATTTAGCATTTACATTTCATCATCATTACCATTTCAACACGTAGATTTCAACATCATTCAATCATAAGATCATTTAGCTTCTATGCATCAATTTATTGAAAAATCCAAAAACATAGGCATGTAGATTCATTTTAAGCATCTCGTTTCTTGAGTTGTCAACCTTTGCAAGTTATTGTGCAGTAATAACAAGATCTGGGAGCATAATTTGCAGGATTCCTTAGGATTAGAGAGCCATGAGATGAGTTAGAAGGATAGGTTGTAGTTTCATTTATTGTTACTTTTGATTTCGTTTTAAGTAATGCATTCCATGAAGGTGTGTTATACTAACATTGCAGGACATACATTACGACACACAGGAATCACAAATTAAAAAAAAAAAAAAAATCAAAGAAATAAATCTAAGAGATTTAATCACAAAGATAAATAAAAAATAAATCACAAAGATTTGACAATATTTACTATAAATAAATTAAAAGATAAAATAAATAAATAAAAGATAAAATATAAATAAAAAATGATCACAAAGATTCAAGTGAATAAATTAAAAATGATCAAATAAATAAATAAAAAATAAATCAAAATATCAAATAAATAAAATGGAATTAGTGTTCAATTAGGGTTGGGGTGAGGGTTCTATGATAAAGCTTGGGGTTAGGGTCATAGTTAGGGTTCAAATAGGATTACAATCAAAGTTAGGTTTAGTATTCAATTAAAGGGTTAGGAATGGGGTTCAATTAGGGTTAGGATCAAATTAGAGTTAGGGTTATAGTTATGGTTTAAATAGTGTATGGGTTAATGTTAGGGTTAGGATTAAATTAGTGTTAAAATTTAGGGTTAGAGTTGCTTAGGCTTAGGGTTCAATTAAGGTTAGATTTTAACTATGATTAGAGTCTAATTAATGTTAGGGCTACAATTAGGGCTAGGTTTAGCATATAATTAGGGATAAAGTCCAATTAGGTTTAGGTTTAGGGTTAGGGTTAGGGAATTATGGTAGAATTAGGTTGCATTAGTGTTCAAATAGGTTAACCATTGAAATTAAAGTTAAGATTAGGATTAGAGTTCAATTAGGGTTTGAGTTGGGATCAGGTTTAGGGTATAACTAGGATTACAATTCAATCTAGGTTCAATTAGGGTTAGGGTACAAACAAGGTTAGGATTTAATTAGGGCTCCTATAAATTATCATTCAATTAGGGTTAGGCATCAATTAGGGATAAACTGAGGGTTTAATTAGTCTTATGATTTTATGGTAATGTTTGGGGTTAGGGCTACAATTGGAGTTCAAATAGGGTGAGAATCAAATTTAGGTTTAGTTTTCAATTAAAGGGTTAGGATTGGGGATCAATTAAAGTTAGGGTTATAGTTAGGATTCAATCAACATAAGAGTTAGTGTTAGGGTCAAGATTAAAATAGTGTTCAAATTTAGTGTTAGAATTCAATTAGGATTAGGGTTATAATTCAATTAGGATTAGGTCTTAGGTTAAGGTTAAATTAGGGTCAGATTTTAATGAGGAATATTTTTAAAGTGTAATTATGGTAAGTGTTAACCCTAACCTTAATCATACATCTAACTCTAATGTTAACCCTAACCCTAACCATAATGCTAATCCTAACTCTAACCCTAACCCTAATGCTAATCCTAAACCTAACCCTAATTTTATACCTAAATCTACCCCTAACACTAACCTTAGTTATAAATCCACTTGTAACTCTAATTCTAATCCAAATCCTTGACTTCACACTTACCCTAACCCTAACCATTATTTTGATGAATTTAGAATTATAATATAATCCTAACCCCAAGTCTACTTGAACCCTAACAATTGAATTTTAATTCAAATCTAACTCTAATTAAATCCTAACCATAACTAGAATCATAAGAAAAATCCTAACCTAATGTTAATTAAACCCTAACCTAGTCCTAATTCTAACCTCAATTGAACCCTAATCCTAACCCTAAGTCTACTAATGTGACATCACATGATTTGTTTATTTTTAGAACTAACCTTAATTCATTTCATTCAATTATGAGTACTAAGATCAATTCTATCAACTTTAATTTTAGAATGATTAGTGATATATTATTATAAATATTTGGCATTAAATCAAAAAATTCTATCATTACAATTGAAATATGGTCAAGTGTTGGATTCATTCTCCTACTAGGTTAATTAGTGAAATGCTTGATTGATTGTGAAATTAGTTATTGAAAATAAAAAATTATAAGAGGGTTGGGATGTTGCATAAAGTCTTGATGATTTATTTATATGTAGGCATAATGCCTCTTTATATGTCCTTTAAATATTTTTCAAATATTTTTATTGTTTTTATTATTTTCTAGTTATTTTTTATTAGACTTTTGTTAAATTTTTCTTTGTCTCTATTAAATCTTGTTGGATAAAATGCCTCAACTATTCTCTACGCTATTGTTTTATCTATAAACTTTATTAAAGATTATACGACCCTTTCAAAATATTCTCTTAAATATAATTATCAAATTTTATATCAACAAATTTTTTAAATTATATTGATGTCTAGTCTAATTATATATTTATTACTTATTTGATAATGGATATCAATTTAAAAATATTAATAAATATTATTATATTATTAAAATAATTCTTGATAAATAAAATATTTTAACTATATTATATTAATTAAATTGACATTTAAGAAATAAATTGAATGAGATAACATAATCATACATTTGATTAATTATATTTATTATATCTCAAAATTTAATAGTCAATTTGATATGTAAAATAGATCTATTTAATTTAAAAAATATTCTTGTAAGATATTTTTATTGAAAAATTTAGAATAATTTGTGCATGCAAACAAATTTAGAATAAATTTGGGACCAAGAACATTAATCATAGCCTGAGATCTAGGGAGAATATGGCGAATCGACAATGGAAGTCGTATGGTGGTTCTGAGCATAGTAATCGAGCAGTTCATAATACGGGTCATAGGGACAATCAGGATAGGCAGTATAGGCAACATCATTTTCCACGACCGAATCTTCGTTGTCAATTCTTAGGGTTGTAAAAAAGAACATGTAGCAGGTCATTGACATATGTGTGTAAAATACACTTTACAATAGAGACTTTCAGAGCAGGTGTCATTAGAAGGATTCAACTTTCCTGCAGAGGTCGTACTAATAAACTAAAGTTGATCTTAGGTCTTTTGCAAGATGGGATTCGAAGGGCTTGCAGAGAGGATTTCAAGAGTCGGAAAGAAAGGGTTTGCAGAGTGGTTTTCAAGAGTCGCCAAGTAGGGATTCAAAGGGTTTATTGAATGAAGCCAAGCAAGGGGTTCCTTTAAATAATTTAGCATTATTTCCTCAGCAGCAAGGCACTCCCTTCAATCCAAAAATTTAAGAGAAGGTGAAAGCATGAAAAGACTATTCAGATAATGGCAAGGTGGAGAATCAACACAATCTGAAGTTTCGAAAGAGGAATTTGAAGAACAAGAAGAAAAAGGGCAAGGGAAGAAAGGAAAATGTTAAAGGGGGTTTAAAGAAAGTTTGGAGGCGGAAGGTTTCTAAGTCAGAAGGTGTTGATTTGCATGATACATGCAATCGACAGGAGTCTCCAAACCTACTTTCAGGTGGCGGTAAGGTGTTAAAGATTTATTTTCCCGAATACATGTTGCTGCCTCAAATTAAAGACATACAGGAGAAAGCCCTAATTTGTAAGTTCTAGAAACTCAAATTTTCTTTGTTTGATTTAAGAGACTTAATTTACGGTGACTCAGAGGGGGTTCAATAAGTTTTTTATTTAAATCTTGAGAAGGGTATTTTTGTAGTTATTTTTTATAAGAAAGAGAATAAGGATGCAACACTTTGAATTAAATCCTAGGTATTCCAAGGTTTAGGGTTGTGCATGCAGCCCTAGATACCAAATTTTAACGAAGAAATTGCTCCTTTTAATTTTGTCCCAATTTGGTTTCAAATGCCTTCTCTATTGTTAGAGTATATGAAATTGAATCTAGTTGAGTCAATTGAAAATAATTTAGGATTATTCCTTATGCATGATAAATAATTCTTTAAAAATCCTTCAAAACCTACTAGGACATGTGTTTTGATGGATATGAGCAAACATTTTCCAGACCAGGTTTTGTTCTCTTCAAATTTTGGTAGCTAGGAACAACAAATCTGCTTTGAATTCCCTGAAACTACTTGCTTTCTATGTCATACTATAGGTCATTCTTGTTCCCAGTGCATGTTAGGGGATTCCTCTTTTCATCTTGTCCACATGAGTAATGCTAAAAGAGGGGGTCAACAATGCAATTTTGAAACTAATGAACAAGGTTCTTCGTTAAAAAGCATGGGTGAACAAGTAAGTGGGTCAAAGCTAGTGAAAAGCAAAGGGACTAGTAGTCAAAAAACCCAATCTCACAAATGTACGTGGGAAGAGAAAGGTTCTCCAATGGACCAAATTGTAAATAGTAAATCACCTAGAAAAGCGACATTGGAATTTAAAGTGTCTAAGAACATGTGGAGATTAATGCAAGGCCTACATAGCTTATCGCTTAATTTATATTCTCCAATGGAAATTCCAATCTCTGAAACTCAGATAACTAAAATAGTGAGGAAATTATTTTTTCAAGGCACTCGAGAGGCTTTATCTGGGGCTTGTGAAAGAGGGGTAAAATAAATTTTTTCATGCATGGTCAATTAGGGACCGTTCACAATGGTGATAATTTAGCATTAGTTTCATCTAGTAGACATTTAGATGTTGAACTTGAGTTCCTAGCAAATAAATTATTGGTATCAGTAGGGTCTGACATGTTTGATGAAATAGTAGAAGAGGAAGACTTTTGGGAAATGGGTAGCTTGTCCCAATTAGAGCTCTTAGCAGATATTGTGGAGTCACCACAATAGGGAGTTGGCTTGAAGGGTAATAATTGAGTTAACTTGTTTATGGCAGAACAAAAGTTGAGTGAGAAGGGAATTCAAGTTTCTCAAGGAAGAGTTGTTCATGAAATAAAATCTTCTCAAATCATGCATACGATCGGGGTTTTGGAAGACTTTCTAGTTTGCAATAACTCTCTTATGATATCACAAATGCCTCTTCAAACTCCTGTAAAGAAGTCAGCTGGGAAGAGAGGAAGGAAATCAAATCTTACCAAAATGAAGGAACAAATTGAAGTGGGGGTCCAAAAGAAAATTATTGAGTCCATGCTAAGCAAGCGACTAAGGAGAGCATGTTTCTCTCTTTGGGATCAATGAGGATATCTTCATGGAATTTTAGGGGTATTAATGCCCCGGACAAGTGCGCTTGTATCAAGCATCTAATAGATGCTTATGGAGCAGATACCTTTCTATTTTAAGAAACCAAAACTTCAGTAGAAGTTTTTGAGTCATTTTCAAAAAAGTGGAACAAGTGGGAATCTACTCATTCTCTAGCTCAAGGGGCTTCTGGAGGTCTAATGATCCTTTGGGATCCTAAATTTTTAAGTGGCATATCACATAGAAATGAGAATTCCTAGTAGCTTATAGAAGTATCAAAGTTTGATCTCCATTTTTGGTTAATAAATGTTTATGGTCCTACATCCACATTGGACAAGAAAAATCTATGGGATGATATTTCTAGGAAAATTGGACTACTACATGATAAGAAATTTATCATTGCAGGGAGTTTTAATGCAATAATTTATTTGCAAGAGAAAAGTGGTGGGATTAGTCCCCTACCTAGAGTGATGACAAATTTTAGCTATTTTATTTTAACGAATGCGTTGAGAGATGTAAAGCCAGTTTATGGAAAATTCACCTGGATGAATAAGAGGAAAGTTTTCCTTCAAATTGTAGAGAGGTTAGATAGGTTCTTAGTCTATCCAAATTGTTTCATCTCTGCACATAATTTAACATCACATATTTTTCCATATCCGAGGTCTGATCATTTTTCTATTGGTTTGGACATCTCCAATATTTCCATGCCAAGAGAAAAACCTTCCTTCAAGTTTGAAAGCATGTGGTTTCGCCACCCCCAGTTCATGGATCTTTTGAAACAATGGTGGGTTAATGCCCCGTATGAAAAAGGGACTAAATTGTTTCAATTTCATCATAAATTTGTTCATGTGAAGCAACAATTAAAATTCTGGAACAAACAAGTTTTCAAAAATATTTTTCACAAAAAAGAGTCAATATTTAAACATCTTATTGAAGTTCAAGAGAAAATAATTCAAAATGGGTTAGATGTTGATCTCTATGATAGGAAAAAGTTGTTACAGTCATAGTGGGAAGAACTATGTTCTAGGGAAGAAATTTACTAGAGGCAAAATTCGAGAGAGCTTTGGTTAAAATATGGTGATCGTAATACAAAGTTTTTTCATGCTTCAACTCAGTTTAAAAAGGCTAATAAGTCAATCCAAACAATTCAGGAGTTTTCTATAGGTAAAAGGTTAACACATGAAGAGGATATCAATAAGGAAGGAATTATGTTTTTTTTTGAACTACTTTCAGCTCCACAATCTAAAGATGATACTAGAGGTAGAGATGAATTGGAAATACTAGATACAATCCCTCATCTTCTTTCTCCTGAGGACAATAACTTTTTGTTGAAACCCTTTTCTTTAGAGGAATTGTGTTATGTAGTTTTTTCTCTTCATCTAGAAAAGGCACCTGGGCCTAATGGATTTATGGCCTTGTTTTTTCAAAAAGGTTAGGAATTTTTATGCTTTAAGATTTTATGGGCACTTGAAGAATCTAGAAGAACTGGGTTTATGTTCAAACAATTCAATGTAACAAATATTGTAATTTTTCCAAAAGTCAAAGACCCCAAAATTTTTGCTGAGTTTAGGGCTATCTCGTTATGTAATACAATCTATAAAATATTTACAAAAGTGATATATCTGAGGTTAAAGTCTTTCATTCCAAAGATCATCTCTCTTGAGCAAGGAGGCTTTATTCTCAGAAGGGAAACACATGAAGGTGCAATTGTTGCACACGAAGTGTTGCATACAATAGCAATGTCAAGATTGTCTACTTTCATTGTCAAATTGGACATGATGAAAGCATATGATAAGGTAGACTTGCAGTTTCTTAATAAGGTTTTGACAAAATTTGGGTTTTGTGCACAATGGCGTAGATGGATTATGCGTGTTTATCTGGGGCTAAATTTTAGTAATCATAAATGGGAATCCAGTTGGTTTCTTTAGCTCCATGCAAGGATTAAGGTAGGGGGACCCGCTTTCCCCTTTCTTATTCATAATTATGGTAGAAGCCCTAAGTAGATATATCCATTTTAAACATAATCTGCATCTATGGCATGGTGTGCAGATCCCAAATTTTGGCATATCTATCACTCATTCTCTTTTTGCTAATGATATTGTTTTGTTCAACAAATCATCTTTGTAGGAAGTTAAGCAAGTCCTTGATAAATATGCATCAGCTTCGGGACAAAAAATATATGCACACAAGTCAAAGATATATGTCCTAAACACTCCTGATGATCTAAAAGAGAAAATAGTAACTACGCGAGGTTTCCAAGAAGTTGTTTTTCCATGTTCTTATCTAGGGATTCCTTTTTTTCAAGGTTCAATTAAGGCTTCCTATTGGGTTAAGGCTATTGATAGAATTTTAAGTCAATAATTTTGTTTTGGAAAGCTAGATGGCTTTCATTGCTAGGTAGAATTCTCTTAATTAAGTCAGTGTTAGCTTCCATTCCAAACTATTTTCTTGTAGTTCTTAAGGCTCCTGTTTTAGTAATTTCATTAATTGAGAAGGTAATAAGATCCTTTCTTTGGAAAGGAAATATTGATGAGCATAAAAAGATTCCTTTAATTTCCCTAGAAGGTATGTCGAAAGTAAAGAAACATGGAGGAGCTAGCATTCAAAATCTCTTGTTGTGAAACAAGGATTTTGGGGCCAAGCTTGCTTGGAGGATGTACACTAAACCTCAAGCTAACTAGGCCAAGATACTACAAGCTAAATATTTAGACAATAGAACCTCATCAAGAATTCTTATGGTTGCAGACCCCTCTAAGGGTTTGATAATTTGGAATTTCATTTTGAATAGTAGGAGCCTCATTACTAATTATGCATCTTGGGATGTAAATGATGGTCAAAGTGTGAAGTTTTGGGAAGATTCGTGGAATGGGATGGCTCTGTTGTCAACGAATCAGGATCTGAATGAAGTAGAAATAGTCTTGTCTCAAGCTTGGGGAGAGAATCTGTTAGATTATGTACAATCAACAAATCCCTTTTCTTTGAAGGTAATTTGGAAAAGCCTGTCTAATAGCCCTTTAAGTGCCCATCAGGTAGATCTTTTTAGTAAATGCTTGAAGTAGAGAGTTGTTTATTTTTCTACAAAGCTAGACAAAATTATATAGGTAGGTTCAAAGGTAGGTTCATACTCAGTGAAAGAAGGGTATGCAACTTTGGTAAGCTCTAAATTCTGGTCACAATCTCAAAGGGCTTATTCTTTCTATTGGAATAATAAAGTTCTTCTAAAGGCTGGGAGCTTTACATGGCTTTCTTTACAGAATAGAATATTAACAAGTAATCATTTTTATAAATTAAAGATTGCTGATCTATTCAAATGTCCACTATGTGAAGTGGAATTTGAAATTGTTGACCATTTGTTTCTGTAGTGTATTTTTGCTAATCAGGTCTGGAATTTTATTATGAATAAGTTGCAAATATTGTCCCCTTTGACAAACAGGATTTGGGATTTATTTCAAAGTTGGCCAGTGCTATTTCAGTTTTCATTCTTTGCATGCATATGGTTCATAGTGCTGCCAATTGTCTTATGGAATCTTTGGTGGGAGAGGAATTTGAGAATTTTTAGGAAAATGAAGTCTTCGATAGAGATAACTCTAGAAAAAATAGAAAAAGTTATATCTGAAGGGGTAAATGCTTGTGTCTAGAAAGAGAAATGTATCAATTCAATATTCACAAATTGGGACTATTCCATTCTAAAAAAGTGGAAAGGTATCAAGTTTCCTTTTGATGGTAGCATGCTTAAAAATGGTAATTCAAAAATTGACAGAGCCTTTGTTAAATGGAAACCACCTATGCCAGATTTTGTTAAATTCAATTTTGATGGGGCGTCTAAAGGGAATCCTGGGTCTTTAAGTGCAATTATATGCATAAGAAATGCATCAGGTTAGTCTTAGTAGCTTCTTCTTATCATCTCCAGCATGGCACAAATAACGGTGTAAAATTTCAAGCTTTGTTATTGGGGTTGGAATCAGCTATACAATTAGGTTTTTCAAGATTCATATTGAAGGGGATTAAGCAATAATTATTAATGAATTAAGGAAAAGGAAAGTTCATAATTGGAATCTAAGTTATTTAATGCACAAAGCTTGGGAGTTACTAGATAAGTTAGAATCATCAGTTATTTCCCATACGTATAGGGAGGGCAATAGGGTAGCAGACTTATTGGCAAGATTAGGCTATGATAATGTTGAGAATATAGTCATTAATGATCATCATGGTTTAAATGATTTCCCTAATCTGATTGATTTACTTGAGAAAGATTTAACATGTGCAAGACTAAGTTCTTAATTTTAATCTTCAAAGGGGTGGGCAGTATAATGTTTGTTTCCTTTTGCCAAGTAATTAGGGGCTAGGATTTTAGTGTTTCTATTTCTATTTTTCATATGCTTTTGATACTCCTTGTTTTTACCGCAGGAAAGCACAAATTGTGTGAGATTCTTATTCCAAGTGCTTTGATTCTTAATATTTTATTCTTTTGAAAGTACTAATCATGTTAGCATTGTAAGTGTAGGGATTTTGATGCATTTAAAAGCATAGGTAGTTGTGCGTAAGCATTAAGAAAGCAGGGTTCTCAATGTATAGATGGTAACATGTGCGTGTTGTAAGTTTTCATTTGGTGGCACTTGAAGTACAATGTGAACACATAATTTTTGGAGAACCCGAAATTGGCTACTGATATGGTAAATATGTAGGTTTTCTAGGATGAAATACGTGGTGTTATCTTGATGGTTGTTTGGAATAGATTACACAAAGTGCATTGTTAAAATAGAAAGTGTTGTGGCATTGTGATTAGCATATGCTGATGTGGGTAATCTTTTCATTTACTTGATTTAAGTTTTGTATACTAATTTGTGTAAGCGCTATCAATAGTACAGAGTTGGGAATGGAAAATCAGTAGGATCTACAGGGATGACAAGCTTGGTGTTATCTCACTATCAAGTGTTAAATATGTCCTATAATGAAAGGATGTAGAGAGTTCTTTTTTGTTTGTATTTGTGCCACATTTGATTGGCATGTGTTGCTATGGACAAGTTTATCATTTAAGTGATAGCATATTAGTAGCCATTTGTGTCGATGCTAACAATTATACTTGTAGACATGGAAAATATACAATTCAATCCGACACACTGGATCCTGATTTACTAACACCATTTTGTCCTGAATCATCTCCTTCGCTAGTCATTTAATCGAATAATTTGTATTTGATTAAATTCATCACTCTTCATCTCTTAATTAAATAAATCAATTTTATTTAATTAATTTGTAATCCCTCTTTTAATTAAATAATTCATCTTATTTGATTAAATCCCTAAAGTCCTTTTATTAAATTGAATAAATTAAACCTTATTTAATTTAATCTAACATTATCCCCTTTAGTTAAATAAATCAAATCATTTATTTAATTAATCACTTCCTCTCAATTCTGATTTAAATCAACTCATAAATTTGAGTCAAAATTGTCAAATCATCTAATCTCTCATTAATTTGATCAAATCTTGATTAATTTAATCTCAAATCACTAAAATCCTCTAGAGAATGCAACTTGCACAATAAATCAATTACTTTGATTTATTTAATTGCCTATTTTCTCTCAACATGGAATAAGGAAGGAATATTCCCTCGAGTTTGAATTCAAAATCCAAGTGGACTTGTACATCCAACAAGGCATTCACTCCTCTTACATGTCCTTGTGCATTGAGCCAAGTGACATTAACTCCATTTATTTCTCCCTCCAACATGTCACATTACTCCAAATCTATTACGAATGTTGTGAATAAAGATAGACTAATTGGCTGGAATACTAAAGATATATTGTTGGATGCTAGATTCCTTTTATCCAAATTTAGGGATAAAAAGGTGACACATATTTTTAGAGAAGGAAATCAAGTGGCGGATGCCTTGGCTAATCTTGTCTCTTGTTGGGATTTCGCTAAATGTTGGAGGAAAATGGAAAGGTTACCGCCAAAAATTCAAGCTTTCATCGCGTGGGAACAATGCAACCAAGTTTTGCAATGACTTTAAATCTTTGGATGACGGGAGCTAATTGGGGGGTCCACCTAATTTTTTTGGGGGTCTAGTGGATGAGCGTCAACATTGAGATGACGTACAGGTGGAGGGAATTTGATTTTTTGACTCACTATAGGCTTAGAGAATTTCATGTGTGGGGCACGGATTGGTGGATCCACGTGTCTGTCCTTTGGACCTAGTGGATGGGTTCGAGTACTAAGGTGAAGGGAAGGTGGAGGGGTTTAAATTCGAAGGAGGGGAGCACAAATAAAATTGGTGGCTTGATGAAGGAAAGATGGAAGGACGTGACTTCAGTGAATCTAAGAACCCATATCGTGCGATCTCTTCTCTTGGGGATCATGGGATATCTTGTTTTATTTCATCCTTGCTTTAGTTTGTGTGAGAGTTTTTATAATGATTTGACTCCTCATTATGAAATTTTTCCTCCTTCTAGTGTCTTCGTGCTAGCTAGTTTAGCGTGGGTCTCTTATGGCACCTTTAGGATGGTTTCTATTTTTAGTCTTTTGGTCGATCTGCCTTGTTTTTGTGCTTTTTCTCCATGAAGAAGAAACCCTACATACCCGCCAATTCTTGCCTTGCTGGCCGCAATCATCCCAAGATCCTCATTAATTTCATTGTCAAGTCACCCTGTGGTGATTTTCCCTTCCACGCATGTGACCTGTACGCGGGTGTTATTAACCTTTGTTGTATATCTTTCCTAAATAAACACAATGTGATAATTATCTGTGGCTTCTACATTTGGTATCTTTTGCAAAATTCTAGGCTTCTGGTGTAGGTTGGTAAAATGGGTAGCGAGGGGGTGAGGACTGAGCCGGATAACTACGAAGAGTTTCAGAATAATCCTTTAGTTTGGCACATTTGTATTGAAGGTGGCATTGCTCCGCTTATGGAGATTTGGTCAGTCATAATCCTATCTTGTCGGGCCAGTTTTCCAATTCGTGGAAGGATCGTAGGGTTTCAATTGGAGGAATCTTGTTTGAAATCATTGAGGAAGTTATCATACAAGCCACGGGATTATAGTGTACTAGGAAAAAATACCCCAAACACACCAAGAAACCGGACCATGAAAGCCTGAAAGCTTTTTTCAGAGGTGACGAGGCTCCGGTGCAGAACTAGTCAGGATTTGAGAGAGATGCCCTTCCGAAGCCCTGGGATCAGGTGTGCCTAACGGTGATGAAGTATGTCACCTTGGAAGGTAGGTTTAAAACCTTGTTTTTTATCACTTCCCCTTGTTAAATCATATAAGACACAAGATGCTGCTTAGTTTTCTATTCTTTCTTCTAATGCATTTGGAAAACTCGCTCAAAAAATGCAAAGAGTTTGCCAGCCTTAACCCCGGTGATCTCTTGTCACTCTTGCTCCATCAGGGGCTCATTCTGAGACTTTATCACTTCCACTTGGCCCTCTATCCTCCTAAAGCTATTACGGTTGTTTGCATTGAGAATATTGAACCCCTATCAACTTTGAATATTTCCTTGGCTGAGTCTAAAAGCCCTCCCCGAAAATCCAATACGAGCACTATGGGGAAACCCAAAGCCAAAATAACCACCAAAAAAATAAAGGGCGATTTGCGTAAGGCTCATGTCATTGTGGTAGAGGGTCTTTGTGAATTAAAATGCACTTAGGCGGATTTGGCCTACAAGGCGACCACTACAAAACAAGGGAAGGAGAAAGGTATGTCGGACCCGATTGCTAGGGAAGGAAAGGGAAAGAACATAATAAGGAAAGACTCTAGAGGAGACATTGTTGTGGGGATTACTGAGATGACTGGTGAGGAAAATACTAAAATGAGGTCCGGGAGGCTTGCAAAGAACAACAAAAAGAGGCTGATTATTGAGGATTCAGAGGATGAGTAGTCTGACAACAAAGGTTACAAGGAAGAGGAAACTGAAGATGATGAGGACGAGAATGAGGAGGGGCCCCAATTTACTCATGAGGACAACAAGGTTCCTAAAGATGTCTTTGCCTCTCTCTCTTCGCATCCCCTGGTCGAAGAGCTTGGAGAGGACCCGGGGACCATGGACATTGGGGAGGAGCCTTGTGAGTTGGTGAAGAGAATGGACACGCTCGAAAAATTTTTATGTGGGTTGACCCGCTTCACCATGAAGCTGGGCCATTTCATCACTAGCACCCTGTCTAATTATATAAAGGAGGAGCTGGAGGGAAATAACAATTAGGAGAAGAAAGAATGTGTTGGTGATGAGGCTGTGGACCTCCTAATCAAAAACTGGGACAATGCTAGTTAGTTGCTGCCTTTGCCAGTGTCCTGTCTGTCGGCTTCCTCTCTGTGGTCTCTGTGTTGCCTATGTGCTATCTCTATTTTTTTCTTAATCTTTGCTTCTTAGTCTTTCTCCTTTTTGGCCCTTGTCGCTCATTGTGAAGGGTACGGTGCCCTAAAAATGCTTCTTAAATTTTCAAAAACATGTCGCATTCAAATTTAAAATTTGAATCTCATGGCATTTATCATGCACATTGACCAAAATGTGCTCATTCCTCAACCATTCACATCTTGACAAGTGGCACTTGGCCATTGGATGTTGAATGATCCCACATTTCTCAATTTCACTCTCTCTTCCATTTTGGAAACCTATAAATGAGAGACTCTTGCTCTCATTCTAACATCCACAACCTGAGTAAACTTACTCTACTCAATTTCATCCTCAATGCAAGATCTTAGTTAGGTTATTGCAGGTTTTCTCAAGAACTCATCTTGTTCTTCATCAACAAAGTGGATCAATCACTCATGAAATCACAAAGCTTACAAAGGAGTTGGGAAAGGGCTAATTTCGACATATCAATTGACACCAACTCCCCCATGGGATTAGTGTTTACATGCTTAAATAGGATTTTATTTATCTTTTATGATTTTTTCTTCATTTATTCCTATTTTTAGCATTGTAGATGAATTTCATGGGGAATCCCTCTTTTATCTTGCATATCAACTAACTAGTGTGTTTGTTTGTCTTGTCTATTCAGGAATAGGATTGGGGTTCACAATACTGATATGGTTGGATCGTCCATATGCTAGTAGATCTCAAAGAAGGTGGGAATTATACCAAGGTAATCCAAGTGTTCCATCCTTGTATGATGTTGCGAGAAAGAAGATATGAAAGTTTGCTTTAAAAAGGGTTCAATATATTCATTTGGATTGTATTTTTTGGTTTGTTGGCTAGAATATTGACAGGTTGCTAATCTGTGAAGTTGGCTAGTTTTTGTGTGGTTAATGGTGTGGTGTAGTGATATGGAGCTTAAGGAATTTTATGTGAAGAACTTTAAGGTGTTGGTTGCAGTGAAACCATGGGAAGAGTCATTTTCTTCAAGTATTGGCAAGGAGGAATTATAGAAAGTCTTCAAGGTTAACTATAAGTCAGTATTTAATTGTGTTACTACCATTATCGATGAAGATGTGTTGCACATTGAGCTTCAAAGGGTAATTTTTCTAGAAAATATTTTGTCTATTTTCTTGTCAGATATTTTGGATTTGGTTCAGAATTACAAGGTGTTAAAAGCTATAGTTGATAAGTTTGTAGTTAGTAGATATTTGGAGAATGATGCTTTCCTTATAAGTGTGTAGCAATATGATTTTTCCAAAGGGGATGGCCTGGTAGGAGGCTTGTTTCCTAGGAATTTAATTCACAATAAAAAGAGGTTTACAAAAGTTTTTCAAGGCATGCTTTTGTCAAATATGTATGATACTTCATCTCATCTATAACAATTTCTTTCCAAGTATCGATTTGCTTTTGCAATGGAAGATATTGACCAAATTAAGAGGAAGTTTCATGTAATTTCCTTCTTGAGGGGCCATGTTTGTTTGCATGATTTGCAATTTAAAGTCCATCCTCAAGCTACCAAAGGAATCTATTGTTACCGTTATGTGCCTAATACTAATCTAACAGTTCCTTAATAGGATCTTGATTTTAAATAGCAACATGCACATGAAGAAAGCTCGGTGAATGGCCCCTGAGGTGCAAGAAATACATTGGTTTCTTTCTAATCATTTGATTTAGTTTTGGAGGGTTTTTTGTAAGCAAATATTTTGGGTGTTAGGTGTCGAATTTTAGTTGGCTCCGTGGTTTGGATCGCATTGGGATTTTTTATTTTCTATGTAAAGGGGGTGGAAAGGTGTACATTGTATGTTTTGAGGGGCTATTTATCAGTCATGTAATGGGGTTTGATTTTTTGTAAAATGGGCTTATATGTAATGGGCTTCAATGTGAAGCTAGGTTGGGCTAAATCAAGGTCATGTAATGGGGTTTATTTTGTCGTAAAGTGGGTTGTTTGTTTAAAAGTGTTCAATTTGTAACTAGAAAGGATTTGGTTATGCTTTTGTAATTGGGTTTCGAACATGAAGCAGCTAAGTTTTAGGGGGGGTTAGTTCGTCTTAAGTTATGTAGGTCCATTATCAAGCTATAAACGAAGGTTTTCTTCTCTTGGTTCTTTCCTACCGATATGCGTGCCTGAACCAAGAATCTTTTATTAGATATTATTCAATATAATATATATATAGTGGTCCTCCACTCTTGTTGAAAAAAAATAAAATTAGAATAATTTGTGCATATAAAAATATTATTTTGATTGACATTAAAAGAAAAAGAGGAAGAAGACATGCATTTGAGAAAAGATAACTAAAAAGAAAGAAAATAGAATATTTCTTTATAGATTGATTTTTTCCTTTGCATAACTATAGTTTCTTTTTATTAATTATTTTTTTTAGTACTTTCTTTTTATTAGCTTAATATGAATTAATTTAAAAAATATTATTGTAAGATATTTTTAATGAAAAATTTAGAAAAATATTACATGCAAACAAATTTTCAACTATCATTTATCTTCTACAATTTAAAAAATATATATTTTGATAAAGAAGAAGAAGAAATGCATTTGGAAAAAGAAAACTGAAAATAAAGAATATAAAATAATTCTTTATAGATTACTTTTTTCCTTTGAATAACTATAATTTCTTTTTAATAATTAATTATTTAGCACAATTTGAATTGTATCTGTGTGTGGAAAATGTTAGTATCAAAATAAGATAACAAAAACACACCAATGCAACATTAAACTAAAGAAAACTAAACAGAATGAATTCAAAGAAATCAAACAGAGCTTCTTCAGAAGCGTTCCATTGTCCTCTATCTCTAGTGATTCGCTTGAAGCTGCTGCTGTCAGATTGTATAAGCAAAGCTCCTCAAAATGGCAACCTGTAGAACGAGTATGCAAAGGGAGAGTACTTCTCTATCCTATATGTTGGTGGAGTGAAATGATGGTATACGGATATGCATAGGGGCTGTAGATTATGAATGCTATTGAAACTATGAAATGAGGCTGATAAGCCATGATGTCGAATGGTAATGTGCTGGGCTACGCTATACTAAAATCTAGAATGCTATGGATGCTAGAAGACTGTGCTATTGCAGATTTGCTATATTTTTCCCGTACAAAAGCTTCTTCTTTTTTCAAAGGCCCGACAATCCTTTTTATAGATTTTTGCAGGCAAGAGCTTGGTTGGCAAAGATCAATGGCTGTGAGATTGTCTGGTAAATTTGAATGGTGGAAGATGGAGAAGTTGAGAGGAAGATGGAAGATGTTGGGAGGTTGGAGAGAAGAATGGAGGTTTGTCCTTAACCCACAGGAACAACTTTGCTCAGAAACAGAGAAATTTATTTCATTTTTCTGTTTTGAATTTATTTCATGGTTGTTGCAGATAATTAAATAAATGAATAAATTTATTTATTTTTATGTGTTATGTGGGTTGGGGGATATGAATTTTTGAAATATTTGATGTGAATGGACATTAGAAGATTTAATTAAATATTTAATATATTTAATTGTGAATGAACATTAGAAGATTTAAGAAAAGATGAGTAAATTAATCTTTATTTGAATTAAGAATGCAAGCCAAGATTATGTGATAATTAATATAAATAAATCGTAATGTTTATTTAATTAATTAAGCAATGGATAAGAAAGTGATTAAATAATCTTATTTATTTAATTGGAATGAAAGAACGAACAATATAAATAAATTATTTAAATTCATTTATATGTAGATTGAATTCGGAGATTTTAATTAAATATTAAAAATATTTAATTAATTACCAGACTATTGAGATGTGACCATTTTTAGATGTATACATTTTGCCCCTCTTTGAAATGATGTGTTTTCACGCATTAGTTCAAAGAATTTCAAAAAATTTGTCCCAGATGCTGATTGTCAAACGTTGATAAGCAGATGCCCCCTCGGGTGATGAATCGATAAGATGTTGAAATTTTTGAACATTTTTTTTTTTTTTTTAAAAATTTAAAATTTTTATGAGGTTTTTTGAATTTTTATGATTTCGATTCATCGTCCGAAAAATATGATATGAAAATTTGAGGACCTAAATTGCCCCTGATTTGATAAATTATGATAAAATGCCCCAATTTTCCCTTAAATAGGTTAAAAATGTCATATTCCATGTGATTTTCCCATTTTAACCTAGTAATTTGGAATATTTGAGCGCTAGAGTAAGAAAGATGGCACTTCCTACCCACCAGCACCGTTTTGAGCGTATCCAATGACATCAACGGCCAACACACTATGGACCTGCGGTATGTACTCCGTTAAACTTTCAGCGTTTGAAAATTTGCGGTGTAAGGCACGTTTTTCAACCTTTTTCCATCTTAAATGCTTTCTTTTAGCGCCCTTTTGACTTTCTGCAGTGCCCTTTATAGTGTATATAGCGCCCTTAATGATGTAGCACTCTTTATGGTTTCTGTAGCGCCCTTTATTCCTCAGCGCCCATTACCATTTCTGTAGTGCCCTTGATTGCTTTTGATCAATGCAATTTTTTTGCATATTGCGTTGTCCTGATTTGATGATCTTTGTAAGATAATTTTTTTCCCAAGGCTATTGGAAAACAAATAGTAGCTGATAAATTTGTTTTCAAGTTAATGAAAAACAAATAGTTGACTGATAAGTTTGCTTCTAAGGTTGTTAAAAACAAACAGTATTTGATAAATTTTCTTTCATGATGATGAAAAACAAATAATTGTTTGATAAGTTTGCTTTTAAGGTTGTTAAAAACAAGCAGGATTTTGATTGATTTGCTTTCATGATGATGAAAAACAAATGGTTGATTGACAAGTTCACTTTTAAGGTTGTTAAAAACAAACAGGATTTTGATTGATTTGCTTTCATGATGATGAAAAACAAATAGTTGTTTGATAAGTTTGCTTTTAAGGTTGTTAATAACAAACCGGATTTTGATTGATTTGCTTTCATGATGATGAAAAACAAATAGTTGTTTGATAAGTTTGCTTTTAAGGTTGTTAAAAACAAATAGGATTTTGATTTATTTGCTTTCATGATTTGATGATCCTTCATATTCAATAGGAGAGATTGAGCGTCTTGCAGTTACGGGAGCGATTCCCGAAGACATGGCGGTTGATTCCGCAGTTTGTATAGGCAGATAGAGATGCGATCGAGGCATGGAGACTAACCTCATTGCTTGAGATGCCTGAGGTTCACCTCAATAGAGGTTTATTGACAGCACTTGCGGAGAGGTGGCATAGCGATACGAACACCTTTCATTTTCCTACAGGAGAGATTACTGCGACTCCTGAGGATGTGTATCGCATCCTGAAGATTCCAGTGATGGGTGAGATAGTGAGATTTGATGGCTGGGAGGCAGGAGGCACTGATGCCTTGAGGCGGATATTCAAAGATGATAAGATTGTGGGACATTATATTTCATGGGCCGAGATGACGGATTCATATGCGCCCTTACCCTCCGTTCTTGCAGGATTCATTGGAGGTGTTATGTGCCCTGACCATAGGTCGAAGGGTTTTGTAGTCAAGTGGGGTTGGGTACTTGAGAGCATGGTGATGCAGGGTACACGATATGCCTGGGGATCATGCATGCTTGCACATTTGTATGATGAGCTACACCATGTTGTCTATGGTCGAGGCCGGAGTTTAGCTGTTGGTTGCTCCCTTTTACAGATATGGGCATGGGAGCATTTTGTGGTTATGCGACCATTGACTTGTGGACTACAGCCTATCGATCGGTCGTATAGATTCAGATATACAGATGTCATTGCTTAGCCGAGGCTGGGCAAACTGGATCATTGGCAGCATCTTTTGGATGATCTCGATACAGTATGCTGGCGGCCCTATGTAGATTGTGAGGTATGGCTAGAGGATGCTAGGGAGATGCCTTTTGTTTTTACCTTCATATATTTGATTGGTCGTACTCTTGGGATTATTGAGAGGTTTCTTCTTGGTTGGGTGTGGTGATAGTATGGTCGGCCTCAGGGTATGCCACATGGTTCTTCTATTTATGCATGTCGACAGCAGGAGCTTTCAGTGTGGGGTCCACAGATTGCATATGATGCGGCAGTGGTAGAGTTTACTGGTTTTGGGAGCATAGATGTGGGAGTATAGAGCCAATATTCTTGATGGGGGGATGACTCCGGAGTATGCTCAGCATGTGTTGGCACATCCTGCGCCATGGTTATTTGATCTTGATGAGCCCGTCGCTTCAGTTGCGGAGCAAAGACCACAGAGAGGTGGTCATAGGCGACATCGAGAAGCAGGTTCAGAGAGTGATGTGTTTGAGGATGATGAGGATGATGAGCCAGATGGGGATGGAGATGATAGTGATGAGGACAGTGGGGGGATGGTGGTGGAGGAGGTGGTAGAGGTAGCAGAGGTGGCAAAGGTAGGGGTGGACCACGAATGAGACATTCCTTTATAGGTGGTGAGGCAGATACTACAAGACCAGCCGTTCCTTCAGCTCCATCATCTTCAGCAGATCTAGTGGTGCCAAGTCAGATAGCTACTTTGCAAAGTACAGTGCAGAGCTTACAGGGTCAGTTAGCACAGGCATAGGCCTTGGTTGCATAGCTACAGGGACAGGTGACTATATTGACAACTAAGAGAGATACAGCCAGACAGCAGGGTGAGTAGGCCATGGCCCTAGTTGATAGTCTGTAGAGAGCAGCAACGGGTACTTCGATTGGTGACATGATGAGTGAGCAGACCAGGGCCACCCGAGAGGCAGAGTTCTATAGGATCAGGTATCATGATGTAGCGCCACTTGAGCATAGAGTGAGTTATACACAGTCTCGGTCCACACATAGTCGCTCTCGGGCTACCAACAGGTGTGTATCCCAGCCATTACTTCCAAGAGGGCCATCAGGAGGAGGTGGATTAGGGGCAGGTGGGACAGGGCCGAGACCGACAACATCAGAGGATATCAATTTGTAGTGCACTTTGCATGATGTAATATTGATACTTTGCTGAGACATTTGTATACATACTGATATGGTCCCACTTTTGATGATGTATATTATTTGACATCCTTGTACATTGTGACCTTCACATTTTGAGATATATGATATGCAGCGATGATTACTTATGTGATGAATGCTTGTATTTTCTATATGCATGATGTTTTATGTGATGGCTTCACAATGTTATGCTCATGATGTATGTGTATGCATGATTTAGATATGAAAGTGCAATGTTATGATTTTATGATTGCGATTTATTGATGAAATGATCTTATGAATATGAATGCAAAATGATGGATGGTACAATTTATGAATTCTCATGAATGCTTTGATTATGATGTATGCTTTGTATTTATGATTTTTTGATGCACATATGTATGATAATGTAACTATATGATGATGTTGTGATTGTGAATGTCAAAATGTACTCAATCATTTTATTCAAAAGATATGAAATATTTGATACTTTGCCAGCTTTTGGGAGAAAAAACTAAAAAAAATCAAAATGTTACTTGAACGTAAGCTACACTAACCATGCAGATTTATCCATGCAACATTGCCATTCTGAGAGCTTATTTGTGCTTTTTGTGTCATCATAGAGCTTTGAAATGTTGAAAGGTAATACAAGCATCAAAGGGTATATTAGCACTAGTGATGACCTGAGTATTTCTTTCATGATTTTTGATATAGCAAGTTAATACAAGCATATAGGTATAATTGAACCAAGATGACCTGAGTATCGCTTGCATAAACAGACAAGAGTTAACCCATTTCCCATGCAAATTCTGGAATGTCATCAATGATACTTAGTAGAGCATGTCTCGCGACCAATTTGCATAGTACTAATGATTTCCTCACAAACAACAGACAAAGAAAAATCATACTCCTTCCTTGCTTTTCTAGTTTATGACATCATCAAATTGCTCCAGAGATATGATAAAAATCAACCAATCAACAATTCAACTTATTGCTTAAAGTATTTCAAAATATTATTCAGATTAAGATCATCCAATTTGAGTTTCTCATTGATGTTTCACATGTTCAAATACTATTTTGATTGCCTCGGTTCTTGACCACATATGTTGATGTTGATTTGTCATTTGTGGTTGATTGTTTGAGTCACGTATAACTTGTTTGTTGAACTATCATTTCTCCATTGCGATGGACCAAAAGCTTGTTGCCCTCTTGTTGAATCTGTACTTTTCCCCCAGTTAAAATGTAATCTGATTATTATGTATATGTACAAACTTCATCAAGCCATGATGAAACACAAGGACCCCTCGTTGCGTGATATGGAGATGATGTGGTAATGATAGCTATGAACAGATGATGCATGAAAAGCGGATGTAAGATGTAGGCTAATAGATAGGAGAGCCATTTTGATTCACAAGTAGTGCCTGTTTACCAGGTTTTCACCATTTGTGTTTATTGCACTTTTTCAGATCATGTGAATTTTATATTTTTTTTTTTTGTTGTCACCAAGGTGCCTTTTTGCCAGGTTTTCACCAAGGTAATGATTTTTTTCTGATTTTTCATTTTTATTTTTGCTTTTTTGCTTTTTTGTAATTTTTCAGGACTTCTTCTAATTTTTATGTATTTTTTCAGGACTTTTTTTGACTTTTATGTATTTTTTCAAGACTTTTTTTGATGTTTTGTATTTTTTTAAGACTTTTTCTGATGTTTTGTACTTTTGCTAGGCATAGAACTTCTTCAGATGTATGCTGTTGGTTGGATCTTCAAACAGGTCCCCTTCTGCTATTGTCAACTGATATGCCTCCGATCCATATGTTGTAATGATTATGAATGGCTCCAACCAATTGGGTTCGAATTTTCCTTTCTTTTCTCAATCCTATTGATTTCGACGGTTTTCTTTGAGAACCAAGTCACCCACTTGAAAATTTCATGGTTTGACTCTATGATTGTAGCTTTGGGACATTACTTGTTGATAACCCTTTAAATGATCAGTTGCATGTTGTCGTTGCTCATCTAATAGTTCTAACTCTTGTAGTCTTGAAACTCTATAATCATCATCTGTTATGTGTCCTTTCAGTGAGACTATGAGCGAAGGTATTTCAACCTCTAAAGGAAAAATTGTATCTGCTCCATATACCAAGGCATATGGGGTAGCTCCTATTGGTGTGTGAATGCTGGTTCTGCATGCCCATAAAGCTGGGTTTAACTGGACATGCCAATCACGACCGACATCATTTACTGTCTTCTTCAAGATATTCAAGATTGTCTTGTTTGAGGCCTTTGCCTAACCATTTCCTTGTGGATAATAAGGTGTAGAGAACCTATGTTGGATGTGAAATCTTTCACAGAGTTCATCAACATCTTGACTTTTGAAAGGCCTCCCATTATCAATAATAATGGAGCTAGGGATTCCATACCGGCAGACGATGTAATTCAGAATAAATGATGAGATCTGTTTGACAGTCACTGTCATCAAAGGAACTGCTTCAATCCATTTGGTAAAGTACTCTGTAACCGTGATTATGAATTTATGCCCA